>CP139508.1:233157469-233757469 GCA_021014915.2 Artemisia tridentata subsp. tridentata | reverse complement strand
TAGTTTTACGTCTTTTTAAATTTCATTTTGAAAACTTTTGTTTACTTTTAAAAACTTCGATTCGATATTATGTGACTTCAATTCTTAAACAATATGAACAAGTATAGATAAATATAAGTAAGTAATGCAAGTAAAGTAAAGTAAATCAAATGAAAGATAGAGATGGAAAGATCTAACCGAGACACAAGAGATTTATAGTGGTTCGGTTACAAGGTCACCTTCCTTGCCCTACTCCACTCCTCGAGCACCTAACTCGAGAGTTTTCTTCACTATGTCAACAAGCTCCCTTATGGCGGAGAAAACCTTACACAACTTTAGCTTACACCGGCTTAACGACACAAAGCTAGATGTCGGGTTCTAATCGTAGCTAGAACCAATCTCACAACTTGTACACAACTTAATCACACCTTCTTCACAACTACTTCTTCACGACTTCTTCTTCACGACTACTTCACGACTTCTTCTTCACGACTACTTCCTCACCACTACTTCTTCAAGACTACTTCACGACTTATTCACAACTTCTTCACAACTTATATACTATGGCTTCACACCTTCTTCACAACTTAGCACAACCTATGTACACTTCTACTTCTTCACACCTTCACTACTTACACACCTTAACTACACAACTTCACTACTTACACACTAACCTATCCCAAATAATTATACACACAACTATCTAACAAATATACAACTTATATACAAATGAATGATGACACACACAACTTAGATAGCTAAGTTGCAATACTTCTTCTCTAGATGTTGAAGGAGTATTCTTCTTTTGCACTTGAATGTAGGAAGCTTGGATCACCTAGAAACCAATGCTTAATAAGATATGATCAAAGGATTTTGAAATGTATATACAAGGATTTAAAACAGAAAGTTTTTGTGTGCAAAAGGTGAGTAAAAATCCAGGGGAAGGCAGGTATTTATAGGGAGAAAAACTGGACAGCTGGAGCCTACTGGAGCGGGGGCGGTCCCCTTAATTTTAAGGGGGCCGCCTAGCAAAATTAAGGGGGCCGCCCCTGCTGAACGTTGGCCAATTTTGTCCTTTTGTGGGAAAGGTTTTCTGGAACATTTTAACTGATACGTTGGCCAATTTTGTCCTTTTGTGGGGAAGGTTTTTCTGGAACATTTTAACTGATTTTGGTTAAAAATTTGAATTCATATTTTTATAAAAGATTAAACATTTTTATTTAATACCAAAAATGTTTTTCAAAAATATATAAAATGTTTTTGATGTTTTATAAAAAATCTAGTTTTTAAGGAAATGTTCCTTTGATCATATAATGCATTAAGCATTAGTTCATTCATACCTTAAGTGATTTTAGTTCTAGAAGTGAATATTTACAACTAAGTACTTGTTTAATTTATAAGTTTATGTTTTAATGAGTTTACATTTTGTGATCATCAAAACATAGAGATATGAATAAATATTGATAATGTTTTTAGGCATTTATTTATGTCAACAATCTCCCCCTTTTTGATGATTACAAAACCTAAACTCATTAAACCAAAAAGTTTATTTTTGGACAAGTATTTAGTGAGTTTACATTCACTTCTCCCCCTTTTTGTAGAATCAAAAAGGTTAAGCCGACAAAATTCAAACGTGAAATTTGTCGGGACGAAAACTCCCCCTTGATGTGTACTCCCCCTCGTTTGGGGGCACCAAGGAAACGAGCTATGGAACGCTTGCAAGAAAAATATTAGAAGCACAAGTATATGCAACATAAGGCATGCAAACATTCAAACAAAACAACTAATGATACTACATAATCATCCCAAAAGCACATGATTCCCATAAAGCTTGCAACCAAAAAGAAGAGGTGGTGGTGGTGATGGGTTGGTTAATATGTGCTCAATGTATGAGTAGTGATATATGGTGGGGATGTTGTTGGTGGTGGTGTTGTTTGTGGTGAATTAGGTGCATTTGGAGATGAGCATTTAGGTGGTGGTAATGGAGTGGTGTTGTCTTCTTTAGTGAGGTCAATGAGAAGGTGTTTGTTGAAGTGGTCATTTATGGGTGATATGATGACTATTTTGTGTTTCTTGGAGGAATTGGAAATGGAGGATTTTGGTGATAGCATGGTGTCTTGGGTTTTAAATTTGGAGGGAATTTTTGTTATGAAAGTGTGGTTGTTTTGGGTAAGGTTTTGAGGTTTAGTGATAATATTCCAAATTCAGATGGGTTTAATAAAGGTAAGTGTAGGGGTCAATTTTTGAGTTGTGTTTGCAGCAAGCTTTATTTGAATCATGTTCATTTGGAATGATTTAATAGTAGCAATAACATGTTAAGAGGAACAATGTTTATATGTAGACTACTAAGATCATATTTTAAGCATGTCATAGGCATATATATACATATATATCACAATGAAACAAAAAGATGTGTGAAAACGTAGGGGGGGGGTGAATACGTTCACCGTTTTAAAACTTAAAACTTGTTGTATCAAATTTTCAATTCGGCTAGTTCTAATATGAACACTGTCTATTGTAGTTTATGTCTACCAAGTTGTCACACAAGTATTATCACATAATCACAACACAAGCAATCACATAATGCAAATATAAAAGTAAAGAGATAAGTAAAAGAAAGCGCAAACCGAACACGATGATTTATAGTGGTTCGGTCACGGAGCTCCTCTCCGCCCTACTCCACTCCCCGAGTACCCAACTCGAGAGTTACTTCACTAGATCAACAAGCTCCCTTTCCTAGGCGGAGAAAACCTTTACACGTCGCTTACTTCCTTTTCCGGTACTAAGCTAAACACCGGGTTCTTTACAAGGGTACAACCACTCCCATCGTCGCTTATACAATTACCGACACTAAGCTAGATGTCGAGTTCTTTACAAGGGTACAACCACTCCCAACACTCTTTGTATTTTAAGGACTAAAATACTAACCTCACTCTACTGATATAAATGATACAATGATGGTTACAACAATGATCCATGACATAAGTATATCATGGATATGAATGCCTACACTATATGAACTTCCATTGATCGGAAGCCTTCAATGTATGAAGATCACAAGCTCCCTAAACTTGTTGTGATGGATCTTCATGTATGCAACTAAGATCTTCTTGGTGGATCATGAAGTATGCTATGGATGATGTCTCATGATCTTGAGCTTGCTTCACAGGATCATTAACAATGTATGCTTACAACATAATGAAAGTTAGTAACATTATGATCATTATGTAATGGGTGATTAATGTATGAATCTACATGGTTTGCTACTGATCTAAGTGTGTGTAATGAGTGAGGGAATGTATGTTCTAGTTGGATGATCAATGTGTAAAACCATGGCTACTATTTATAGTAAAACTATGTGTAAAACCATGTACAAAACCATGTGCAAAACCATGTGTAAAACTAAAACCATGTGTACAACTAAAACCATGTGTAAGACTAAAACCATGTGTACAACTAAAACCATGTGCAAATCTAGTAGCTTAAAGATCTATACAAAATATTATCAAATCTTACTAAATCTTCCAAAATCAAATCTTATAAAATCTACCAAATCTTTCCAAAATATATTTCATATCTTTATAAGATTTTCTAATTAGGTATGCCATGATGTCATGTGTTAATATTAAAATATGTAAATGTATATATGTATGTAACATGTATCCTAGTGATCATGTAAAATAAGGTTCTAAGTAGAATGATTATCCTTTTTAAAATACTTAATTACCTAACCGTATTTTAAACATTCTAAATGGTTTGTTAAGGGTTTGATCATAATGCTACATAACAAACATGTACGAACCTGTGTTGTATCATACGAGGACTTGAGAGGTGTTGAATGTATGTTGAGACAAGATATGATTACAAGTAACTTGTACATTTTACGCTATGTATCAAGTTACATGTTTGTCATCAATCGAAACAAACGAGATTGCTTGCACTAGCAATCTCCCCAACGAGACTGCTTGCACTAACAATCTCCCCCTTTTTGATGATGACAAAATATGTAAACGTGATAGAAAGTAAAATGCAAAAAGTTACTTGTGTCCATAATTACTTACTTTATTCTTGTGTCAGTTTCTCCGTTTACACCTTTCTCCCTTTTCTCCTTGTGTTCGTAATTACTCACTTTCACCGTTTACACCTTTCTCCCCCTTTTTCGAAGCAAAAAGGGTGTGTCCTTGGAGTTAACTTAATTTCTCCCCGAAATGGCGAGCTTGCATCATTCCTAGTGAAGTTAAATAGACTACTCCAATCTCCTATGGTTGTTGCGTCTCCTAGGTTGTAAGCGGATCCATGGATCAAATTAAGACTCTTAACCTACATCAAGGTTAGTGGTGTGCAACATAAAAAGAATATATATGAAAAATGCATGATGAATGAAATGCAAATAGCCAACGATACACGTGGGTAATCTATGTTGGACTATGTAGACCTATCTCCTCCTTTTTGTCGAAACGAAAAGAAGATATGCGTAGCGGAATGTGGTAACCAATCCTTGGTGATTACTCCTCCTAGTTTAGAGTACCAAGTATGATAATGCAATGATAATGAGAACTTTAAGGCTCCCCCTTGGATAATACTCCCCCTAATTGGAGTGACAATGTTAAGATGTATGATCCTACAAAAAAAAAAGTTAGAATATGATATCCTCCCCCTTGATCTATACTCCCCGTTGCTAGGGTACCAACGTATATGATCCAAGGATGAAGAATCCTACAAAATAAAGGTTAGTATAAAACAATATTTGTCCTTGGACAAGTATATGATATACACCAATGTGTGTATATGATGCATCCTAAAAACTACTTGACGAAAGCTCCCCTTGCTATAGCGCGTCAAGATGAACCTACAAAACAAAAGATCAATGCACTAGAAGCTATGTCTTAAGTCATATACGACCAATGTGTATAGACGATGCAATATGAGTGCTAGACTGATAATCCTCCTGGTTTGAGATTGTCAAGAAGCACCTATAAAAAAAGGAATAGTAATCGAAGCAAACTTTATCCTATAATGAGTAAGCTATATACGATCGAGCGTATATGATGATGAACCTACAATGAAATGGTTAGTGCAATATATTTTATCTCAAAGAAAAATATTATGCAACATATCAATAATCTAATCATAAGCAACATACCAATTGTGATTGTCTAATCAAATAAAAATATGATGCAGCAATATCATATGATAAAATCCTACAAAACAATGCCTATGAGGAGGATATGAAGTGAAGTTAAAAAGCTTAAAGTGAGTGGTGTTAATATGATGTTGGTTTACAAGTGAATGATAACTTAATGGATGACTAAAGGTTGATGTAAGTAGGTTTTTCGTTAATCCATGGGATTGATGATTAGTGAAAGAAGTGATGGATGGTGGTGATTATAATGAATGCAATGAATTCAGAAACTCTAATGTATAGCAAATGATATAAGAGTATTTGAAGACGGTTACGGTTATGATATTATCATCTACCAAAGATGAATCGTGCCATAGTAAATGTTTGAATGAGAATGAGAGGAAGTGAAGAAAATGATCACTTAGGAATAGAGATTCCATATGTAACAATTGGAAATACTAGATACCTATATGTGGATGAGAATGACATCATATGATGAGAGTGTTGGTTGGACAAACATGTTGAGAATGATGGTTCTGTTTGCACTGACAATGACATGCTTGATATGTAACAAGAATGAAAAAGGATGAGATCCTATAATGGTGTTCTAGACACTAAAGATGTTCTAGACAATTAAGTTGTGAGATTAAGATGAAAATCCTAGATTCGTTGATTACCTAAAGTTGTTTGGTTTCTGAATGGTTAAAAGCTGATCAGGTACCCGCGGATTTGGCGGAACCAAAATTTTGGTTCCGTCCTTCTTATCGAAGGGTTCCGTGGGACCAAAATCGATTAGGTCATGTTTTGTCGTTTTTGATCAAACGAAGGTTCATGCTATGGTCTATTCACTTATAACTACTAATTTGGTTTCACTAATCCTAGTCAAATTCTAAGGAGACTTAATGTATCTCATTTAAGAGGTTTGTCAAACACATGATGTGTTTTTCTTTTAATGAGATATTGGTGCAGAGCTGTGATGTTGAGCTAATAAGGTTAGAAACACTTTGTGATTTTGTGAACTGATTTAACTAAGTGATTTGAACCTACTTGTCGGTATTTGGGAATGTAAGAAACATGAGTACATGTTATTTAATGAAAAGACAATTATGTGAATGAATTTCTCTCCTCCTTAATTGGTGGTCATTCAACATAATCTATGATGAATTAAATGAAGAATGAAGGTAAAGTGTTTAGGATGTTGCAGATTAATGAAAGCGATGAGCTTAGCAATGTTTTAGTGGATATTGGTTAGCATACAAAGAACTTCATCCGTGAAGTTACGTAGCTCTTCTCTATCAATGCGAGATGATCGCACGATGAGGCATGTGGTTTTCCTTATTGGAGATATATTGTTTTAACTAAAAGATGATGGAGATATTGTTAGGTGAGCGGAAGCAACAATATGATTTGGAGAGAGGTATATTGAAAGATATCCAAACACAAATTTCAAACCTCTAAAACTTAATCCTATTAGCTTTTAAAGCTATATGCAAGAAAATGGATCCCATAAACATATTACTAATCTAAGTAGCAATAATGAGATAACAATTATGGAAAATAAGCATAACAAAGAGAAATAACAAATAGTTTGTTATCAGCCTACAAGACAAAAGTCTTAATGACAAAAGATGTGAATATCATATGACAACATCTTATAAAAACAAATAATCTACTACTAGACACAAAGATACCACATAGCATAAAGAAAAATAATCATATTGCAAGATAGCATTGTTTTAGATACTACATTGTGAAATTGTTTTTTAAGTTAGGCTTAGTCACTTAAGCATACTTACCCATTAATTAACACAATGATCTATGTATTATATAAAATGACTTCTAAATGTTCATCATACCAAGACCACTTAGACAAAGTGCACATATGGCAAACAAATAGTGTGATAAAGAAGTGAGACTAAGATTCATGCAAACCATTATAACATTTAGGAGCATGTACCATTTAGACTATCCTACGAAAAAGCTCAATGATTGTCAACTAAAGACAAAGACTATCTAACACCATATAGTAAGTGAGTTAACAAGTAATACATTAATCTTGCGAAATAGCATATAACAAAAGAATGAACATATCATACAAATCATACAGCATATAAGCATGCAGACAAAACCTTTCTAAGGTTTACACATTTGACAATGATAACATCAAGATATCAAACAAATATCATGTAATCAATACACGTATATGTAATGCAAGTGATTTTTTTTTTAATAAACTAAAGAAAAATCACATCTACTTCTTGTTTGATTAATTATTCCTAAGACAAGATAATTCACCAATACATGACTTAATGAGACTCAACTATTTCTATAAAAACTAGTGTGATGAAGATGTCATGTTATACACGTAAATTTGACAAATATGTGTCGATGGATTTTAATCATTGTGTTTGGAATCTAAGATTGAATGATCTAAAGGGTGACATCCTTTAAGTTGAGTTTAAGTATGAGTTATGCAAGTGATCTAAGATCAAGACATGTGTTTGTGTGTGGTAACGGGATATGTCATGAAAGTTCTGAAGAAAGTTCTTTGGAACAAGAATCTAAATAAAGTTACTAACTTTAATAGGTCTTGTGTATGCTCCAGAGATGTGAATATGCACAAGGTTTAATGTACGCTTAAAAGGAAATAGATACGTATGGTATCTTTCAACAAGTAAGATTTAACTAGTGCTCAATAAGGAAGATAGTTCATAGAACTAGTGGATGTTTGTTTTAAGATTATTTGCCCAATGTGGTGTAATGAAATCTCTTGTAACATAACCGCTCATGTTGCAAGAAAATAATGATGCATAGGATATACATTATCCTTTTTAACAAGATGAAAAATAAACACATAATGTTTTTCCGAAACATCATGTTTTCCTAAATGAAGATATGAACACAAAGTATTTGAATTGGATAGACTTATCCTAAATAAACTAGGTTTCAATAATATGATAACTAGACAAGATAAACTTACTTGAGTTTCTTTTGTATACTCCTTAAGATTGTTATTTGGGATGTATGAGATTGGCTTTGAGATTTCATTATAACATAAGTTGTTACAATGTTGATTCAAGATTTAATGAAACAAAGTATTACCAATACTTTGATGACTTGTGGTACTATTTAATGAATGCGAGCATTATGCTCATTTGATGGTGAAGTTCTAATTCTATAGGTGGCAAGGTATTGATGAGTTGATTCAACTTGCATTTGATTTGGTATGAGTGTTGGACTAAGGGCTTTTTGAGCAATGCACTCAATGGCGTGAATTATGGTGATGAAGGAGTTTGTTGAACTTTTGGGTTTCATGAATGTTGAAGATTACAAGAATGGATACTAATTCTTGTGTTTCACTAGCGGATGAAGTGTTTGGTTATGTTTGTGAAACTTAGGGGCTGAATGTGATGAAGACTAATTCTTATGGATAACGAGGATGAAGACAGACTCTTATGATCTATTGGTTGGTATAACTAGTGTGTGATGTGATCTAAGGCTTAGGGTATAAGACATATCACAGAAGTGAGTGTGATGGGATAATAGTGAAAGTACAAGTGTACTTAGACGATAGGATAAGTGTTTTAACATACGTTGTTAAAATACTTGGGAGTTGATTGTTTTGTATATGACTTTTAATGACTACAATTGTAAGTCAAATTTACTTGAATATTTCGGATGAAATACTTTAAGTTGTCAATCCTACTTTGAGAAAAGAATAACAAGACTTGATAATTACATCTATAACCTAAGTGTGAGTTATGACTTGATGTAAATCGTCTTGAAGGATGACATGTTAACCAAGTGAGGTAACATACGTGAATACATACATGAGTTGGGTTTGTAATATGTGATATATTTGCAAACAGTGAGTCTGGATTAGTTTGGAAGTTGTCAATTTACAAATCAAGCTAATGGATAAGTAAAGGACAAGTGAATGCAGGGAATATGTGTAATGATCACAAATGATCAGTGGTCCATGGACCTCAAGAAACAAGTTTCCGGATTCCTTCCTTTATGGAGAAAGGTCTCTTGGATCCTTTTTGTGAAGTTTGAAGTTATGGTTAGAGATGATTTTCCTATAGGTGCAAGTGAAATGTTCTAATCCTAATATGAGTAAATCATCAGTGAAAAGAATCTTAGTGATGAGCGTGAGTGATCTTGAGTGAGGATCCTGATCTTTCTAATTTATAGACAGGGAGGATATTGGATTTGATGTGAATGAGTTTTGATCAATCTTATGGTTCTACGTAATTCTCAATCATCCAAATACACTTAATGATCAGTAGAATAAACCTAAACAAAAACTAGAATCTATAATCTAAGGATTGGGATTAGTCTGGGAATTTTGAAAAGTTACTTTTGACACCCACGGATCCAATCGACAACAAAAGCGGAGCCAAAGTTTGGGAGCCGTGGAATCCGTGGGTTCTGGACTGGCGGATCCAACGATAACTCTTGGCGGATCCAAAATGAGGGATCCGTCGGATCCGTTGAACAAAACTACTAAAAACAAACAGAGAGATATGCAAAATTCGCGTTTTTCGACCAAGACCCGAAAATTCTCCTGGAACATATCTATTAGCAAATATGTAATGCAAAACTACTAATGATGTTTATTCTAACACACATACACACATAGTTTAATCTGATCATATTAACTTACCTTAAATGAGAGTTAAGCCAAACAGTGGCTTAAACCCGAAAACTTGATAATATCAAAGTGTTATCGTCCTGCATGATATGGTTAGTTCACATGAAGGTTTAACAACAAGATAATATCATAAAGGCATAACAACTCAACACATCATTGTTTCAAATTGTTTGTACCAAACACTCTTTTTCAAAGATACTACATGTTTACTCATTATAATACTTGAGCAATTAAGTGAGAGTTTGTGCAAGTCAATACTTTTCAAGACATTTCACTTAGTACATATTTCTAAGTAAGTTACGCAAGGTTTTCACATAATATAATCAGTCAATAATATCTAAGTCTAAAAGTAGAACAGACATAGTTTATCAATGTATTACACAATATCTAGCAAATGTTCTATTATGCATAAAACAAGCAATTGATAAACAAGCAAGTAAGTATCATGGCAAGACACTTATGTATTACAAATAAACAATTACAATCATACTTATCAACAAGCATATCACATATATGCAAATAATATAGAACAGTTAGCCACATAGCATAGCATAGATGAAAATATACTTTTCGTCACTTTGCGTTTAAATATGACGATGTATGCCAAGCTTAATTTGTTTCCTTTATATTACCAAATTCTTTAGTTTCAAAAGAAATCATATTTATGAGCAAAGGATACCAATTTACATTGCTCGACTCAAAAGTTTAACTTACTGTGTCAAAATAAAACTTAACATTTTGAACAGGTTATAGTATTTGATTTGTTTTACCTACTTCAATTTAGATATAGGCCATGAGACTATTTTTAAATGAAAATAGACTTAATTCCCTTCAAAATGATAGGTGGCGCGACTCCTACGGACTTACGGTTAATTAGTTATGAATTTTTGAAATTTGACAAAAACTGAGTACTGCACCGACGGATCTGACGGATCCTTTTAGAGGGATCCGCCCTTTATGTGATTTGGATCCGCTGAGACCTGTGACAGATTATCCTAAACTCATATTTTGACATAGCGAAAGTGTGTGGGTCTTGCTACACTTAATCTTAGGCATATATTACAAATATTAACAACATTTCTACCTATGTGACTTATCTAAATATTACGGAGGTGATTTTTCAACTAACTTAATGATTATTCCAAACACTCCCTTCAAAACGGTATTTTTCGTAAATTAGTTCTGAGCACATAATTTGACACTTACAAATTCTTTTGAGAAATATTTTTCTTTTATTTTTCAAGAACACCTTCAAGCTTGTATACAAAGTGATATTTAACAACAAAATTTCAAAGTATACTTAGCGAAACATTTTTCATATTATGTTCTGCTTCAGAGGCAATTTGATACATGGATCTTACTCTATTTTAAAAACCATTTGTTTTGAAAATGAGAGCCAACCCGCTCTGATACCAATTGTGAAAACGTAGAGGGGGGGTGAATACGTTTACCGTTTTAAAACTTAAAACTTGTTGTATCAAATTTCCAATTCGGCTAGTTCTAATATGAACACTGTCTATTGTAGTTTATGTCTACCAAGTTGTCACACAAGTATTATCACATAATCACAACACAAGCAATTACATAATGCAAATATAAAAGTAAAGAGATAAGTAAAAGAAAGCGCAAACCGAACACGATGATTTATAGTGGTTCGGTCACGGAGCTCCTCTCCGCCCTACTCCACTCCCCGAGTACCCAACTCGAGAGTTACTTCACTAGATCAACAAGCTCCCTTTCCTAGGCGGAGAAAACCTTTACACGTCGCTTACTTCCTTTTCCGGTACTAAGCTAAACACCGGGTTCTTTACAAGGGTACAACCACTCCCATCGTCGCTTATACAATTACCGACACTAAGCTAGATGTCGATTTCTTTACAAGGGTACAACCACTCCCAACACTCTTTGTATTTTAAGGACTAAAATACTAACCTCACTCTACTGATATAAATGATACAATGATGGTTACAACAATGATCCATGACATAAGTATATCATGGATATGAATGCCTACACTATATGAACTTCCATTGATCGGAAGCCTTCAATGTATGAAGATCACAAGCTCCCTAAACTTGTTGTGATGGATCTTCATGTATGCAACTAAGATCTTCTTGGTGGATCATGAAGTATGCTATGGATGATGTCTCATGATCTTGAGCTTGCTTCACAGGATCATTAACAATGTATGCTTACAACATAATGAAAGTTAGTAACATTATGATCATTATGTAATGGGTGATTAATGTATGAATCTACATGGTTT
The DNA here is from genome assembly GCA_021014915.2 of Artemisia tridentata subsp. tridentata. NCBI lineage: Eukaryota > Viridiplantae > Streptophyta > Magnoliopsida > Asterales > Asteraceae > Artemisia > Artemisia tridentata. Next base: position 233,745,448 of record CP139508.1, on the reverse strand, counting down.
GCTACTGATCTAAGTGTGTGTAATGAGTGAGGGAATGTATGTTCTAGTTGGATGATCAATGTGTAAAACCATGGCTACTATTTATAGTAAAACTATGTGTAAAACCATGTACAAAACCATGTGCAAAACCATGTGTAAAACTAAAACCATGTGTACAACTAAAACCATGTGTAAGACTAAAACCATGTGTACAACTAAAACCATGTGCAAATCTAGTAGCTTAAAGATCTATACAAAATATTATCAAATCTTACTAAATCTTCCAAAATCAAATCTTATAAAATCTACCAAATCTTTCCAAAATATATTTCATATCTTTATAAGATTTTCTAATTAGGTATGCCATGATGTCATGTGTTAATATTAAAATATGTAAATGTATATATGTATGTAACATGTATCCTAGTGATCATGTAAAATAAGGTTCTAAGTAGAATGATTATCCTTTTTAAAATACTTAATTACCTAACCGTATTTTAAACATTCTAAATGGTTTGTTAAGGGTTTGATCATAATGCTACATAACAAACATGTACGAACCTGTGTTGTATCATACGAGGACTTGAGAGGTGTTGAATGTATGTTGAGACAAGATATGATTACAAGTAACTTGTACATTTTACGCTATGTATCAAGTTACATGTTTGTCATCAATCAAAACAAACGAGATTGCTTGCACTAGCAATCTCCCCAACGAGACTGCTTGCACTAACAATCTCCCCCTTTTTGATGATGACAAAATATGTAAACGTGATAGAAAGTAAAATGCAAAAAGTTACTTGTTTCCATAATTACTTACTTTATTCTTGTGTCAGTTTCTCCGTTTACACCTTTCTCCCTTTTCTCCTTGTGTTCGTAATTACTCACTTTCACCGTTTACACCTTTCTCCCCCTTTTGTCGAAGCAAAAAGGGTGTGTCCTTGGAGTTAACTTAATTTCTCCCCGAAATGACGAGCTTGCATCATTCCTAGTGAAGTTAAATAGACTACTCCAATCTCCTATGGTTGTTGCGTCTCCTAGGTTGTAAGCGGATCCATGGATCAAATTAAGACTCTTAACCTACATCAAGGTTAGTGGTGTGCAACATAAAAAGAATATATATGAAAAATGCATGATGAATGAAATGCAAATAGCCAACGATACATGTGGGTAATCTATGTTGGACTATGTAGACCTATCTCCTCCTTTTTGTCGAAACGAAAAGAAGATATGCGTAGCGGAATGTGGTAACCAATCCTTGGTGATTACTCCTCCTAGTTTAGAGTACCAAGTATGATAATGCAATGATAATGAGAACTTTAAGGCTCCCCCTTGGATAATCTTCCCCCTAATTGGAGTGACAATGTTAAGATGTATGATCCTACAAAAAAAAATAGTTAGAATATGATATCCTCCCCCTTGATCTATACTCCCCGTTGCTAGGGTACCAACGTATATGATCCAAGGATGAAGAATCCTACAAAATAAAGGTTAGTATAAAACAATATTTGTCCTTGGACAAGTATATGATATACACCAATGTGTGTATATGATGCATCCTAAAAACTACTTGACGAAAGCTCCCCCTTGCTATAGCGCGTCAAGATGAACCTACAAAACAAAAGATCAATGCACTAGAAGCTATGTCTTAAGTCATATACGACCAATGTGTATAGACGATGCAATATGAGTGCTAGACTGATAATCCTCCTGGTTTGAGATTGTCAAGAAGCACCTATAAAAAAAGGAATAGTAATCGAAGCAAACTTTATCCTATAATGAGTAAGCTATATACGATCGAGCGTATATGATGATGAACCTACAATGAAATGGTTAGTGCAATATATTTTATCTCAAAGAAAAATATTATGCAACATATCAATAATCTAATCACAAGCAACATACCAATTGTGATTGTCTAATCAAATAAAAATATGATGCAGCAATATCATATGATAAAATCCTACAAAACAATGCCTATGAGGAGGATATGAAGTGAAGTTAAAAAGCTTAAAGTGAGTGGTGTTAATATGATGTTGGTTTACAAGTGAATGATAACTTAATGGATGACTAAAGGTTGATGTAAGTAGGTTTTTCGTTAATCCATGGGATTGATGATTAGTGAAAGAAGTGATGGATGGTGGTGATTATAATGAATGCAATGAATTCAGAAACTCTAATGTATAGCAAATGATATAAGAGTATTTGAAGACGGTTACGGTTATGATATTATCATCTACCAAAGATGAATCGTGCCATAGTAAATGTTTGAATGAGAATGAGAGGAAGTGAAGACAATGATCACTTAGGAATAGAGATTCCATATGTAACAATTGGAAATACTAGATACCTATATGTGGATGAGAATGACATCATATGATGAGAGTGTTGGTTGGACAAACATGTTGAGAATGATGGTTCTGTTTGCACTGACAATGACATGCTTGATATGTAACAAGAATGAAAAAGGATGAGATCCTATAATGGTGTTCTAGACACTAAAGATGTTCTAGACAATTAAGTTGTGAGATTAAGATGAAAATCCTAGATTCGTTGATTACCTAAAGTTGTTTGGTTTCTGAATGGTTAAAAGCTGATCAGGTACCCGCGGATTTGGCGGAACCAAAATTTTGGTTCCGTCCTTCTTATCGAAGGGTTCCGTGGGACCAAAATCGATTAGGTCATGTTTTGTCGTTTTTGATCAAACGAAGGTTCATGCTATGGTCTATTCACTTATAACTACTAATTTGGTTTCACTAATCCTAGTCAAATTCTAAGGAGACTTAATGTATCTCATTTAAGAGGTTTGTCAAACACATGATGTGTTTTCTTTTAATGAGATATTGGTGCAGAGCTGTGATGTTGAGCTAATAAGGTTAGAAACACTTTGTGATTTTGTGAACTGATTTAACTAAGTGATTTGAACCTACTTGTCGGTATTTGGGAATGTAAGAAACATGAGTACATGTTATTTAATGAAAAGACAATTATGTGAATGAATTTCTCTCCTCCTTAATTGGTGGTCATTCAACATAATCTATGATGAATTAAATGAAGAATGAAGGTAAAGTGTTTAGGATGTTGCAGATTAATGAAAGCGATGAGCTTAGCAATGTTTTAGTGGATATTGGTTAGCATACAAAGAACTTCATCCGTGAAGTTACGTAGCTCTTCTCTATCAATGCGAGATGATAGCACGATGAGGCATGTGGTTTCCCTTATGGGAGATATATTGTTTTAACTAAAAGATGATGGAGATATTGTTAGGTGAGCGGAAGCAACAATATGATTTGGAGAGAGGTATATTGAAAGATATCCAAACACAAATTTCAAACCTCTAAAACTTAATCCTATTAGCTTTTAAAGCTATATGCAAGAAAATGGATCCCATAAACATATTACTAATCTAAGTAGCAATAATGAGATAACAATTATGCAAAATAAGCATAACAAAGAGAAATAACAAATAGTTTGTTATCAGCCTACAAGACAAAAGTCTTAATGACAAAAGATGTGAATATCATATGACAACATCTTATAAAAACAAATAATCTACTACTAGACACAAAGATACCACATAGCATAAAGACAAATAATCATATTGCAAGATAGCATTGTTTTAGATACTACATTGTGAAATTGTTTTTTAAGTTAGGCTTAGTCACTTAAGCATACTTACCCATTAATTAACACAATGATCTATGTATAAAATAAAATGACTTCTAAATGTTCATCATACCAAGACCACTTAGACAAAGTGCACATATGGCAAACAAATAGTGTGATAAAGAAGTGAGACTAAGATTCATGCAAACCATTATAACATTTAGGAGCATGTACCATTTAGACTATCCTACGAAAAAGCTCAATGATTGTCAACTAAAGACAAAGACTATCTAACACCATATAGTAAGTGAGTTAACAAGTAATACGTTAATCTTGCGAAATAGCATATAACAAAAGAATGAACATATCATACAAATCATACAGCATATAAGCATGCAGACAAAACCTTTCTAAGGTTTACACATTTGACAATGATAACATCAAGATATCAAACAAATATCATGTAATCAATACACGTATATGTAATGCAAGTGATTTTTTTTTAATAAACTAAAGAAAAATCACATCTACTTCTTGTTTGATTAATTATTCCTAAGACAAGATAATTCACCAATACATGACTTAATGAGACTCAACTATTTCTATAAAAACTAGTGTGATGAAGATGTCATGTTATACACGTAAATTTGACAAATATGTGTCGATGGATTTTAATCATTGTGTTTGGAATCTAAGATTGAATGATCTAAAGGGTGACATCCTTTAAGTTGAGTTTAAGTATGAGTTATGCAAGTGATCTAAGATCAAGACATGTGTTTGTATGTGGTAACGGGATATGTCATGAAAGTTCTGAAGAAAGTTCTTTGGAACAAGAATCTAAATAAAGTTACTAACTTTAATAGGTCTTGTGTATGCTCCAGAGATGTGAATATGCACAAGGTTTGACCAAGGTTTAATGTACGCTTAAAAGGAAATAGATACGTATGGTATCTTTCAACAAGTAAGATTTAACTAGTGCTCAATAAGGAAGATAGTTCATAGAACTAGTGGATGTTTGTTTTAAGATTATTTTCCCAATGTGGTGTAATGAAATCTCTTGTAACATAACCGCTCATGTTGCAAGAAAATAATGATGCATAGGATATACATTATCCTTTTTAACAAGATGAAAAATAAACACATAATGTTTTTCCGAAACATCATGTTTTCCTAAATGAAGATATGAACACAAAGTATTTGAATTGGATAGACTTATCCTAAATAAACTAGGTTTCAATAATATGATAACTAGACAAGATAAACTTACTTGAGTTTCTTTTGTATACTCCTCAAGATTGTTATTTGGGATGTATGAGATTGGCTTTGAGATTTCATTATAACATAAGTTGTTACAATGTTGATTCAAGATTTAATGAAACAAAGTATTACCAATACTTTGATGACTTGTGGTACAATTTAATGAATGTGAGCATTATGCTCATTTGATGGTGAAGTTCTAATTCTATAGGTGGCAAGGTATTGATGAGTTGATTCAACTTGCATTTGATTTGGTATGAGTGTTGGACTAAGGGCTTTTTGAGCAATGCACTCAATGGCATGAATTATGGTGATGAAGGAGTTTGTTGAACTTTTGGGTTTCATGAATGTTGAAGATTACAAGAATGGATACTAATTCTTGTGTTTCACTAGCGGATGAAGTGTTTGGTTATGTTTGTGAAACTTAGGGGCTGAATGTGATGAAGACTAATTCTTATGGATAACGAGGATGAAGACAGACTCTTATGATCTATTGGTTGGTATAACTAGTGTGTGATGTGATCTAAGGCTTAGGGTATAAGACATATCACAGAAGTGAGTGTGATGGGATAATAGTGAAAGTACAAGTGTACTTAGGCGATAGGATAAGTGTTTTAACATACGTTGTTAAAATACTTGGGAGTTGATTGTTTTGGATATGACTTTTAATGACTACAATCGTAAGTCAAATTTACTTGAATATTTCGGATGAAATACTTTAAGTTGTCAATCCTACTTTGAGAAAAGAATAACAAGACTTGATAATTACATCTATAACCTAAGTGTGAGTTATGACTTGATGTAAATCGTCTTGAAGGATGACATGTTAACCAAGTGAGGTAACATACGTGAATACATACATGCGTTGGGTTTGTAATATGTGATATATTTGCAAACAGTGAGTCTGGATTAGTTTGGAAGTTGTCAATTTACAAATCAAGCTAATGGATAAGTAAAGGACAAGTGAATGCAGGGAATATGTGTAATGATCACAAATGATCAGTGGTCCATGGACCTCAAGAAACAAGTTTCTGGATTCCTTCCTTTATGGAGAAAGGTCTCTTGGATCCTTTTTGTGAAGTTTGAAGTTATGGTTAGAGATGATTTTCCTATAGGTGCAAGTGAAATGTTCTAATCCTAATATGAGTAAATCATCAGTGAAAAGAATCTTAGTGATGAGCGTGAGTGATCTTGAGTGAGGATCCTGATCTTTCTAATTTATAGACAGGGAGGATATTGGATTTGATGTGAATGAGTTTTGATCAATCTTATGGTTCTACGTAATTCTCAATCATCCAAATACACTTAATGATCAGTAGAATAAACCTAAACAAAAACTAGAATCTATAATCTAAGGATTGGGATTAGTCTGGGAATTTTGAAAAGTTACTTTTGACACCCACGGATCCAATCGACAACAAAAGCGGAGCCAAAGTTTGGGAGCCGTGGAATCCGTGGGTTCTGGACTGGCGGATCCAACGATAACTCTTGGCGGATCCAAAATGAGGGATCCGTCGGATCCGTTGAACAAAACTACTAAAAACAAACAGAGAGATATGCAAAATTCGCGTTTTTCGACCAAGACCCGAAAATTCTCCTGGAACATATCTATTAGCAAATATGTAATGCAAAACTACTAATGATGTTTATTCTAACACACATACACACATAGTTTAATCTGATCATATTAACTTACCTTAAATGAGAGTTAAGCCAAACAGTGGCTTAAACCCGAAAACTTGATAATATCAAAGTGTTATCGTCCTGCATGATATGGTTAGTTCACATGAAGGTTTAACAACAAGATAATATCATAAAGGCATAACAACTCAACACATCATTGTTTCAAATTGTTTGTACCAAACACTCTTTTTCAAAGATACTACATGTTTACTCATTATAATACTTGAGCAATTAAGTGAGAGTTTGTGCAAGTCAATACTTTTCAAGACATTTCACTTAGTACATATTTCTAAGTAAGTTACGCAAGGTTTTCACATAATATAATCAGTCAATAATATCTAAGTCTAAAAGTAGAACAGACATAGTTTATCAATGTATTACACAATATCTAGCAAATGTTCTATTATGCATAAAACAAGCAATTGATAAACAAGCAAGTAAGTATCATGGCAAGACACTTATGTATTACAAATAAACAATTACAATCATACTTATCAACAAGCATATCACATATATGCAAATAATATAGAACAGTTAGCCACATAGCATAGCATAGATGAAAATATACTTTTCGTCACTTTGCGTTTAAATATGACGATGTATGCCAAGCTTAATTTGTTTCCTTTATATTACCAAATTCTTTAGTTTCAAAAGAAATCATATTTATGAGCAAAGGATACCAATTTACATTGCTCGACTCAAAAGTTTAACTTACTGTGTCAAAATAAAACTTAACATTTTGAACAGGTTATAGTATTTGATTTGTTTTACCTACTTCAATTTAGATATAGGCCATGAGACTATTTTTAAATGAAAATAGACTTAATTCCCTTCAAAATGATAGGTGGCGCGACTCCTACGGACTTACGGTTAATTAGTTATGAATTTTTGAAATTTGACAAAAACTGAGTACTGCACCGACGGATCTGACGGATCCTTTTAGAGGGATCCGCCCTTTATGTGATTTGGATCCGCCGAGACCTGTGACAGATTATCCTAAACTCATATTTTGACATAGCAAAAGTGTGTGGGACTTGCTACACTTAATCTTAGGCATATATTACAAATATTAACAACATTTCTACCTATGTGACTTATCTAAATATTACGGAGGTGATTTTTCAACTAACTTAATGATTATTCCAAACACTCCCTTCAAAACGGTATTTTTCGTAAATTAGTTCTGAGCACATAATTTGACACTTACAAATTCTTTTGAGAAATATTTTTCTTTTATTTTTCAAGAACACCTTCAAGCTTGTATACAAAGTGATATTTAACAACAAAATTTCAAAGTATACTTAGCGAAACATTTTTCATATTATGTTCTGCTTCAGAGGCAATTTGATACATGGATCTTACTCTATTTTAAAAACCATTTGTTTTGAAAATGAGAGCCAACCCGCTCTGATACCAATTGTGAAAACGTAGAGGGGGGGGGGGGGGTGAATACGTTTACCGTTTTAAAACTTAAAACTTGTTGTATCAAATTTCCAATTCGGCTAGTTCTAATATGAACACTGTCTATTGTAGTTTATGTCTACCAAATTGTCACACAAGTATTATCACATAATCACAACACAAGCAATCACATAATGCAAATATAAAAGTAAAGAGATAAGTAAAAGAAAGCGCAAACCGAACACGATGATTTATAGTGGTTCGGTCACGGAGCTCCTCTCCGCCCTACTCCACTCCCCGAGTACCCAACTCGAGAGTTACTTCACTAGATCAACAAGCTCCCTTTCCTAGGCGGAGAAAACCTTTACACGTCGCTTACTTCCTTTTCCGGTACTAAGCTAAACACGGGTTCTTTACAAGGGTACAACCACTCCCATCGTCGCTTATACAATTACCGACACTAAGCTAGATGTCGAGTTCTTTACAAGGGTACAACCACTCCCAACACTCTTTGTATTTTAAGGACTAAAATACTAACCTCACTCTACTGATATAAATGATACAATGATGGTTACAACAATGATCCATGACATAAGTATATCATGGATATGAATGCCTACACTATATGAACTTCCATTGATTGGAAGCCTTCAATGTATGAAGATCACAAGCTCCCTAAACTTGTTGTGATGGATCTTCATGTATGCAACTAAGATCTTCTTGGTGGATCATGAAGTATGCTATGGATGATGTCTCATGATCTTGAGCTTGCTTCACAGGATCATTAACAATGTATGCTTACAACATAATGAAAGTTAGTAACATTATGATCATTATGTAATGGGTGATTAATGTATGAATCTACATGGTTTGCTACTGATCTAAGTGTGTGTAATGAGTGAGGGAATGTATGTTCTAGTTGGATGATCAATGTGTAAAACCATGGCTACTATTTATAGTAAAACTATGTGTAAAACCATGTACAAAACCATGTGCAAAACCATGTGTAAAACCATGTGTAAAACTAAAACCATGTGTACAACTAAAACCATGTGCAAATCTAGTAGCTTAAAGATCTATACAAAATATTATCAAATCTTACTAAATCTTCCAAAATCAAATCTTATAAAATCTACCAAATCTTTCCAAAATATATTTCATATCTTTATAAGATTTTCTAATTAGGTATGCCATGATGTCATGTGTTAATATTAAAATATGTAAATGTATATATGTATGTAACATGTATCCTAGTGATCATGTAAAATAAGGTTCTAAGTAGAATGATTATCCTTTTTAAAATACTTAATTACCTAACCGTATTTTAAACATTCTAAATGGTTTGTTAAGGGTTTGATCATAATGCTACATAACAAACATGTACGAACCTGTGTTGTATCATACGAGGACTTGAGAGGTGTTGAATGTATGTTGAGACAAGATATGATTACAAGTAACTTGTACATTTTACGCTATGTATCAAGTTACATGTTTGTCATCAATCAAAACAAACGAGATTGCTTGCACTAGCAATCTCCCCAACGAGACTGCTTGCACTAACAAGATGAAACAACACATCTATAGCAAACTATGGAATATAAAGACAACAATCATGGCAAACGACAATCATGGCAAACACATAGCAAGACATATATATGCATAGCAGAAATATTTAAAACAAGCAAATAATTTATTCATGCATTCAAGATGATCATGTATAACACATGAATCATCATTATATCACACAAAATGCTTAAAACATAAGAATTACAACATAAGTAAAGATACTAATAGTCTTAATATTGCCAAAGAGGGTGATTGGGCTTGCTTGCGTCAAAAAAAAATTGTTTTGGGGCGGAACGCATGTGGATAGGGCTTAGTTATTTAATGGTGAGGGAAAGTTTGATGGTTGACCAAAATGATGAGGATTTTCGAAGGTTTCATGGGAGTTGGTTTGAGGTTGAGATGTGTTGATTGGAATGAAGGTGGAGGTTGAGGTTGTTATTTGGGATGGATGTTTGGTCATGCAACATAGGAGTAACATGTGAGTTGGTAGGAGGTGGTGGTGATACTCTTGGTGGTTTACACATCTATGGTGTTGATGGGTGTGAAGGTATGGAGGATGAAGGTGTATTTTTGGGAGTAAAGGTGAATGGTTGGTTGTTATGATGAGGTTTGTGAAAGGGTTCATTGGAATGAGCTTGAGGATTAGGAGTATAGTTGGGAACAAATGTGGGTGGAGGTGTTGGTTGTTTAGCCACATCATTTGTTGTGATGGACTTGTTTTGGGGGTTTGGTTTTCTTCTCCAATTGAGTTTTATGGTCATCCTTGCTAGCTTTGAGGTTTTTGGTTTTGGTTTGATGGGAGAAGACATGATGGGGTGAGTTAAAAATGGTGATGAAAGGGATTATTTATAGTGGAGGTTTGAGGTTGTTTAAGGATGGATAAAGGTGTTTGGATGATAGGGACAAAGTGTATTTGTGAATTTGAGGAAGTGCAGGATGAAATGGGCTAAAAAGCAGAAAAGAAAAAAATTTCTGTGAACCCGTCCAGCAGATGGCCGGTCCCCTTAATTGGGGCTGGTCCCCTTAATAATTAAGGGGGCCGCCTTATCAATTAAGGGGGCCGCCCATCTGGTGTCTTTGTGAGTTCCAGAAATTAGTTTTTCTGCAGAGATGGGTAAGGAGGGCTATGTTTTGAGCTTTTGGTTTCAGGCAAGTCCCACTCTTTGAGGCAATAAAGTATGTATTATGCATGCAAGTCATATTAATTAAAGGGATTAAGCAAACAAGTAATTTCATATATCATGCAAACATACTCATCAAGCAAGTAATATCATCTATCATGTAATATCATCAAGCAAGTAATATCATCTAGCATGTAAACATACTCATCAAGCAAGTAATATATATGAACTAGGAAACAATAAACTACACCAAGTATTTTCTTAATTATATGTGCCTATGTGAGGGATCCTAATGAAACAATAAACTACACCAATTAATTAACTATTAGAGGGATCCTAAAGTGTGCCTATGTGCAATAAATGGGAACTTAAGATAGCATGGACTTCTAGATTTGTTACAAACAAAATCTTAATAGACAAACCATGGTCCGCTTGATTTGCCTCAGTTCACTTTTAAATGTCATGTATATAAATATAGATGACAAATATGAGATCACCATGCATGATTAAAAAAAATGTTTTTAGCATTATTCAACAATGTTTGAAAGTGGGTTTTTATGTAGATGTTAAAGTTATTTGAATAAAATAGATTGGGTTTTATTTAAAAATGTGTTTATGAAGAATGAGTAAAAAGAAATTCCCAATCTTTGACTTTGATCAAAATAGGATTATGGAAAAAAAATGAGATAGTAAAACATGTTAATAGAAAGATGACATAATCTTTTGAAAAATCATTTTTCCAAAATATGAAGTTTTTGCATATTTTGAAAACAAATAACATTAATGAAAAAATGGTTGTTAATGATCTCATGCTCAAGGGAATTGGTTAAGGCTATTGTTACATGCTACCCTTTTCTACATATCCTATGGTCATAAGGAAGTGACGACTAAATTCTATAGGTTTGATGTGAGAGTGTTGAATGGGGTATAACCTAACATCTATAGCTCCTTTGTTGTCGCACACTTATCTAACTTAATGCCATAATCTTCGAGAGCTTGTTTCATCCATAGTTTTCTAATCCTACTTCTATGTTAATGATTAATCCACTCAACTCATTTCACTTCATCACCATGAGTTTTCTAAAAGTGGACATAGAAGATTTCCATTTTAAAAGGTATTGCTAAAGAGGGCCAAAGGGAAAATAACTAGTGACTCTAGGTTATTCATATAAGCTATTATGTGTGTATATATATATATATATATATATATATATATATATATATATATATATATATATATATATATATATAACTAGGCATTACGAGCTAAATAGGCATGAAATAACTTGTCATTAATCTAAGCATATATTATAACACCAAACTTAAAAAGAAAGCGTACCTTTTAGTCTTCAGTAGATTATTCTTCAAACGCTTCAAAGTGTTTAGGTTGACTTGTAGAAGTCAATCAAAGAGGAGATGCCGATTTCCCAATGAGTTAGCAATTTAGCCACTTGGTCCCCATTGTCTCATTGATCCAAAGTTGTTTGAACCAAACATGGGTTGCAATTGACTAGGATGCATATATGGTGGAAGTATTCCCCAAGGATTGAAGCTTGGTGGATTTGGATAATTCCACATTGGGTAATTATTATTATTATGAGGGTTTTGTCGATTTTTATTTCTTCTAGGTTGAGGAGATTTAGGTAGAGGGTGAGGATTATGTGGTCTTCTTAAGGGAGGTGTTTTTTATCTTAATTTCGGTTTAGAAAATCCGGTTTTGGCTTTTAATGATGGTTTATAAAAAAATTTTACTTCCTCATCACTCGAAATAGGTATTTTTCTATCTTTTATAAGTATATACTTAGGTTTTGACTCTAATGGTTTTTGTTCACTAGATTGACATTCAAACTTAACATTTTTATTTTCACTTGTTGAAACATTATTTGAATTAAATCCTAGTCCGGTTTTATCTCCCGATGCTCTTTGAATGCTTATTATTTTCCTAAGTGAATTACTACTATTTTCAAATTTTTTAAGTTTACAAATTTCTTCCTTAAGTATTTCGTTTTTATTTTTAGTTTCTTGACATGTTTTACATTCAAAAACTTCTTTACCTTTTTCTAAGTTATGTAGTTTAATTTTTAATTCTAGTATTTCTTTTTCTAATTTGTTATTTATGAGTTTTAGTGATTTATTTTTACTCATTATTTTTTGACCTAATATGCATAACCTATTATATTCGTTATCTAGGTCTTTTTCATCTAATGATAAATTTTCATCACTAAAGTATTCAGTTTTGGAACGTACCTCATTCGATGTCTTAGCCATAAGACATTTCTCCTCCTTTGTAGTCTCTTTTTCATCTTCATCACTATCACTCCATGCTCCTCCAACGAACCCCTTTTGATTTTGCTCCTTTGACATCATTGGACATCTTCCAATGAGATGATTTGGATCACCGCACTTAAAACACTTCCTCTCACTCTTGCTACCTTTGTCGTCTTTGTTTCTTTGGAATGTCTTTTTCTTCGTCATATGGTTGTCTAACGAATCTTCCTCGTCTTTTGAAGAACTTCTTGAAGTCTCTTACGGCCATGGCATATTCTTCATCATCACTTTCGGAGGTTGAGCTATCCTCGTCACTTGATGCTTTCCTAGCTTTCAACGCGATTGACTTGCTTTGTTCTTTCTTTCCTTTGATCATCTCGGAGTCTTTCTTGATTATTGCTTTGTGGACCTTCAAGTTGCCAATCAACTCGTCAAGTTGAAGAGTTGACAAGTTCTTCGATTCTTCAATCGCCGTAACTTTAGCTCGCCATTTTGGATGAAGAGCCCTAAGAAATTTCCTGACAAAATTCTTACTAGAAAAACTCTCATCAAGTGCCTTTAAACTTGTGATGATCGTGTTAAACCTAGCAAACGCATTATCAATTGATTCCTCTTCCGGAATCGTGAATTGTTCATATTGTTGAACAAGAAGATCTATTTTATTATCTTTGACTTGAATATTACCTTGGTGAGTTATTAGTAAAGAGTTCCAAATTTCTTTTGCGGTTTCGCACATAAAAATTCTTTCGTATTCTTTACGTGGTAACGCATTATAAATAACCATTTTAGCCTCATTATTTTTAGAAAGTTTTCTTTTTAAATCATCATTTTGTTTTTCAAAAGATACTACTTCATCCTTTTTAGTTTCTAAATTATATTGAATAGGTAAAAAATCACCATTAGTAATAACATGCCAAAGATCTAGATCTTTTGACTTCACATAAGTTTCGAATCGATTTTTCCAATATAAAAATCCATCACTTTCAAATAGTGGTGGTCTTTGCATAGATTGCCCTTCTAAATATTTTTCAGATTCCATAGATCGTTTCAAGTTTTAAAATACAGTTTATTTTAAAAATCTTGTTTGACGTGGCTCTTGATACCAATTGTGGAAAACTAGAAGGGGGGTTGAATAGTTTTACGTCTTTTTAAATTTTATTTTGAAAACTTTTGTTTACTTTTAAAAACTTCGATTCGATATTATGTGACTTCAATTCTTAAACAATATGAAAAAGTATAGATAAATATAAGTAAGTAATGCAAGTAAAGTAAAGTAAATCAAATGAAAGATAGAGATGGAAAGATCTAACCGAGACACAAGAGATTTATAGTGGTTCGGCTACAAGGTCACCTTCCTTGCCCTACTCCACTCCCCGAGCACCTAACTCGAGAGTTTTCTTCACTATGTCAACAAGCTCCCTTATGGCGGAGAAAACCTTACACAACTTTAGCTTACACCGGCTTAACGACACAAAGCTAGATGTCGGGTTCTAATCGTAGCTAGAACCAATCTCACAACTTGTACACAACTTAATCACACCTTCTTCACAACTTCTTCTTCACGACTTCTTCTTCACGACTACTTCACGACTTCTTCTTCACGACTACTTCCTCACGACTACTTCTTCAAGACTACTTCACGACTTATTCACAACTTCTTCACAACTTATATTCTACGGCTTCACACCTTCTTCACAACTTAGCACAACCTATGTACACTTCTACTTCTTCACACCTTCACTACTTACACACCTTAACTACACAACTTCACTACTTACACACTAACCTATCCCAAATAATTATACACACAACTATCTAACAAATATACAACTTATATACAATTGAATGATGACACACACAACTTAGATAGCTAAGTTGCAATACTTCTTCTCTAGATGTTGAAGGAGTATTCTTCTTTTGCACTTGAATGTAGGAAGCTTGGATCACTTAGAAACCAATGCTTAATAAGATATGATCAAAGGATTTTGAAATGTATATATAAGGATTTAAAACAGAAAGTTTTTGTGTGCAAAAGGTAAGTAAAAATCCATGGGAAGGCAGGTATTTATAGGGAGAAAAACTGGACAGCTGGAGCCTACTGGAGCGGGGGCGGTCCCCTTAATTTTAAGGGGGCCGCCTAGCAAAATTAAGGGGGCCGCCTGATGAAGCGAAAAGTGTACCGCTTTTAGGGGGTCATTTAAGACCTAAATCGTATTTATTTGATCAAATATTGCCCTAAATCGTTCCTTTTGTCATTTTAGGTACTTTGGAAAGGAAATCTGGAAAAAGAAGCATTTTGGACGTTTTTGGAGCATAAAAGTGAAGAAAACGACAAAGTCTCCAAAGCTGCTGGAAAAGTACACTTGACGGCGTCAAGAATTGCTCCTGACGGTGTCATGGCTTGGCAAAAGAGATGGATATGAAAAATACACGTGACGCGCCAGAGAATTTTACAATGGAAAGTCTGACGGCGTCAACCTTTAAGGTGATCAAGGCCATCACGGTTTAAGTTAAAGAGAGACGGCGTCAAGCACATTTCTGACGGCGTCAACCCTTGATAGGCCAGAGCGGATTTTGGAGGATTAAAGAGGGACGGCATCAGGAAGGCCATCCGGGAACCCTAGCCACGGCGAGGTGACGGCGTCACCTCCTACAACGTGACGCCGTCAGAAACTAAACTCTATATATAGTTTTGCAATTTTTATTCATTGTGTGCAACTTTGTGAGGAGAAACCCTAAGACGAATTTTTTGCCATTTTTAAGGATTTTATACCCTTGGATCTCCCATGTTTAATTGAAGATAAGTAATCACTTAATCAATCAATATGTCTATGTGTTGTTTGATTATATCTTGTTCTTGTCTTTTAATTAACATGCTAGGCTAGATTTATCTTGTGTTTGCTTAGATCTAATGAAACCTAACTATTGATTATTGGTTATTAGTGTGTTATTAATTGTATTGGATGATTGTTTATCGATGTTAGGCTTAAGAAAACTGGCTAACCTCCTATACGGTAACTTGCTTGAACGTCTTAAGAAACATGAACCAATGCGTACTAAGGTTATTATGGTTGTATTTAATGCATGAGTGAATTCTAGTGATCCCATGTTAGGAGCTTCTTAGCCGGCTCGACATAGGAGTGAAGTGGGAGCTTGTAGAGTTGGGGAAGTACGTACGCCACCCCACGATTGGTATTAAGGAATACACCCGTCATCCACGCAATTAATACACACTAATCAACCGGTAAAAGATAGTTAGGGAGTAAGGAAATCTAAGTAAACACATTTCTCTCCATATAAGTTCCACGACCCTTTCATTTTCAGTTATTTTATTTTATTTTATTTGCATTTGTAGTCATTTGGGTTAGTTGACTAGCAACTAATTCCGCCCACTCCTTCAATCCCGAGATTTTACTTGCTTTCATAAAAATATAAAAATACAAAAAGAATCTTCCCTCACCCTTAGACCTATTAGAGTAGTTTTTCAATCCTAACGACACTATTCCCCTAGAGAACGATCAATCCCCCGGTACTTGCCACTTCACTATACTACATCGGTCAGGTACACTGCCTGGTGGGGATTGCAAGCCTCTTGAGATCCCTCGAGAGGTAAAACCTGTTGTAAGGTCGCAAAACCACGCATCAAGTTTTTGGCGCCGCAGCCCGGGGAGTAGTTATTGCTTAGGTTGAAATTTTATTTTTATTAGGTCTACTCACAAGATTCCTATCAAGTGAGATTTTTTCTTTTTATTTTGTAGCTTTCTCGTAGTCTATCTTTTCTTTGTGATTTTGTTTGTAATTTGCTTCAAATGGACTTTTCACTTAGACTTCTAAGATTGCAAGATATGGTTGAGTGGCTAGAACACCAAGGAGTTCAAAATACCTCATTTAGAGACACCTATGAATCATATGAGCCTTCACCTAGGATAGATTCTTATGAACAACCTCCATGTTTAGGATCTCATCTTAGTGAGGCCAATAGGAAAAGCGACCTAGTTTGCCAAGGAATTGTGGATAGAGCCAAAGCAATAAACCATAAGTTGGATGAAGCGCTAGGTTTGTTATCATCACTACCTAAGAAAACAATTGATGAGGATATAGGTGATCTTGACACGTGAAATGATGAGGTAAACACCATAAGCCCACAAAATACTCAACCATCATTTGAGGCACCCACACCGCCCGTGACTTACCCGGAAGAAGTAGAAGAGACTTTAGGAATCCCGATGGAGGTAGAACCCTTGGACCAAGCACAACTAGAGGATATAGGTTTGAACACTTTTAGTGATGACCTTACTCTTAGTTCTAGGGAATTTCCTAGTGTTGATGAGCCGGAAGCTCAACTTTTACACAACTTTTCATCCTTAGATTTACATCTAGGAGACAAAAGAGGAACCGACCCACCCATAAACCAATATTATCCGGGTAGTTTTAGGATGAAGGAAGCCATTCACTCACCCCTTCACCTCACGTGGCATATTTCCACCCTAAGGGTGTGTATCGCTACTTCCACCCGCACTTAATCCTAAGTGTAGGGAAAACCTCCCCTATTTCCGTTAAATAAGGGTAAAGTCAGGCTCGTGACTCGAACAAAAACAAGCGCTTCTTGGGAGGCAACCCAAGCTTTATTTGTTTGTTTGTTTGTTTGTTTGTTTATTTTATTTTATTTGTTTTCGTATGCAAGTTTAATTGTTATTGTTTGTGCTCACGTTTCAAAGTAAATTGTGAAAATGCTTTATTTTGTTTTTAACTTCGTCTTAACTACATATAAAGGTATTTTGCAAAAGATAAGTGTAAGGGAATCCAAATTTGTTTACAAGAACAAGATTGAACATGAATCACAACAATATTAAATGAGCATGCATACTAGTAATTGTTAGAGTCAAATGCTTGTATCGAGTCATAATGAATATTTTGCAGGATTTCCAGGAAGTGAGGCATAAGTTTTTCCAGAAATTTTCCGGAAACTAACCATAAAATTTCTGCAGGTCACTTCTGACGGCGTCAAGGTTAACACCTGACGGCGTCAAGTGTAAAATTCTGGAAATTTTACAAGTTTTGTTTTTCTACCGGAGTCATAAAGTTTTTGTTAAATCTTTAGTTTTATAAACTCCAGGAAATCTGCAAATATTCATTCTACAAGCATTATATCTTTAATCGTTTTGTTTTTATTTCTAAGTCTGGAATTACATCTAGTTGTGAGTTTTCTTTGTTCAGGTTGATGCTTTGGGTTTTTTGTGTTTGTTTTCTCAGGTTTAACAGGTTATATTGGACAAGAAGATGATTTATATTTCGGAAGGGAAGCTTTCAACGTTCATTTTCTTGGAGGAGGATTTAACCATGTTACCGGATTATCCACATCGAACGAATCAGGGGAGTATTTGTTTTCATTCTTTTACCTTATTTACTTTTACATCCTTTGAATGAACATTGGGGACAATGTTCAGCTTAAGTGTAAGGGGAGGGTAAATGATGATACCTTAGAGAATACAATTGCACTTGATTTTTGTTTGTTTGATGGTAGATGTGTAATAAAACTGAGATAAATACTTGTTAGGGCAATTTACCTTAGAGCACTTGATTTTTGTTTGTTTGATGGTAGATGTGTAATAAAACTGAGATAAATACTTGTTAGGGCAATTTTAGTGCCAAATTTAAATTTTTTTACAACATTTAGGAGTGAAACTTTGGTCTTAATAAGCGTCTCATGGATAGGAGTTATATGACTAGCACAAAACCGTACCACTAAAAAAAATTTCCACCCCCAAATATGTGAGGTTCGCCCCTAGAATTGGTAGGAAAAGCATTTATGCTATGATGTGTGTACCGGTAGTACTTAGATTCTAGAACTTGCGTTAGGACCATTCCGAGGCCACAAGTGAGACTACATTCGTGTAGTTAGATTTACTACATGATAAGAGGCATTAGGATTAACCCATTGTTTTACACCTTTGTTTTTGTTATAATTACATTGGCTACATTGGTCAAGTAATTCTCCCGCACCCTTTGCGTTGTACTCATTTTTAGTACACGATACCCTTAGTACACCCCTCAGAGCCTATCTTTTCGTTTCTAACTTTAAGCATTTTACATAAAGGAAGAATTTGTTTACACCCCACTTAAATGTACACCCAAATCGCCTTAGCCTACCTTGTATGCACTCATTTTTAGTGCATTATTGTGACAACATTTGTTTAAACCCCAAGTTAATTATCTAATTGATTACATGGTTGCTAAGTCGAGTCATATCCTTGTACATATTGTTTTGGGACGATTGGGACTCATGGGTAAAGTACTAGTGTAATGGAGTAATGGGGAAGAACAACATTATTACCCCCATATGTGCTAAATATTTTAAAAGTACTCCAAGTGTTTCGATTATCTTAATTCGAGTCATTAGAATAGTTATTTGTAAAGTTATGTAAAAGTTCAAGTGTAAGGGGAATGCAACGCCCCTATGATGTATTATTTTGGATGGTAGGGCAAGAGTGTATGCAAAAAAAAAAAAAAAAAAAAAAAAAAAAAAAAAAAAAAAAAAAAATCAAGAAAAATACAAAAAAATGAGAAAAAGAAAAGTAGAAAAAACATACGGACTACCATCCCGTTTCATTTTATGTTTATTTTATGTTTTTGTTATTTTGTTTTTAGCTTAAGTCGAGTCGAGTCTTGGCTTAGCAACGCCATATTGTATATGTAATTAATCAAGATCTTTAACTCGCCACCAGTAAAATATCCCTTATCCAACAAATCCGTGTTTATCATATCCCTACACCTAACGTTATAACCCGTTTAAAAGCCCTCTTTGATAGTTTATCTTAGGTGCTTACGCCTAGTGGAGGAGGTTTTCGATCCTTTCCCAAGCCTATGGTAATCTATTTGCTATGACAGGTAGTGAGAGATATTATCCGTTTTCATTTATGAGATTTAATTTGATGACACCTGAGAGATGTGAGTATCTAAACACTACTTTTGAGGTGCTAGTTTGTAATCTTCGTGCTTATTATGATTAAAGTGGAACGACTATTTGTTGTAATTACTTTTATATTAGCATTTAATGACCCCTAACTTGTATTTTGATTAGAATAAAAGCGCATTTGCTTGAGGACAAGCAAATCTCAAGTGTAAGGGTATTTGATGAAGCGAAAAGTGTACCGCTTTTAAGGGGTCATTTAAGCCCTAAATCGTATTTATTTGATCAAATATTGCCCTAAATCGTTCCTTTTGTCATTTTAGGTACTTTGGAGAGGAAATCTGAAAAAGGAAGCATTTTGGACGTTTTTGGAGCATAAAAGTGAAGAAAACGACAAAGTCTCCAAAGCTGCTGGAAAAGTACACTTGACGGCGTCAAGAATTGCTCCTGACGGCGTCATGGCTTGGAAAAAGAGGTGGATATGAAAAATACACGTGACGCGCCAAAGAATTTTACAATGGAAAGTCTGACGGCGTCACCCTTTAAGGTGATCAAGGCCATCACGGTTTAAGTTAAAGAGAGACGGCGTCAAGCACATTTCTGACGGCGTCAACCCTTGATAGGCCAGAGCGGATTTTGGAAGATTAAAGAGGGACGGCGTCAGGAAGGCCATCCGGGAACCCTAGCCACGGCGAGGTGACGGCGTCACCTCCTACAACGTGACGCCGTCAGAAACTAAACTCTATATATAGTTTTGCAATTTTTATTCATTGTGTGCAACTTTGTGAGGAGAAACCCTAAGACGAATTTTATGCCATTTTTAAGGGTTTTATACCCTTGGATCTCCCATGTTTAATTGAAGATAAGTAATCACTTAATCAATCAATATGTCTATGTTTTGTTTGATTATATCTTGTTCTTGTCTTTTAATTAACATGCTAGGCTAGATTTATCTTGTGTTTGCTTAGATCTAATGAAACATAACTATTGATTATTGGTTATTAGTGTGTTATTAATTGTATTGGATGATTGTTTATCGATGTTAGGCTTAAGAAAACTGGCTAACCTCCTATACGGTAACTTGCTTGAACGTCTTAAGAAACATGAACCAATGCGTACTAAGGTTATTATGGTTGTATTTAATGCATGAGCGAATTCTAGTGATCCCATGTTAGGAGCTTCTTAGCCGGCTCGACATTGGAGTGAAGTAGGAGCTTGTAGAGTTGGGGAAGTACGTACGCCACCCCACGATTGGTATTAAGGAATACACCCGTCATCCACGCAATTAATACACACTAATCAACCGGTAAAAGATAGTTAGGGAGTAAGGAAATTTAAGTAAACACATTTCTCTCCATATAAGTTCCACGACCCTTTCATTTTCAGTTATTTTATTTTATTTTATTTGCATTTGTAGTCATTTGGGTTAGTTGACTAGCAACTAATTCCGCCCACTCCTTTAATCCTAAGATTTTACTTGCTTTCATAAAAATATAAAAATACAAAAAGTATCTTCCCTCACCCTTAGACCTATTAGAGTAGTTTTTCAATCCTAACGACACTATTCCCCTAGAGAACGATCAATCCCCCGGTACTTGCCACTTCACTATACTACATCGGTCAGGTACACTGCCTGGTGGGGATTGCAAGCCTCTTGAGATCCCTCGAGAGGTAAAACCTGTTGTAAGGTCGCAAAACCACGCATCACCACCCCTACTGAACGTTGGCCAATTTTGTCCTTTTGTGGGGAAGGTTTTTCTGGAACATTTTAACTGATACGTTGGCCAATTTTGTCCTTTTGTGGGGAAGGTTTTCTGGAACATTTTAACTGATTTTGGTTAAAAATTTGAATTCATATTTTTATAAAAGATTAAACATTTTTATTTAATACCAAAAATGTTTTTCAAAAATATATAAAATGTTTTTGATGTTTTATAAAAAATCTAGTTTTTAAGAAAATGTTCCTTTGATCATATAATGCATTAAGCATTAGTTCATTCATACCTTAAGTGATTTTAGTTGTAGAAGTGAATATTTACAACTAAGTACTTGTTTAATTTATAAGTTTATGTTTTAATGAGTTTACATTTTGTGATCATCAAAACATAGAGATATGAATAAATATTGATAATGTTTTTAGGCATTTATTTATGTCAACACCTTGTTTAAAAAGTCGATTAGGGCAAGTTTTTATGAAGTAGGGTTCGAACTAATTCTCTACTGGCTTTAGCTTCCTTCTACTGCTCCCTTAGGCTTAAATGGACTTAGATTAGTTGTGTGGAATCAAGGTTTGGGCTATGGATGGTTGTGTGTATTGATTCGATGGGTATATGGGTGAGTTGGGGTTTCCTAGGGCTCACTTCTATTTATAGGAAGTGATTAGGGTTACTTGTGTCTTCTAGGCTGTTTATGGGAGTGAGTGAGGTGAGGTGTATGGCTCCCATGGCGCCACATGTGTAGGAGGAGCGTTTGATGATATGTAAGTTTCTAAACCACACATGTGTATCATTTCTAGAAGAAGGGGGGAGGTGTTCAATTAGGGTTCACACAAGTTTTCACTTAGGGCTTAAGGAATTCTAGGGTTTAGTTGGTTCATGGTTAGGATCGAACTAAGTGAAGTAACTAGGCTAATTTGGATCGAGTTGTGCATAAGGAGTATTGTACATAGGCTTTGTTCTCTTGTAAACTAGGGTTTAGGGTAAAACTAGGGTTTCTAATCCTATAGTTCACTTAAGGAAGGTTTTTGAATCTATAGGGCTTAATTTAAAGTATATCGATTTATAGTTATATAGGAAAAATGAGTTTTTATGCTTTAGCAAGTTGTACCTTAAGCTTAAGAGACTTGTACTAATGTTAGGAATATAAGAAAAATACATTTTTAATTATTTCCTAATTTTCTATAATTTTTATGTAATTTTTATTACACTTTAAATACATATAAATTAGTTTTTATGATCTTATGCATTAAAGGGTTGTACATTAAGTTTATGGAGTTGTACATATATTAAATAAATAAATAAATTATTTTTAGAATTTATTGTGTGAAAATATTACAAAGTATGGCATTTAAATAACTATTTTTAAAGTTTTTATAAGATTTTTATTTCTATTTAGATTTTATGCTTAAAGGACTTGTACCTTAGCTTAAAGGACTTATATTTAATATTTTATAAAAATATTAACTAAGGTTTGTAAATAAATAATAGTTTCTGTGAAGTTAGGGTTTTACCGGGAGTTATAGTGAAATTAGGGTTTTTATGTTTTAGTGACTTGTACTTTACTTAGGTAACTTATACTTTGGTATTTCTAAGGTTTCGTTAACTATATTTGATATTATAGTGGTTTAAAGTCTCATAGAAACTATATCGGGTGATAAGGTTTTAGTTAAACTAGTACGTTAACGAATTAACGTAAAGTGGCAAATGGTAATTTGTAAAGTACTATACTTGATGGAAAATATATAAAAATATAGTGGGTCAAGGTTAGGTCGCGTGCAAATACGTTTATCATAAGTGTGAGTTACGTCACATAAGATAGTGATTACGCTCAGGCAAGTAAATAAAAAAAAATTTATATGCAGAAAATGGTTAAGTTTAGTGTTACCAGATGAGATTTTCGGCGTGGTTATAGATAATATTATTGTATAAAGATGGAGATAATTGAAAGAATGTGTATAAAAAATGATGTTTGAGGTGGTTTTTATTTAGAAAAAATAAAGAGTATATTGAATTAAAAAAAATGGTAAAAAGAGCCATTGAACGGCTAGTTTTTGCGAAACAAACGAGGGGCGCGGGCGTGGTATTTATCACGCTTGAAAAAAAAATTGGGCTATAGCGCCCGGTGGTTTTGGAGGAGGGGCGCCGTCGGGGCTTTTTTGGGCTTGGTTGGGGCTTTTAGCGCCCCACTACATATAGTCAACACTATTTTTAAATGGGTGTTGATACTTACATCACAAAAATTGATGCACACACCACAATTTATACAATATCATGTTGTACCATATGCCTTAATGATGTGATATTGTGGTATGTGGATCACTTAATTTCTTGCAAAATGCAATTTCAGACGCCTTTTTACATGCTTTATTAATGAGAATTTTGGGTGCTCTTACCTCGAAGTTTATTTAAAGTGTAATTTGGATAAATCGTCGTATTTACTAGTGTACTTTCGTAAAATGGTATATTCCAACCGTATTTGAGATTTTGGACAATTTGGTGCGCAAGGACTATATATTGCGCATAATAAATTTTGATGTGTTATAAAAAAAAATAGATGGCCAATTACATTTATATCCTTACAGAAGTATAATAGTGTCCTTCTCATTTTGTTTATTACGTCAATATCCTACCCAAACTTTTATAATTACATCAATATCTTTTCCAAACATTTGTAATTACATCAATATCCTTCCAAAACTTTTGTAATTATATCAATATCCTTCACAAACTTTTAAATTCTTATAATATCAAAAAATAAAATGTTCCTTCATCACTCGAGGCGAAAAAATATATATGAACAGATAAATTTATATGAACAATATGTTCTTTCATATCTATATCCAAACTTTTTGTAATTAGGTTATCAAGTTCTTTTATCATTCGAGGCCAAAAAATATATATGAACAATATAATTATGATCAATATGTGAGATAAATAATAGCTTCAGAATTTAAAGTTAATATAATTAAGATTTAATTCATTTTTGGATATATATATTAGAATTTAAAAGTTTGAGATGGATATTGATGTAATTACAAAAGTTTGGGAAGGACATTGATGTAATTACAAAAATAAGAATGATATTTATGTAATATAAAACTTGAAGAAGGATATACATGTAATTCTAAAAAAAAAATATATTAGAGCACCATATTTTATTTCTAGACAAATCATAGGTGGACACGTCATTTTTGATGTCTGAAGGGTCAGTTTTGTGCTTCATGGTTAGAGCTAGAGCACCATATTTAATTGCTTGATGAATCATAGGTGGACACGTCATTTTTTGTGCCCAAATGGTCAGTTTTGCAAACCATTATTTAAAAAACGCCCAAATGGTCAGTTTTGCAAACCATTATTTAAAAAACAAAAAAAAAAAAAAAAAAAAAAAAAAAAAAAAAAGATAAAAAAAAAGTAGTTAGAACACCATATTTAGTTGATAGACGAATCAATTCTTGAACACTCATTTTTGGTTCCCAAAGGGTCAATTTTGCGCACCATATCTTACACTCTTCATTTTTACCTCTTTGCAAAGCCATAATATTTTATCCAAGAAAACCTTACGTGAACCCTCTTCATTATTTGGCGTGCAGGGATAATGTATTGGGCACCAAATTGGACAATAGTGTTAAAAGGTAGTATTAACGCCGTAATCTGGCATAATTGGTTGTAATTGTAATTCAGATTACATTATGTAGGCTGTTTGGTTCACAGAATGGAGGGAATTGTAATTCAGATTACATTACGTAGGCTGTTTGGTTTGCGTTGTAATTGTAATTCAATCATTACAATTATATCAAAGGAGGGAATTCAGATTACATAGGATGTTGGATGGAAAGTTTTGAATTACGTTTTAATTCAAAATTTTATAATAATAATAATAATTCGAAAAAATTTATAAAAATTCAAAAATTTTATAAAAATTCGAAAAAACTTATATAAATTCGAAAAATTTATAAAAATTCAAAAAATTTATAAAAATTCGAAAAAATTTATAAAAATTCAAAAAAATTTATAAAAATTCAAAAAATTTATAAAAATTTGAAATTTAAAAATTCAAAAAATTTATAAAAATTTAAAAATTTTATAAAAAATTTATAAAATTCGAAAAATTTATAAAATTTTATAAAAAAATTATAAAATTTAAAAATTTTATAAAAAAATTATAAAATTCGAAAAATTTTATAAAGAATTTATAAAATTTAATAATTTTAAAAAAATTTTATAAAAATTTAAAAATTTAAAAATTATACAAAAAATTTTATAAAAATTCAAATTTTTAAATTTTTATAAAATTTTATAAATTTTTCGAATTTTATAAATTTTTTATAAATTTTTTAAATTTTTAATATTTTTTTTAAATTTTTTCGAATTTTTATAAATTTTTTGAATTTTTATAAATTTTTTGAATTTTTATAAAATTTTTCGAATTTATATAAATTTTTCGAATATTTATAAATTTTTTCGAATTTTTATAAATTTTTTGAATTTTTATAAATTTTTTGAATTTATAAAATTTTTCGAATTTTTATAAATTTTTTCGAATTTTTATAAATTTTTTGAAATTTTATAAATTTTTCGAATTACAATTACGTTGAGATCCAACCAAACACAGTGACAGAAAACATCAATTACAATTCATACACATTACAATTACAACACATTACAACTCTTTGAATTACAATTCATTCAAATTACAATTCCTTTGACAGATTACAATTCCTTTCAAAACATACTGCGAACCAAACGCCCCCTTAAATCACTCATGTATTTCGTTTGTATGGGTAATTAATTTTTATTTAAAAGTTGTGTAAATTGTTATTACTTATTACTATTTGGATAGAGGAATAGTGGTAAACCCAATACATGTGGCTTTCTGGTATATGATTTGTTCACTAACATACAGGTTGTGGGTTCAAGTTTTGTTGAAGATTTTTGGGAGATATGTATTGCGACATAAGTGGTTTAGAAGTGTGAAAAGTCGAAGTTAAAAAAAAAAAAAAAAAAAAAGAGAAAAAAAGAAAAAAAAGTAGGTGGTAAAACCTTTCATCTTTAATTGTTCGATTGAACTTACAAAAAATGATTGTTACGATGGGCAACATGAACAAGTATTTTTCTGAACAAAAAAACATGAACACTATACCTTAAAGAAATGTGATATTGATATATCGGCGTTCAAATTCCAGAAAACAATAGGCCAAGTGTTTTCCTATTTTATATCAAACCATTATTGAAAACTCCTAAGTACTAACGGGCTAAATGAAGTAACATACTTCGACTAAAGAACAAACCTTTTTCTTCTAAAAAAGAAAAGAAGTTCAATGTATTAAGTAGATGTGTGATAACATAAAAGTTTACAACTTTTGTGATATGTAAGAGCTTCAGTTAAGTTATTACTAATACCCTCCGTCCCACTATAAGTGTCCACAATGGTATCTTTGCTTGTCCCATATTAAGTGTCCAGTGAATATTTTCAACCAATGAGAAGAGAGTTTAGTGGGTAATAGTGATATTTAATTGGTGGAGAGTGTAGTTGGCCCCACTTTCCTAAAACTTTGTGCAAATGGAAAGTGGACACTTATAGTGGGACGGAGGGATTACTCGTACTAATAAAAAGGATGACGATTTCCGGCCGCCCCTTTAACCCCAATCAATCCGATCGTCTTTTAACCCAAGATCTGTTTTTGTCATCTTCCTTTTTTCAAAGTTTTCTTTCTTTTAACCCTATTTAATTGTCCTTTTACCCTTCTGTTTTATTTCCTTCATGGCTGGTAACAATAACTCACATGGTTGGACTTGGGTGTTTGAGAATAACAAAAAACAGCATTCCAAACCTATTGATAATCCGTTTGTGAAAGATGTCGAGAAGATTGCTACGTCTTATTTTGTTACCAATTTTCCAGAGACTTTGGATGCTAAGAATCTGTGGAAGGAATTCCAATCTTACGGTCGTATTGTGGATGCTTTCATTGCAAATAAGCGGGCTAAAACTGGTAAGCGTTTTGGCTTTGTTAGATTTTTGGGCGTTCTTAACGGGGATGAATTTGCTAAAACCTTGTCAAATATATTGGGATTTACCACGTGTTTGTGTCTATTGCTAAATTTCAGAGGACAACTAATGCCGAATCATACTCTGCGTGTTCCCAATTCTAATAGCAATAATGGCCCTTCCATGTTCCCTGCTAAACAGTCATATGGCTCTGTGGCAAATGGAGATGCAGCCTCAAAAGGGGTTTTTGACAACGGGATTCAAGATAATGGAAATCGTATCCACCTAGGTGACAATGACCTTATCAAAGTAGAAGATACATCTACTGTGATATTGGTTGAGGTGAAGGAGGTTGACTCGATTAGTAACATGTATGGTATATGCAGGAATGAAGGTTTTGCTAACGTCAACATTCATTACGTTGAGGGTCTATGGGTCTGGATCCAGTTTGATAATCCTAAGGCATGTGACGCTTTCAAGGCAAATGAATCACTTAAGACTTTTTGGTCCTCTATCAGAACCGTTTCTCCCTCATTCACAATTGACGAAAGATTGATTTGGATTGAAATTAACGGTCTCCCGTTATGCGCATGGGGATCAAATGCTCTAAAAAAAGTAACAAGTATGTTTGGCAAATTTAAGTTTTTTGACTCGGATGCTGAAGATATAATGAGTATGGGTAGGGTCTGTATTGCAACTAAAAGGCATTCTTACATTTTTGAATCGGTGTTAGTTGTTATCCATGGTAAGAATTTTAATGTACACGTTAAAGAAGTTGGAAGCTGGAGCACTAGCATAACTAATAACTTCGAGTGTAGTGAGGCTGAAGATAAAATAGGTGAAGAGGAGAGTCGCTCCTCTAATGAGGATGAAAATTCCATTGAAGCTCTTGATGATTTCATTGAACAGGAAGCTGAACAAAAACCGAAGTCATGTTTCACGAAAGAGGTAAATCATGAGGAAAAAGACAGGGAAAGTGTCGAATCAGACGCATCAGGTGATAAACCCCCAGGGTTTGAAAACGTTATAAAGGAGGAAGATTTACCTCCCATGTTCCCGACAAAAGAAGATCCAGTAGTTAATTCAAAGGAAGAGGAATTAAAGGAAGGTGATTCTGATGCTTCTGTCCCTCCTGGTTGCGAAACTATATTCAGGGGTGGAAATTCTAGATCGAATTCCTCATCTAGATCAAAAGGTAACAAATGTTCAACTTCTTTTGGAAACTACAAAGTTAAAGACAGGAAAGGTTTCTCTTTTATTGATGAGATGAATAGGATGATTGAAGTGGGCAACGCGTTGGGATATGATGTAAAAGGGTGCAAACGTTCGCTAAGAAAGATGATTAACGAAATAGGTGTGTCGTTGGTGGATAAATGAATATTTTGTCGATTAATATACGTGGTTCCAGGAAGAGAAAGAAACGTGTGTGGATAAAAGAGTTAGGTTTCAAACATAATATTCATTTTCTTGGAGTCCAAGAGACTAAAATGACAAAATTGGAACTTTTCCAGCTTAAATCTATGTGGGGAAATTTCAAATTCGATTACGCTTGTAGTATGGCTAGGGGTAGATCCAGGGGTCTTATTATCATGTGGGATCCTAGCGTTTTCACAAAAAATAGAATTTGGTGCAATGATAACTATGTTATTGTGGAAGGTAAATGGAAGAATTCGGTATATGACTACTTTCTTATCAACGTTTATGGACCGCATCATCAACCTGAGAAATCGAACCTGTTGGAATTTCTTCGCTCTTTTATCCAGAACCACAACGGCAAAATTAATCTTTTTGATGACCTAAATGAAGTTAGATGCGAGACAGAAAGGTTTGGCTCCTCTTTTTCGAGTAGTGATGCCGCGATCTTCAACTCTTTTATACATGATGTTGGTTTAATTGATCTCCCTATGGGAGGTAGAATGTTCACATGGATGAACAAATCCGGTTCCAAGTTAAGCAAGTTAGACAGGTTCAGTGTTCTCCTCGCGCATGCTAATTTACAGGTGACTGTGTTGGATAGGGTTTTGGTCAGATCACAACCCTATTCTCTTGCATTGCAAGAAAAGCGACTTTAGGACGATTCCTTTCAAAATTTACCATTCATGGTTCAATCGAAGCGATTTTGACGACGTGCTACAACAGGCCTGGAATAGCTTTTCAACTTCTAATGAGGGCTCCATTTTGTCTCTGCATGATAAAGTAAAAGGCCTCAAGTCCCATATCAAACTTTGGTTATCCCACACTAAAGAAAATGAAGAGAATAGAAAGAAATCCATTTTGGCCTCATTGAGGAGTTTAGATGAAGAGATTGACGCGAGCAACGCAAGTGAAGAAGATAGAATGCTACGAGTTAATACTTGGCATGTGCTTGACAATATAGATAAGTTTGAATCCATGGACTTGCTTCAAAAGGCTCGGGTTAAATGGGATGTGGAAGGAGACGAAAATTCCAAATTTTTTCATGGCATCATAAACTCCAAAAGGCATACGCAAACGATTCAAGGTATCTTACATGAAGGTGTTTGGATTTCTGATCAAAGTGCTATAAAGATGGCTTTTCTTAACTTCTATAAGGATAAGTTTTCATGTCATGATTCCTCTATTATTTGTCCCCCTATATCGGCTGTAAAACGTCTAAGCGACTCGGAAAGGTTATTTCTGGATTTAATGGTATCTTTGGAGGAAATTAGAAGTGCGGTCTGGGATTGTGGTAGTCAAAAAGCACCGGGTCCGGATGGTTTTTCTTTCATGTTTGTTAAAAAATATTGGGACATTATGAAGCTTGATATTCAGAATTTCGTGGTTCGGTTCTTCACTACTGGTTCGTTCCCACCAGGTACGAATTCGTCATTCTTTACTTTAATCCCAAAGGTGTCTAATCCTCTTTATATCAAAGACTTTAGACCTATTTCCCTTATTGGTTTTCAATACAGGATTGTTGCAAAAATCCTCACAAACAGGCTTTCAAAGGTCATAGATTCAATCATTAGTCATGAGCAATCAACTTTTATTTCGGATCGCCAAATTCTTGACGGGCCTCTTATTCTTAGTGAGGTTATCGACTGGTATAAGAAGCGAAAGAAGAAGATGTTGTTATTCAAAGTCGATTTTGAAAAAGTTTTGATTTTGTAAGTTGGCGTTTCCTTAACCATGTCATGGATAACCTTGGTTTTAGTAGTTCTTGGCGTAGATGGATTAAGGCGGGCTTAATATCTTCAAGGGCCTCTATTTTGGTCAATGGAAGTCCCACGTGGGAATTCTATTTAAAAAGAGGATTGAGGCAAGGAGACCCTTTGTCACCTTTCCTATTTATTATCGTCATGGAAGGGCTCCATATTGCTCTTAGGAACGGTTTAAGGGCAAATCTGTTTCGAGGTGTTAAAGTTGGTTCTTCTGATATTCGGCTTTCCCATTTATTTTACGCATATGATGTCATTATTTTATCCGAATGGAACCAAAGTGATATGGACAACATCATTCGCATCCTCAATGTCTTCTACCTTGCTTCAGGTCTCAAAATTAACATCTCCAAGTCGAATCTTTATGGTGTGGGGGTTTCGTCTGATGAAGTAGATCGTATGGCTTCAGGTACAGGTTGTTCGACGAGCTCTCTCCCTTTTTCTTATCTTGGTTTTCCAATAGGTTCGAACATGAGCCAAATCTCAAATTGGAATATATTGATAGATCGATTCAAGAATAGGTTATCAGGTTGGAAAGCAAACTTGTTATCGTCAGGTGGCCGTCTCACTCTCATCAAATCGGTGCTATGAAGCTTTGGCATTTATTATTTATCTATATTTAAAGCTCTTGAAGCGGTTCTTAAGGTCCTCGAGAGTCTTCGTGCCTCCTTTTTTTGGGGAGCTACTGGTGACAAAAGGAAGCTTGCATGGATTAAATGGTCTAATATTTTAGCTTCCCTTGATAAAGGTGGTTTAGATGTGGGTAGCCTTAAAGCTTTCAACAATTCCTTACTTCTCAAATGGAGATGACGTTTGCTTAAAAGCCCGTCTGCTCTTTGGGTAAAGGTTCTTAAATCTATTCATGGTGAAGAAGCAGGTATAGAGCTTAAAGGTTGTCAAACCAATGGGCTTTGGGCTCGTATAGTTGGCTCCATATATCACCTTCATTCAAGTGGTTATGTTCCCTTGAATTCTATTCGTTTCCAGGTTGGAGATGGTGCTATGGTTCGTTTCTGGAAAGATACATGGTTGGGTGACTCTCCTCTTTGTTCTCGTTTTAACAGATTGTTTCACTGATGAGTGCCTGTTTACTCATCATTTTATGCCCATATAATACATAAAAATAACTAAAAACGGCCAAATATATCAATTTATACTGCAGATATCCTTGGTTTGTGTTTTTATGTATTGAAAACAGAGCGAAAATGGACATTTTTGGATCGTCTCGACAACGTTTGTGTATTTGATTAAGTGAAGACGAAGTTAAAGTCAACCCTCAAATATCATCATTTGTCACAAACAACCCTTGGAATAATATTACAGAGTTGGTCCTTGAATTTACAGATTTGGCAGAAATGGTCCCTCAAAGTTAAAGCTAATTCAAAGTTAACCCTAAACTACTAAACCAAACCCTTTTTATCCTAAAACTAAAACCCAATCCACAAACCCGGATCCAACCCAAATAACCCAACCCTCTTTTATCAATAAACCAGGGTCAAACCAAAAAGAAAGTCAACCCCCTTTTCCCGCTTTTCCCCATTCCCAACCCAGCTTTTTCACCTGCTACAAGCCACCGCTGCTACAAGCCACCTCTGCTCCAGCTACCCTACTTTTCCCCCCATGCTTAACATCAGTCACATGTTGCCATCCACGCTGGCAATCCTAGCTAAATTTGGCGCCAAAAATGTAATTAATGGCTGAGATGATTCAAGATGAATCCAAAGGTCCAGAAGTAATCACAAGAAGCACAAAAGACAGAGGAGAAACCCTAATTCTAATAGTATAAATAGGACACTTGTAAAGCCCTTGAGGGTTAGTTAGTTAGTTAGTTAGAATTAGATAGTAGGTCATAGTGTAAATTAGGAGTAGTGTAATTTAGCTAAATTTAGATAAGCTTGCTTAATTTCGGATCATTGTAACTCTAATTTCAGTTTTAATCTCTCTGTTCTATCGAATTCAGCTTATACAAGATCTTTTTAGCTTAATGTAAGTTTCCCTTTTATTTATTCAGTGTTAAGTTCAAAAAGTTAAAATTAGTCAACGCCCAATCAAACTGCTTATTAGATTATTGTTAGTGCTTATTGGTGCCTTGTGTGCTTATATTGGTTTACATTCCTTTCATGTTCTAGTTTACTGCCCTTACTGAGTTTTTAGATCATTAGAGCTCATTTTTTTACCTTAAAATCTCAAAAAAAAAAAAAAAAAAAAAAAAAAATCATAAAATGCTTAAAACTAGTGTAGCTTAATTTAGAGCTTAATCTCTGTTGAAACTTGCTTTTTAGGCCTTAATTCAATTTAGTTAAAGTTTTTCTTCTCAAGTTTTAGTTTAGAACAATCTGCTTCATTGTAAAATCCAAAACAGCCCACCATAAGGACTGTTTGGAACAGGGTCAAAACGGGTCATAATGAAATTACCACTGCTCATTGGCACTTTGGTTAGGTTTGAATTAGATTATTTTAGCCTAGATAAGTAATTTTAAGTTTATGATAAGCTTTTTTTAAGGTATCCATAGGTAGTGAGCTTTGCCTTGATTTGAGGAACATTCTGATCAGAATAAGCTATAAGCTGTGTTGATGCCAACTTTTGGCATTTCTGAGCCCATTTTAGTCCATATAGTTCATATTCAGTAGTGATTAAATCCCTTATAGCCTTGGGTCAAAATTTGCCAAAACAGTCCAAGTCAGACCATAGCAGACTGCATGTTTTGATTTTGTCGATTTTCAGCCCATGTTTTCCATTTTTCATTTCTTCATTTTAAGTCCTTTTAATCTCAAATTTGGTACTGATAATCTTGGGTTGCTAGTTCACTTAATCCACATTTTTTAGAATTTTTCTATTAGCTTTTTAATAGTTTTTTATCAGCTGCAATTTCTGCATTTTTTTCATAATTGTGCCTCAGATCAGCTTATGTTTTTTTATCTTTTATTTCTTCATTATAAGCCCAATTAAGCTCAAATTTTGTACAATTACCATTGGGAAGCTTATCTAGTTGTTACATATTTTTCTGAATTTTTTAGAATAGCTTTTCTTAAGTTATCAGTGGCTTAAAGTAGCTACTTTTTGCCCTGCACCTTAGCACATCAGCAGCCTCATATGGCTTTTTGAGCTTATTCTGAGCTTATTGCTTTTGATCATTGCTTATTCTTAGATGATTGGTTAATCTAGATTGTGCTTAGTTAGATTTAGCTTTTTCAGTTTTAATTTAGCTTAAAATCTGTCTAAACAGTCCATTTGCTTTTTCCTTAGCTTTTCTTGCCTTTGCCTACTGTTCTGTCTCACCAACTGCTTATTAGTTTAGTTTAAGTTTTCTTAGATTAGTTGTCCATTTAGATTAAGTTAGCATAATTTAGCTTATGTCAATTTCTAGATAGCTTATTAGATTAGCTTTTTGATTTTTTTAGCTATTGGCCTTTTTCTTGTCTTTTCTTTATAACTTACTGTCCTCAGTTCTTTAGCTTATTCCTATAGCTTATTTGTGTGCTTATTTTAGTTTAAAAACTCAAAATCTCATTATTCTCACCATTCAATCCACACAATCACAAACCGAATCACAAATTCCATTCATCCTTCATCGGGGATAACGACCCGGGATTACAACTTGCCTTGTATTCCTTGGACATATTTATGCATTGATTTTCGTGAATCAATTTTTGATGCCGCTGCCGGGGAAGGCTTGAAGTGAATTTTCGATTCTCGTTTGTCGATGCGTGTTTTGAAGACCTTTCTCTCGAGAAGTTATCGTTTTCTCTCGTAAATATTTTCTTATAAAAACCCAAAAAGATTTTCTTTTCAAATCTATTTTCCTTTTTCTTTTGTGTTCTTCAAATGTGTCTAAATTATAAAAATCCAAAAATAATCTTCTCATTCCTTTTACCCGTTTAATTCTTTTTTGTCTTCATCTTACCATTATGGTTGTGAATGGCGTGGAGGTCCTCCTAATGGTGGAAACTGCCCCGGTTGTAACATTATGGATTCGGGAAACGGGTTTGTCTATCACCACAATCCCTATTTCTACAATGGAACACCCGACTTTTTCAACCAACCCCCACAACATCATATGGAGACATACTTGTGTGAATTTTGTGGAGGTTGTCCTCACCCGGAATTTGATTGTCGAACGGGAGACATGCTTGTCTATGAGCAGGACCCTTATAACAATTAGACATCATCCGGATTTGACCAACCTTCACATTACACAACCCCTCATCACCTTCTTCAAAGCGAGTTAACTAGAGCTGAATTGATTACTAAAATGATTGTTGCTCAAAATCAACTCAACATGAACTTTCAAACTGAAATAAACGGTCTTAAGGAGATGATTCTTAGAAAACAAGATCATCCTATTGACTTACCATACTCAGAAGAGAGTGATGAGGAGGAAGAAGAGAACTCAGAGATCAATCCTCTTATTGAAGATCCTTCAGATACCTTTTTAATGGGGGACAAGGAAGTCAAAATCAATCCTCTTAAGGAAATTGATGACCTTGTTCCAATCCCAATGGTATCCGAGGAACCTTGCGATCTTCCTGATTCTACTTCCCACACATTCGATATGACTATCACAAATCCTTTTTTTGATTTTGATTCTGAATTTACTCTAATTTCAGACAATCAAATTTTTGAAAGTGATGAGTCAAATATGGAGACATTAATGGACGAGGTGCAAACTTCTAGCATACAAAGTACAGCACACGTCCCACCTCCGTATATCCTTCCAGAGCCCAAGCTCGAAGACGTACTTCATAAGAGTGATTATCTTCTCGAGGAGTTCGCCGATAAACTCGCTCGCATCGATCCAATCCCACCGGGGGATGAAGATAAAAACTTAAAATTTGAATCAGATCTAAGAAAATTGGAATTTTTGCTAAGTCATGATCAGTCAACTAATTGTGTCTCTAGTTTGGGGGAGTTCGCCGTTGAACTCTCTCACATCATATCTCCGCCAGAGTATGATCACTCTAAGGACTCGGAGGGAGACGTGATCTATAGTGAGCAGTTGCTTATTAAAGACACTATCCTGAATCTCCCTCCTGAGATACTTTTAGATCATGGCCTTAAAAGCTTAAATGACAAATCTAATAATGATGACGATTATATCATAATTGTTATCGGGATCTTTCTACCTTTCTTCACCTATAAGGTAGCTTGTCCTTTCCTTCACTCCTTCGGGAGTGAGGATACCATCTTTGACCCCGGTATCACCATTTATAATTCCTATTTAGGACCGTGGGTATTTCATCGGAGTGGAACTTTCAAGAACTTCAATGTTTATCCAAACATATCGAATGAAAGTCCGATGAAGATTTTCTCTTCCACTTGCTTCCCCATGGACCAATGAATTCGGGTCGGTCAAGCTAGTGACTCGGTTAACAAAAACATTAGCACTTCACGGGTGACAACCCATGTTTATGATTTCTTTCTATTTTCTAACACTAAGTGTGGGGGAATTCCTCTACTGTGCTTTGTTTTGTGTGTTGTTTGCTCTTATTTTCAGGTTTCCCTCAGATCGTGATGATTGATGCGCCTCTTTTCAATCCAGCCGCCCAATATCTGATCTTTTTGCTAACGATTATCTAGGGATATCTTATTAATCCTGTTTGTGAAAAAAGATTTCTTTCCCACACTTGGCTAGTAATATTACCTTTTTACGTTTTAAGTGTCGGCATAATAGCCGGTACTTTGAATATTGAGGGCAATATTCAATTCTAAGTGTGGGGGGGGGGGGGAATTCTGGAGAATTTGATCATATGTGTACCTTCTAGTGCCCTAGTACCCCCGTTTTTCACCAAAATTTTAAATTTTTTTCAT
This sequence comes from Artemisia tridentata subsp. tridentata, assembly GCA_021014915.2. Taxonomy (NCBI): domain Eukaryota; kingdom Viridiplantae; phylum Streptophyta; class Magnoliopsida; order Asterales; family Asteraceae; genus Artemisia; species Artemisia tridentata. Next base: position 233,708,968 of record CP139508.1, on the reverse strand, counting down.
TTTTAAATAAGAAATTGCATGAAAAAGAAGTGCTTTGCACATAAAAAAAAAGTGTTTAGTCTTGATTAGGTTAGAACAAGGGGAATCCTGACTCTGCCAGAGTGTTGATCTGGCTGCTTCCTTAACGTTTAGACTAAGGTTTTACGATTTGTGCAAATGAAAATGCTAAGCGTAGAGTAGTTGGTTCTCTTTAGAGCTTATATAAGTAATCTATGGCTTTTCCTCCCAGAAGCTCCTAATCTGAATAAATTAGTGCTGTTTTCAAACCTTTGAACGTTAAAATCATTTCGTTATGCAAAACAAATTTTTATACAATTTTGATATAGAGTCCGAGTTCAACTTTTTATTTAAATTTTGGAGAAAGCATCCTTGATAAAATAAAAAAAAATGAAAAAATGAAAAAAAAAAAAGAAAAAAAGAAAAAAATGGAATGATATTGCAAAAAGAAAAAAAATGGAATGTTATTGCAAAATGAAATAAGTTATGGTGTTGCAAAAGCAAAGATGTATATGTTGTTTATATGAATAAATGTAGGAAACTTGCTTTTTCTTAAATTTAAATCGGAAGTTGAACTAGTATTCGTCAATTTTGTCATAAAGGTTAAACGGTAATTTGGTAGATTGTTGATTCCAAAGGTCCCGAAAGCTCCGGTACTATTCTCTGTGAGGTGTCAAAAGCCTGGTCACCTAAAACCAACTGGTTTTGGATGTGTCGAGAAGAAAGCCGTTACATGGAGTGATCTCACCTTTGAGTCTCTAATATCTAAATGATCGTTTGTTGCTATTTATTTAAGTATTTAATACAAACTTAGTGGGAATATCTAAAATCTTTGAAATCAAAATTCCGCTGATTCCGGTACTATTCTCTGTGGGGTGTCAAAAGCCTGGTCACCTAAAACCAACTGGTTTGGGATGTGCCGAGAAGAAAGCCGCTACATGGAAAAGGCCCTTTTTGATCCTTAGATTTTCGAGGTTCCCGGTAAATTAGTATTTGACTTAAACAAATAACAACCATAATAAATGTCAATTTTTGCGGTCAAAATTTTGAAAATGAGCACACTCACCTAACTTGAATAAATTGTGGGAGTGAAAAGTTAAGTTTCGGCTTACATAGATTATTAGTATAAGTAGTGTTAGCATTTTACAAAAACATTTGCACATTGAGTTTAAGCTTAGTTGGGAGTATAAAAAAGAGGATGACGATTACAATTCCCTGGAGACACCCATTTTGTGTGAATCCCGTTCCATGATGCCATTTTTTTTTGAAAATCAAGCATGTTATCTATTTTTTGTTCTAGTTTAAATTTCTGCATTAAATAAAAAGTCAAAACGGGGTATCCTTGGTATTCTTTTGATCATTTCATTACTTTATATGATCGGATTGCTAGGGACTAGCAACTGATAGTGTGGGGGGATGATGAGTGCCTGTTTACTCATCATTTTATGTCCATATAATACATAAAAATAACTAAAAACTTCCAAATATACCAATTTATACTGCAGATATCCTTGGTTTGTGTTTTTATGTATTTCAGGTACAAAGGACTGAAAACATAGCGAAAACGGACATTTTTGGATCGTCTCGACAACGTTTGTGTATTTGATCAAGTGAAGACGAAGTCAAAGTCAACCCTCAAATATCATCATTTGTCACAAACAGCCCTTGGAATAATATTACAGAGTTGGTCCTTGAATTTACAGATTTGGCAGAAATGGTCCCTCAAAGTTAAAGCTAATTCAAAGTTAACCCTAAACTACTAAACCAAACCCTTTTTATCCTAAAACTAAAACCCAATCCACAAACCCGGATCCAACCCAAATAACCCAACCCTCTTTTATTAATAAACCAGGGTCAAACCAAAAAGAAAGTCAACCCCCTTTTCCCACTTTACCCCATTCCCAACCCAGCTTTTTCACCTGCTACAAGCCACCTCTGCTCCAGCCACCCTACTTTTCCCCCCATGCTTAACATCAGTCACATGTTGCCATCCACGCTGGCAATCCTAGCTAAATTTGGCGCCAAAAATGTAATTAATGGCTGAGATGATTCAAGATGAATCCAAAGGTCCAGAAGTAATCACAAGAAGCACACAAGACAGAGGAGAAACCCTAATTCTAATAGTATAAATAGGACACTTGTAAAGCCCTTGAGGGCTAGTTAGTTAGTTAGTTAGAATTAGATAGTAGGTCATAGTGTAAATTAGGAGTAGTGTAATTTAGCTAAATTTAGATAAGCTTGCTTAATTTCGGATCATTGTAACTCTAATTTCAGTTTTAATCTCTCTGTTCTGTCGAATTCAGCTTATACAAGATCTTTTTAGCTTAATGTAAGTTTCCCTTTTATTTATTCAGTGTTAAGTTCAAAAAGTCAAAATTAGTCAACGCCCAGTCAAACTGCTTATTAGATTATTGTTAGTGCTTATTGGTGCCTTGTGTGCTTATATTGGTTTACTTTCCTTTCATGTTCTAGTTTACTGCCCTTACTGAGTTTTTAGATCATTAGAGCTCATTTTTTTACCTTAAAATCTCAAAAAAATCATAAAATGCTTAAAACTAGTGTAGCTTAATTTAGAGCTTAATCTCTGTTGAAACTTGCTTTTTAGGCCTTAATTCAATTTAGTTAAAGTTTTTCTTCTCAAGTTTTAGTTTAGAACAATCTGCTTCATTGTAAAATCCAAAACAGCCCACCATAAGGACTGTTTGGAACAGGGTCAAAACGGGTCATAATGAAATTACCACTGTTCATTGGCACTTTGGTTAGGTTTGAATTAGATTATTTTAGCCTAGATAAGTAATTTTAAGTTTATGATAAGCTGTTTTTAAGGTATCCATAGGTAGTGAGCTTTGCCTTGATTTGAGGAACATTCTGATCAGAATAAGCTATAAGCTGTGTTGATGCCAGCTTTTAGCATTTCTGAGCCCATTTTAGTCCATATAGTTCATATTCAGTAGTGATTAAATCCCTTATAGCCTTGGGTCAAAATTTTCCAAAACAGTCCAAGTCAGACCATAACAGACTGCATGTTTTGATTTTGTCGATTTTCAGCCCATGTTTTCCATTTTTCATTTCTTCATTTTAAGTCCTTTTAATCTCAAATTTGGTACTTATAATCTTGGGTTGCTAGTGCACTTAATCCATATTTTTTAGAATTTTTCTATTAGCTTTTTAATAGTTTTTTATCAGCTGCAAATTCTGCATTTTTTTCATAATTGTGCCTCAGATCAGCTTATGTTTTTTATCTTTTATTTCTTCATTATAAGCCCAATTAAGCTCAAATTTTGTACAATTACCATTGGGAAGCTTATCTAGTTGTTACATATTTTTCTGAATTTTTTAGAATAGCTTTTCATAGGTTATCAGTGGCTTAATGTAGCTAATTTTTGCCCTGCACCTTAGCACATCAGCAGCCTCATATGGCTTTTTGAGCTTATTCTGAGCTTATTGCTTTTGATCATTGCTTATTCTTAGATTATTGGTTAATCTAGATTGTGCTTAGTTAGATTTAGCTTTTTCAGTTTTAATTTAGCTTAAAATCTGCCTAAACAGTCCATTTGCTTTTTCCTTAGCTTTTCTTGCCTTTGCCTACTGTTCTGTCTCACCAACTGCTTATTAGTTTAGTTTAAGTTTTCTTAGATTAGTTGTCCATTTAGATTAAGTTAGCATAATTTAGCTTATGTCAATTTCTAGATAGCTTATTAGATTAGCTTTTTGATTTTTTTAGCTATTGGCCTTTTTCTTGTCTTTTCTTTATAACTTACTGTCCTCAGTTCTTTAGCTTATTCCTATAGCTTATTTGTTTGCTTATTTTAGTTTAAAAACTCAAAATCTCATTATTCTCACCATTCAATCCACACAATCACAAACCGAATCACAAATTCCATTCATCCTTCATCGGGGATAACAACCCGGGATTACAACTTGCCTTGTATTCCTTGGACATATTTATGCATTGATTTTCGCGAAGCATTCACCTTGAGAAGAACCAAAACTGCCTCATTAAAGATCGTATTGTCGAAGGCTCTTGGATGTGGGATTGGCGTAGGCCGGTGAATGGAGGGAGAACTCTAGCAGATCTCAATAATCTACTGGTTGAAATAGGTTTGTTGATCATTGAGGTGGATAGAGATTCCGTTGTCTCTTCTTTCTCCACAGATGGTTCGTATTCTGTGAGGATCGTTCGGAAGCATATTGATTCATGCATGCCTCCTTCTTCTCTTCCAAGCACAAGGTGGTATAAGATTATTCCTCAAAAGGTTAATATCTTTATGTGGTGTATGTTTCTTGATAGGCTTCCACATCGCCTTAACCTCTCATTTCATGGTTTGGACATTGTCTCGATTATGTGCCCTGTTTGCAACAAGATTGTTGAGTCCAATTCCCATGTTTTTTTCTCTTGCGATACAGCTTCTAACATTTGGAGTCTTGTCCATGGATGGTGTGGCTTAAAAATCCCGATTTTTAGTTCCTGTGGAGATTGGGATTCTTGGTATTCTTCATGGAGAGCTTCAAAGGACAAGAGAGACCGAGCTTATGTTATTTTCGCTTCCACATGTTGGATGCTTTGGCGTTTTAGGAATAATCACATTTTCAATCCTCAAGTTATGAGAAAATGTGACATTTTTTATAACATCCGTTGTTTTTCTTTTTCTTGGTTAAAGTTTAGAGGAAAAAAATGTATTAGTTGGACTGATTGGCTTAAATCGCCTTTGTAATGCTAGCGTCTTGCTAGTTTTTTCTTAATTATATGACGCCATTCAAAAAAAATATATAAACAAATAACCTTCATATGGTAATTTTCCAAATCTAGTTATATATACTTATATTTTTTCCATTTAGAAAAGGTCTATTTTGATTAGCTAAAGAGAAATCGACAGGTTCATGTATATATATCTCCATCCTATATAAAGGAGTGTTGCCCTACTATTTCTCCTTGAAAAATACTAATCAATTGCCAAGTGTAAAATCCCAAATATTCATGAGCCGTCGATTTTGTGGAACGTGTTTTGGGCGGAACAACTTACAAACTATCCGTTCCATTCTTTCCATCTCAAAAAAAAAAAAAAAAAAACACACACACACACATAATTCGATCCTCTCAAACTATCTCCCACAAACATTCACCGATTAAATTAGATCTTGAAAAATAGAGCCTTTAAATCGAATAATCAATCTAGATGATAATTGATTCAATCAGGTATACTCTCAATTACACATAACCTAATTTCTTAATCATGCCGCCTAAATCATTCCGATTGTAAAAAATGAACGCAAAATGCTGGCAATCCATTGATGATGGTGCGTTTTTCTACACTTTTTAATTCATTATATCGTGTATTAATTGTATGAATTAACCAATTTTGAATTTGATTTTTTTTTTCTGGTGTGAATTTAATATTTAGGGTTTTTTGAATTGGGGTTTTTTCGAATTGATGATTTTTATGTGGCTACATGCGTGATTTTTGGAGGTTAAATGCTTGCCGAAAATGTCATATTGAATCTCTACATTCATGAGTAACCAGAGGTAAATTTATTATTATATAATTTTACATGTTTTGATTATCAAATAAAATTATTAGGATATTAAATGTTTCTGATTGATGATGCGAATATGATGTCATGATAAATTTTGTAAGTTGTTGCGCGTTAAACAGTTATCACTTTTATGCTTTTTTGAATGGTATCTCAATGAATCTCAGAATGCGATGTTTAGTGAAGAACATTCTTCTAATGCAACTTTTGGAATATTACAGAGCTCATGAGTACCTTGCAACTGAGATGTGGAGTAGAAGAGCTTGAGGCTGATGTTGATTTGGAAGCTGAAGAAGAGGATGAGGATGACGCTAAAGACGGTTACATTTTTTCCAGTCTATCTATTCTTATTGTTTTTGAGAGTATGTATATATTGTCGAGTCTGTGGACACAAAGAAGTGAATTGTATAGTTTTTTTTAATATTGGGTTTGAAAAATGGTGATAGACGGTCATCAAAAGAATGAATTTTATCAAGTTTTCAGGTTAAAGAAGAGGTGCATTGATATTGCAGTCAACAATGCTTATAAGAAGCTACCACTGGTATAAATTTCTTTTTGCTTTTATAAATGGTTTGGTTTCTTTTTTAGTAAATAGTTTGTTTTGGATCACATGATGAAGAGTGGTGTGTTTGATGATTGTGTGTTTTTTAGAGATATCATTCGGATCATTGTTCGACATTTGGGAGCTCGAACCATGTAGAAGAGACGAGGAAGAAACTTTCAGCAGATAACATCATTAAGCCTTTCAATTAAGGTTGCTCCTCAATTCAATACTGTAATAACCAATTTCCTTCAGTCTTGAAATATTAGATAAAATGAGTGGGCTTAAGCCAAATATAGTTTTTTGATTTTGTATCTTTTTCATCACACTGCAGGTTGCTAAGCTTCTGATAGACACTTCCGTGGCACAATTTTATCCAACGTTATTTGTTCTAGCTACCGGTACACTGGACATGCTAGGTGACATGGTATGGGAGCGGATTAAGGAAAAAGCCGAATTTGCAGATAATGGAACCAGAACATGCACTTTATCAGGTTTTTATACATTTGCACTTATCAGTTTTCACACATATTTTGGCTGATGTTGGCATGGTTTTAGATGAGACATTTTTGTACAGTAAGTATAGTTTTGTGTAGAATTATACATCATCTATGATTTTCGTCTTTAAGAACTTCTAAACATCATCACCTCTGAAAGATATATGACCTGTTTCAGATGACTTTGAAGAAAATAATATATGCCTTGAAGCCAGAGAGACCTGCAGAAACTGGTTCAGAAAAATTGCTTCCATTCAAGAGCTTCTTCCACGCATGTGAACCTCTTATCTTAATCTTTCATTCGGTACATTTAGCATTACAATGTTTTAAATTAATGAGCTAAATTGATATTCGTGTGCTTCATTTGGTACCTACAAGTAACAGTTAAATTCAAAGAAGCTGGTCTTTATATATCTGATATTTTCTTGCTCCATATATAGCGTTCTTGCTTAACATTATTCTTTGAATAATTTTGGTACACCAGATACTAATTTGAGTATTTGACCTTTCTTTTTTAGATATCTCGAGCTTGCAATATTTTCATGCTGGCGATTCCTGGATGATCATGTTATGGATGAACTCATGCGATTGGTTATGATGATAAGAGGGATTGCTGATCCATTGGCATCAGCCTACTGTCGCTTCTTTTTAATTCATTGTGCTCAGAAACTTCCCAACCGTTATACAGGTACATTACTTATAGATTCATATCTATGTACACCTGCGTATACACATATATATTTGTATAATGAAAATGAGCGGAATACTGCATATATTACTTGCATGTAGTATCTAAGATGGGAATTTGTGACATCTGTGTTTTTATAATTATGTAGGGCACCTGATAAGTTGCATCAATGACCAAAAAATTGTACTTACACGGATTGTATCTATGAAAGAAAACAAGTATGGGAACTTTTTAGGAGATCAAAAGTTGCTTATTAGCTTGATGGAACCAACAAATCAGGTTCGTGATATATTGACCTTATGACATTTCTGGTCTGTTTAATTTCCTAACTAAAACCATCGATGATATTCACAGGTTGGTGATATGATAGTGAAACTTGATTTAGGGAAGCTTTTAAATGTTTGAGTATGGTATCGACTACCTCTTTTATGTGCCTCAAAAGGTTGGCCCCTTATAATTTTCAGTTTATTAATTAGTGTGTATGTCTAAACATATTCATAGCTATCATATATTTGTTACTCCCATTGTTGGTGTGACTTCCGAAAGTGACTACATGATTAATTTGTAGGTTGTTGTCCGCAAGGACGGTCCAAGAGGAATTCATTTTCTACGTGCCGGTCCTTGCCAAAGGGTATGCTATTTAAGTTTTATAAATTGCGGTGACCCATTTGCTTATGAATATGTTGACCCATTGCTACTTAGAAACTTTGCCCATTTTCTTCAACATGTTAAGATTATAACCCGATGAATACCTTTTAGCTTTTGAGGCTGCATGATCCATTTTAGAAATGAGCAAAGTTTTCTTAATTGTTTATGTGGCTTTTGGCTCTTGATTGACAGACCAAAGGAGACCATGAAGGAGCTGAAGAGTATTACTCTTGCGCAGTACAAGCAGATCCTGGGGATGGTGAAATGCTTTCACAATATGCTCAATTGGTGTGGGAACTCATGATCAAGACAAAGCTTCAGCTTACTTTGAACGTGCAATTGAAGCTGCTCCGGCTGATAGGCACCATGTTCCTTATTTCCTCATGTTTGTTTATGGTATACGTTAATGATAGGGGTGACATGCGTTAATACTTTTAGAATGGGTTTGATTTTAAGCATAATAATTTCTCTAGCTTTGTTTGACAACTCAACAGTTATGTAATTGCTCTGTTCCATTTGATTTTAAGGTTTTCTTATATGGTTATATGTTGATAATTGTTAGTTATGATGATCAGTATGTTTAGAGTTGAATTTTAGGGCAAGAAAAGTTTAATTTTTTATTTTTAGTTTGTTGAGAATTTGCAGTTGATATGTTATCGTGTACGGTTGTCGAAATTTTGTTATTTTAGTAGTGTTTTTTAGTGTACTGGATAACAAAGACAATCTGAATGATTGTTGCTATGTAATTGAAACTTCTATGTTTGTAGTTGGGCAAGATTCTTTGGGTACCGATGAGCGAGATTGTTTTTCGTCTAGACGTGTTTTCTGTGTCTATAGTTCACATATGAACCTCTCCCTTTTATATTACATTTTTATGAATTACTTTATGTGATTGATTTTTAGCAACAATAAAACATGGAAGATACCCGAGAGTTATATTACATTTTTATTGTTTTTCTTCAAGATGAGGGATTTATATCACTTGATTAGAAGTAATACTGTAGTTGGCTTTTATTGTTTGGGTGTTACTATTGTGTTAAATAAATAGGATGAGCGAGGGCTGTTTGTCCCCATTTCTATAGTCTGCACGGAAAGTTTGATGCCAAATGCCTGCGTGCATGCAATCAAATAAAGTATGAGGCATGCTATTTTAGGTTAAATGATACAAAAGCCTCTGTATAAATTCTTTAAAAGAATGCAGATATTAACATCCTTCGTGCACCTTTTCTCGCATTTGTTTTGGTATATTTTAATGTATTGGTTTATTGATTATTAAACACTGTTTTTGGAAAATAATGATAAGCTTGCGATATGTAAAATCATAATTGTTAATTGTACTTATAGTGTGAACCCCGTGCGTGCGGATTGTTGTAAACACTTATAGACAAGATGACCAAAAGGACGGTCTTATGAAACGAGAGTATGAGTATCAATAAAGGGCGTAAATTAGTGATCTGGTTTTAGTTTGTAATATCAAATATGTTGTTGAGGGTATGAAACTTATTATTCGATCCCTAGCAGGTGGAACGTGGACATACAATCCTTGAGCATGCTGCAACAGTTGGAACTGGATTGTTACTGTGCCAATGGGAAAATGCACATGGTGGCACTATTATTGGAACCGTCTCGACCAAAGAGAAGGTTGCACAAGCCAAGGAAGATGGTTTCCACCATGTCATTGTCAACAATGCTAACCACATAACCGAAGTGGAATTGACTAAGATCACATCAGGTAATGGGGTTGATGTAGTTTTTGATTCAGTTGGAAAAGACACTTTTGAGGTAATTAATAAGCTTTTCCTTCCTTTTTCTCTTTTATATTGTTGTAATAAAATAAATTATGTAAACCACAGAACCAAAGCGGAATTGATTAAGCACGTTTAAGTATGAATAAGATTGTTTCTTTGTTGTTTCAGGGATCATTAGCTTGCTTAAAAATACGAGGACTCCTGGTGAGTTATGGTTAGTAGTACTGGTAATATGATATGTGTAGGAGAGCAATGATTAGTAGTACTAGGGATGGTTTACTTGGGGATTGATTATAGAAAGAAATAGATTTAATGAAGTATGATTGGATTGATCTTTGTTCATATATTAACAGTATCTATATCCTATTTTGGTTTAAAATTCATAGTTAACTTAGGTGAAAGGGGGATTACTTAAAGTAATGGGGTGTTTGGATTTACATTTGGAGAAATAGTTGACTCTATTAAAGTTACCCGTATTGACCCACCATCCAAACAGATTGACCGTCCATTTTAATAATTAATCATGATAAATGAAGATCATTATGTCCTTACTTTATCTCCTTACGATTTGTGTTCATCTAAAGTTGTTTCAAATATGTGCAGCTCTCTTGGTATCGCGCTGTGGAATAAAGATAGAATGACAAACATAATTGTAACCTCTACCGAATATTGTATGTGCCTGCTTTTTAACGATCTTTCACCTTGTCAATTACATGAAGATGATACAATGAAAATAAATGATGCTATGTCGGAAGATAAAGAAGGTTCTCTAAAGACTACAAATCTCAAGAACATGAAAATACATTACTTTCGAGGCCCATATGAAGATGATCCATAAATAGTTTATGTATATGCTTATAAATCATATACAACAATCTGGGGCCACTTTTATATCTTGAAGATGTGTTGGTGATGAGAAAATTGGTAAACTCTTTTTACATTTGTATATATATTGAAGATATGCAATACTCAATCTTTGTTAGACCATAATTGTTGTAATATATTGTATGCACGCAACATAATATTTATTTCAGTCTATAAACAATTATGGTCTTCTGAACTTTTGACTAGCTCTCAGGGTGAACCTAATGCTTTTAATTCGATTGCCTAAGTATAGGTGACACACTTATGTAACTATAATTCTAAAACATATACAATACCAACTACATACAATACAAATCCTCAAGTTTATATAATATATAGAAATATAATGAATCCATTGTCATTCATATAATTTCGATAATAATCTACAACAAAACTTATAAAACAAACCAAAAAATAAATAATAAAAATGATATGTGTATTTAAGAAAACATAATATACTTTAAAATAACAATTAAAAATTAATATCTAATTAAAATGATGTATATATTTAAGAAAACATAGATAAAATATTATCAACTACGATATCTTATGGACCTTTTTTATCGGTAGTCCTAAATATGCCATAATATTCTATATGGTCTAAGAGAAATGCAGGCTCCCCTGATGTCAAAAAAGAACCAAGTTATATGTTTATTCTATTGTTTTGTGATTGACTTTTGTTCCAAATTTCAATACACATGGATTTTGAAGACAAGTAAATCATTTAATTCAAAAAGCATACAGGTTAACCATTGGTTGTACCTTATTTGTTTTTTACATATTCGAAATTAACTATGTTTATTTATTTATTTATCTATTACAATGGACCTGTTAGATGATGTTAAACTATTAGGTTAGTCTATGTAGTCTAAGTACTCAAACATTAGCGACAACTCATGATAAGAACTGAATTGTTATTAACAAGTTCAATTGACGAATAGAGATTAATGCCAGTAGTCCACATAACTCAAGAACAACGGTGAACTTTGATTACTTATATTGTACACCAAACTTTGGTGTTAAGTTTAAACATTTCACGTTCACACTATGCATATAGAACTATATATTTCCAGGTTTTTTTTATTGGATTGTTCTTGAAATCTTAAATGATGTGCATAGAAAAGTTATGTCCATTCAACTTTCTACGCATTATTAGCCCATGATTCAACATCTCTTTCACATACATTAGGCCGGAATGTTCTATCACCTCTACAATCAGTTATGTATTTCTTTATTTAGCTTCATCTTTGAAATTTGCTAATTGATGTGCTGCGTGTGTCGTTGCGGTTTAGCAGTTTTAATGCCTACTCAAATTTTAAATTTATATTTAGCCGACTTATCAATAACACACACACCTAACGAGCAGTGTACCCGGTCAGTATGAATATAATGGTAAGTAGAGTGTCGATCACTAAGAGTGGAACGTATTATCTAGTTATTCTAATCAGTATTTTAATATATTAAGTTAGCTGTACAATCTAATCTAACGCAAGGGGGTTCAGCCTGAGAGACTGGCACGATTTGGTTGCAATTAAATAATAAACTAAACCAATAGGCACGAATCAGCAAGTAGCACACACGTACACAGATAAATACTCGAGACAATAAGAGGGCTATTCTTATGATAAGTAGTTTGTCACTTGTTTTATTGCTAGTGTTATATGAAGTGTATAGTTCGATGCAACGCACCGAGATTAAGTCCTTTCTCGTTGGTTCTAATCTTATCGGCGAGTAAACCCTTAATGATTACTTATGACTATCCTATTTATCTTTCTCCTACTTTTCTACAGACCATAGAATGCATAGGCATCTAATAAATAGGCGAGGGCAGAGGCATGGCGACCCGATCAATGCTCAGCTAGACACAGAGGTTATCAATGCACTAATAAAAGTCACCAATGACATCAACATATAAACTTTAATTAATGAGAAAGCAGTTTTAAGGGAGTGCAATCTTTCCGTTGTCACATTACACAAGCCACCAATCTTGATGAATTAAAGTTTACTAACACAATAAAACAAAACTACTTAATGAATTAAACACATGCAGCGCCTTCTTACAGCTCTTGTATCTTTGATTTGGGTGTGTCTTGTGCTGCTACCTTGACTGAATTCGTCCTAGGTTTCTGGTCTTCGGTCTTCTGTTAAAACTTCGGAACCCTTAATTCGTCTGGTATTTGGGGTATTTATAGTTTTTGTCTGAGGGTGAGATGCGGCGCATCTAGTAAGTAGATGCGGCGCATTTACTTAACTTCGCGTGGGGTCCAAGATTATAATATTCAGGAATATTCGTACACCGCCAGAAGATGCGGCGTATCTTCATCTTTGGATGCGGCGCATGTCCTCTTGTATCTTGGATCGTATCTGGTGAAATATTGATAGTGATGCGGCGCATGTGATAAGTGAGATGCGGCGCATCTGGAGCAGATTAGTCTTGATCTTGTACATTTCAGTAGACTCTTAACTTCTTGCATGTTTTGCCCCATAATTAGTCCAAAATCGCCAAGTTTCACCAAATGCTTGTTTTCAACTGAGAATTACAAAAGTAGACGATTAAGTATCAATCCTCATACATAATATAGTAAAACAAGTCAAATTAATAGGATAAATGATAGTAATAAAATGTACTTATTTGAGTTCATCAAATATCCCCCCACTTGAACTTTACTTGTCCCCATGTAAACCTTAGAATTAATCTTATGAAAATGTATCCTAAAAGATGTTAGGATTTATTTTTATATTTAAGCATGTATTCATTTTTGTCATAATCACAAAACTAAACACTTAACGAATTAGAAGTAGAATAAAATATTTCGATAAAAGCAAATCTAATCGTTTAACTGTCCAGTCGCGACGAATATTCTATCATAAGCTTGGCAAGTATACACATCTCCACCACTAAAGCAAAGGAATAACAAGTCTAAAGCGGTAAAAAGGGTTTTTAGGCTTAAGGGTTAATTATTCTTAATCTCTATCGATCTCAAATTCCAGAAAAGGCGACAAAATCACAAATACATGATCGAATCCACGAACACGATACTTGCAATTGCTTAAATCCTTAACTCGAATAGGCTAAAGATAGGTCCAAACTTCACCAATAATAATATATCAAAAAGGGCGACAAAATCATAAATACATAGCCGAATCCACGACTACGATACTTAAGATTGCTCAAATCCCTAATCTCAATAAATTAAAGGTTTGGTTGGATAAAGAATAATAGGGTATGGATAATATTTGGGATATAAATTGGTGTAAAATGAAAAATAAACAAAACAAATAAATTAAAATCCTAAGTGTTGTTAATCACTATCCCAACCATCCCATGAATAAGACTCATATCATTGAATAACTCACGCTTTAACACTTGAAACACACGCTTTAGGTAGACACGAATTATACTCAACAATATCTTAATCAAAGAATAAACCTTAGTTGACGTTCCCATAACTGCCAACTCCCATTCAATCCATAGATATAATATACAACAAATAGTGGTGATATCGACCACTTACATAACTTTACATCGTTGGTTAAAACAAACATCCAACTTTTCTTTTTCTTTTCTCATTTTTTTTCGATTTTTTTTTTAAACATAAACATAGATGTGTAAAATTTCACCACATCACTATAACAATAAATCTGGATAATTTTTCCATACTTTTCATGACTTCAGAAATAACGGTAATAGTGAAAGTAGTAAACACACGAAAAATAAACTCAAAGATATACAATATTTACTTTCACTCCAATTGCATTGTGCAATTTCCCGACCTAACCATAGATAATGAATTACGCACGCGAACACAGGTAATGTAAGGAAACACACATTGCCTATAGCAATTAACCAACCAAGGATTCTAATCTACAGGGTAGGCTAAGGTGTAAGGTGTAACGAAACATTTTAACAAAGGTGTAAGAAACGAAAGGAATGGCTCTGAGTGTTTTTCTAGGGGTATCTTACTCTAAAAATGAGAGTAACAAAAGGGTTTATACGGGGGTTAACTAACCAGTGTAGTTAGTTAATATCACATAACATATAAGGCTATTTGGGTGTAATCCTAGAATTTACCAATTTAGACAAGTCATTCCAATTATATAATATAATACTTATTATGGTGGTCTCGAATAGTATACAAGCCAAGTTCTAAAGTTTACAAGTCACCGGCACACTCATAGATTTGTGAGTTTTGAAAAATCACAATTTTTGAAAATAACGTCATGTGTGCAGCTATGCAACTTAGACTTTAAACAAAAACATGCTAAAAATTTTAAATTTTGATATATTAAGCACATTTTAAGCATATTTTGAAAAGTTTAGGACAAGTAAGTGTTAAGTGTTCTAATTCTTCAATCCTCCCACTTAAGTTAAACAACGTCCTCGTTGTTTGTATGAAAGGTTAAAAACTGGAAAATAAAAAAATTAGAACAGGAAAACTCCCCTGATATTTGCTCGGTATGATCCTCCATTAGTATTAGAGCAAAAATCAACTTCTTGTGGATTAGAACGTTTAAGCTTCATATTCGATGTATCCACAGGAAATGCAGGAATCTATAATACCAACAAGGCTTTAAAACACACCTAAGGTAAGAAAGGTTCAAACTTGCATAATACATTAGTAGTTAGGAAAAATAAAACATAAAAATTAAAAATTAAAATCATCAGGTCAGTCGATGCGCCGTATCTTATTGGAGGAAGATACGCCGTATCGAGCCTGGAATAAATACGGATCAGAATAAAAGATGCGCCGCATCCTTAACTAGGGATGCGCCGCATTAAAATAAACTGATAAAAAGTTTTAAATTCGAAAATAAAAATAAATGCAGAAAAATTAAAATAAGATATGACCATCGCAGGAGATGCGTCGCATCTCAGAATTGAGATGCCCCGTATCCTCTGCGGCCTGACTGACTCGACACAAACAGAAAATTAAAAGATAAATCCGGGTTGTCTCCCGGTAAGCACTTGTCTTTATTCCAGAGTCTTCAAGTTAGACTCACGTTCAGCTCCTTAATACCGATCACATTTGAAAGGTTGACTTTCCGCCTCTAGTTGTAATCCCCTTCAAATCGTGTTTTACCAAAAGAACCTTGTTAAGCACCGTTGACAATTGGTGCACTCAATTGCCAATCCATTAATCATGTTGTTTTGTTCCTTTAGTAAGATATCCATTCATTGACATATCTTCCATAGCAAAACCTGTTATCATAGGTAAAATCATCAGTAGCATCTGTTCGCTAGAAGATAAATTAATGAATTTAGAAACGAATATAAAGAATAAAAACGGCTGATATCTGCGGACGATGCGCCGTATCCAGAAAGTTGGATACGCCGTATCTTATTACGTTAAAATGTAATCAGACTTTTATTCAGAAAATAGATACACCGCTTATGAATTAGAATGCGCCGTATCAAGTTTAAAATATCAAAAATCGTAACGAATTCAAATTTTAATAAATATAATCGATTTTTGATTTAGTAGATGCGCCGTATCGATAAAGATCGATGCGTCGTATCCGTTTAATAATTCGAAAAACTGTTTTTAATTAAAATAATAAATACGCCGTATCTGCTGAAGCAGATGCGTCGTATGGCGTTAACGTTTAGAAAAAATTTCTTATTAAAAACAGATACGCCGTATCTTGGGGAAAAGATGCGTCGTATCGAATTAATTAAACGCGTTGTATTTTATAAAAATTAAACGCAATACGCCGTATCTGAGGAATCAGATGCGCCGTATCGTTTGATTTAGCTCAGTACAACAATAGCAGAACACAAAAAATACGAAAAATTAAAACAAATAAAACACACGAAAATAAACACAAACAAAAGCAAACAAATAACACACAAAAACAGAAAATATGCAAAATAGTACAATGAATGCAAATTAATCTAATACACAACAAAATTAGCGGTTAGATAAAAATTAAAAACCTAATTAAAATACTAATCAAATTAACAGATAATAACAATTCACTCCCCGGCAACGGCGCCAAAAACTTGATGTGCTGCGTGTGTCGTTGCGGTTTAGCAGTTTTAATGTCTACTCAAGTTTTAAATTTATATTTAGCCGACTTATCAATAACACACACACCTAACGAGCAGTGTACCCGGTCAGTATGAATATAATGGTAAGTAGAGTGTCGATCACTAAGAGTGGAACGTATTATCTAGTTATTCTAATCAGTATTTTAATATATTAAGTTAGCTGTACAATCTAATCTAACGCAAGGGGGTTCAGCCTGAGAGACTGGCACGATTTGGTTGCAATTAAATAATAAACTAAACCAATAGGCACGAATCAGCAAGTAGCACACACGTACACAGATAAATACTCGAGACAATAAGAGGGCTGTTCTTATGATAAGTAGTTTGTCACTTGTTTTATTGCTAGTGTTATATGAAGTGTATAGTTCGATGCAACGCACCGAGATTAAGTCCTTTCTCGTTGGTTCTAATCTTATCGGCGAGTAAACCCTTAATGATTACTTATGACTATCCTATTTATCTTTCTCCTACTTTTCTACAGACCATAGAATGCATAGGCATCTAATAAATAGGCGAGGGCAGAGGCATGGCGACCCGATCAACGCTCAGCTAGACACAGAGGTTATCAATGCACTAATAAAAGTCACCAATGACATCAACATATAAACTTTAATTAATGAGAAAGCAGTTTTAAGGGAGTGCAATCTTTCCGTTGTCACATTACACAAGCCACCAATCTTGATGAATTAAAGTTTACTAACACAATAAAACAAAACTACTTAATGAATTAAACACATGCAGCGCCTTCTTACAGCTCTTGTATCTTTGATTTGGGTGTGTCTTGTGCTGCTACCTTGACTGAATTCGTCCTAGGTTTCTGGTCTTCGGTCTTCTGTTAAAACTTCGGAACCCTTAATTCGTCTGGTATTTGGGGTATTTATAGTTTCTGTCTGAGGGTGAGATGCGGCGCATCTAGTAAGTAGATGCGGCGCATTTACTTAACTTCGCGTGGGGTCCAAGATTATAATATTCAGGAATATTCGTACACCGCCAAAAGATGCGGCGTATCTTCATCTTTGGATGCGGCGCATGTCCTCTTGTATCTTGGATCGTATCTGGTGAAATATTGATAGTGATGCGGCGCATGTGATAAGTGAGATGCGGCGCATCTGGAGCAGATTAGTCTTGATCTTGTACATTTCAGTAGACTCTTAACTTCTTGCATGTTTTGCCCCATAATTAGTCCAAAATCGCCAAGTTTCACCAAATGCTTGTTTTCAACTGAGAATTACAAAAGTAAACGATTAAGTATCAATCCTCATACATAATATAGTAAAACAAGTCAAATTAATAGGATAAATGATAGTAATAAAATGTACTTATTTGAGTTCATCACTAATCGTAGCAAGTTTATCGACTCATTTTGCACTTTAACTAAATTGTACAAAAGACAAATCGCCCCATTTTAAATATAGCTAAAATGACAATATGAATTTGTTTCATGATTGTCTAGACAACTTCAAGAATCAAACTAAGTTTTGGTACGTTCAAAAGATGCCAACGAATTAGAAAAAGGATTCCAAAGAAGTGATAGATGATGTATAAGTTAGATAAAAATTAAGAAGATCAGGTGGCCTTCATAATGCTAATATGTTGTGACTTTTTCTCAGTAGAAGCTCGGTGTGCTCATATCTGCAATGGTACCTTTAGATTAAAAAATGGTGCACATTGCTGCACCAAATGGTGCACACTGTAAGATGTAAACGTTAAGTAACTTCTAATATTGGTAAACAAACTTTAGGGATTTAGTATTTTTTTTATATGAAAATTGTAACTCCAGGCTATTTGAGTTATCAAGTGAGCATGCTATAGATGTAATTATATAATAACTTAATTTTAATGCAAGTGAGAAGTATGGAGCATGCTCAAGACATAAGAATGCAGTTGGAAGGGCTATTGAAAAGATTTGAAATCGATTTAACATCAAGCAATGGTAAATTGGTAGCAATTAAGCAGACCATTATCTCAGGTTGTACACAAACTCGATTAGTTTGTAAGATACATTATAACCACCATGGTGTATTAATCTTTTAGGCATTTTTCAGGAATACTTCCCCAACTTGTCAAAGATACATGTGAGTGGATCCTATTTATCTGTCAAACACCGTGAGAGTGTCTTTTTACAACCCATTTTGTTTCTCACTAAAGATGGTTAATTTCAGCCATAAGCTGTTTTGACCCGTTGCCAGTGTAAATCAATTAAAGTTTTTTTATCTCTCAAGTGTGGAGCTGGAAATTATGACTGATATACTAATGAATAGGTTGATTATTTGCTAGATTCTCCTTCATTATTTACCACAACTGTTTCTTGACGATGTCATCCGTTCAAAGGTATAAATGCTTATATTTATGTCATACATTAATGTCATCCTCCTAATATTAACATACACATTTTATTTTTGTTCGCTCCATAAATCAGATAATTGTAGCAGTAGTAACATTCATCAACGAATCCCAAATGAAAATTACATATCTGGTGTCGGATCATCAAGTCGTGTTATGTTCACACCTGAAATACATGATAACATTCCAACCGATCAAAACCATTCTACAAGTAAGTTATGTCATATTATGTTTATGTTATTTTTCATCATAAATATTTGGAGTTTTGCCAAACCTTAAACAATACAGGTAATATTCCAAAGACACCACGAAGATCAATCAGGTTCCAAAACAATACCCCAATTGACATTGGTGAGCATGTCTATTAACACAATTACATTATTCCTTTTATATAAAAATGTTATATACTCAAGTACTAATAAGTACAACAATTTGAAACACAGGTTCGCTCTATACCTAGAATGATTATAAGCCCATCCGACAAGAAGTTGCATTTTTAACTTAATAGGAGACAATTCCCTATTTCCGTTTGTTTTGCCATGACTATAAACAAATGTCAAGGCCAAACATTGTCTAAGGTTGGGCTATATATGGAACGGTCTGTTTTTTTCCACGGACAACTTTATGTAACCGTCTCAAGATTAAAAAGCAAGAGAGGTCTAAAAGTGTTGTATTGTGACAAAGACGACAACTACACCAATTCTACAACCAACGTTGTATATAGAGAAGTTCTTCATAGATTCTAATATATGTAATTCGGTTATTTTGAACGATAGGTTTTGTTTAACGTTATTATTTTCTTGATAATGACATGTTTATTTTATTCATTTTCGTCTCATGGATGTGACTACACGTTCATACTTATTTTAATATTTATTTTATCGTATAATAAAATTTTTAAAGCTAGCCGCCCCAGCGGGGCGGGCCTTAGATCTAGTTACATATAAAGAGAAAATACATGTGCTTAAAACTTGAAAATTTATAAAATGAGGTTGTTATACTAAAATAACTCTACTTATAAAATGCATTGCAATCTGTTAAATAATTAATTATAATTTAAACCGCTAACTTACAATTTAAACTACTTACACCACATATACACATAAAAAAAATTGCACAAAGACGTTGCTATACACCATTTCCGTTACGCGGATTTCCGTTACGCGCAGGTAATCGTCTATACAAATCATGACTTGAATGTATGATACACTTATCTACATCTCCACATTTTGCTAAGAAATGCTGGGCATAGAGCTAGATTCATTACCATCTACCTGTTCATAGTATGATAGGAATCTAAATACATACATCATTTAGCGTGCCAAATAACTAGTTAGATCTTCACCAAATTAATCGCTAAGGGTCCTAATAGGAATGACGTACAATATAAAGTGATTGACAAATGGTTTGTTATACACAACCATTTAATTTATCATAACTTAGACCCAGCACAATGAATGATGTTACCACGTTGAGATGCTATGATCACGTATGATGCATCGTTCCACTATAACCACAAGCACAGGGGTGTTTTTGGAGGATAACGGTGGTGCAAATCACCGGTAAAAATAAACTTTTCTGTGAGTGCACGTTTAGGTGTAATAAATGTAAATAGATAGGAATGAGTGATTATTGTGCAGAGAAAAGTAATGAATAAATGAAAGAGAATCGGGATAGATTGACGCTAAAATGAAGGCGTTGAAAGAATTTACCGTTACGTCCAATCTTAGGCTGCTTGCAATGGGCTTGAGCCCTCACCCTTCACCAACCCCTCACGCTGCTTGCCACCCCCATTGAATGGGTTCTCGGGTCAAGCACCAGCAAGCGAAAAAAAAGGCTGAAAGGTGAGCCTGGTGACCGATTGGCATTTGCCTCACTATCAAATGGTAACATTTTTTTTTTATATTTTTTTTTTATAAATAAAATAAAATAAATTTTATCATTTTATTAACCTGTAAATAACCCCATACCCCATCATTTTTATACACAACTTCAAACATAATCTATATCAATATATACACAACTCAAACAAGATATTTATCATTCCTCATTATGCAAATGAATTCCGAAACATAATCTATGTCAATATATACACAACTCAAACAAGATATTTATCATTCCTCATTATGCAAATGAATTCCGAAACGTTCTTCTTCGCAGACTCATCGGAAGAAAAAGTAGGGACATGAATTCTTTTAACAGAGTGTTGTCATTTATTAGGAATAGACGACAACGTTTGAGGCAGCGACCGACGAGAAACGTAGTAAATAGAGATAGTTACGGTGCTGATGATTGTTTAGTTGCCGCCTATTTTAGTGCCTAACCGATATACGATGCATATCATTTCCGGAAGAGATTCCGAATGAGTCGACAGCTATTCACAAGCATAGTTGAAGAAGCAACTAATCATTGTGCATACTTTCGTGATAATACTGATAGTACCGGGAGAGAAGACATTTCGGCTTTGATGAAGTGCACCTCCTCAATTCGTCAATTGACATACAACATTGTTCTTGACGCTCTTGATAAATATTTGTAAATGGGTGCAACAACTTCTCTTGATTCTCTTGATTATTTTTGTAAGTCTGTTATGAAAATTTTTGGAGCAAAGTATTTGCGAAAACCTACTCACACAGATGTTGAAAAGCTATACGCGTTTCACGAAGACAAGCACGGGTTTCAGTGAATGTTAAAAAGCCTTGATTGTACAGATTGGGAGTGGTTTGGTTGTCTGAACGCATACAAAGGGCAATATTGTCAACGTGATCATGGTTCGAATCCATTCATTTTGCTAGAAGCAGTTGCGTCACAAAACTTGTGGATATTGCATGCTTTCATTGGCATTTTTGGGGCGAACAACAACATCAGCGTTATACGCTAATCGCAAAAAGCACCAGAGGTTCCGTTTGTGGCTAATGGCGTAACTTATGTATAGGGATATTACCTTGTCGACGAGATATATCCGGAATGAGTGACACTTGTTTAATCGAGTTTAGAACTAGCCAACGATGACCACAAGCGAATACGGTACAAGCGGCAAGGAAAGATGTGGAACATACATTTGGTTTTCTGAAGAAAAAATGGGCTATTTAGCCAATCCCGCACGACCGACGCGTTTTGGAAGAATAAGGAATATGATGTATACATGCATCATATGACATAATATGATTCGAAAATATAAAGGGAAGGCGATATCTCTCGATTGATATCCGGAAAAAGCACATCAACTGGACGACTTCCTACGATCTTAGGAACAAACGCTATGAGTTATTAAATATTACTAAAAGTTTAATTTAGTTTTTAATTAAATTTGTTAAAAAAAATAGGTTGAATGGTGATTGAAGTGGTGATGGTGCTAACTGGCGGTGGCGGGGACGGAGCTGTGTGTTGACTTTGGTTGGCCAAGTCCCACCCAAGATATTTATTAGAGACTATTGATTCTATAATACCATGGTTGTCAGGATCCCGATCCTGATCTTAGGACCTTACGATTTTACGATACTGCAAAACAAAAACGATCCGGATTTTACAAAGGATCTTTAAAAGCTTAAGATCTTATAGGATCCCGATCTTTACCATAGGATCTTAAGATCTAATACGATCCGATCTTATTTTTCTCGAACCACAAACTAAAAAAACTAAAAAATTATGGAATGTATTTTGTAGAATTAAAAAAAAAAAAAAAAAAAAAAAAAAAAACATATTAATATTCTTAAAAATTTCATAATCATAATTTAAGACAACATTTCTATGAAATATTTACATAATTTGTGTTTATGATATATATTAATGTATAGATTTGTATAATATTACAAAAACTATTAACAAAATGACATTATAGTAGGATCGTAAGATCCCGATCCGATCTTACGATCTCGATTTTACAAAGACGAAATCGATCTTAAGTAAGATTCCGATTTTGAAAACCTTATATAATACTGCTAATGTAAATTGATCTAGTAAATGGTAATTTGGCCCACCCAAATTCCAAAACCAATAAAAGCTAGTAAGCTACTGTAATACTATAACTGAGAGATATCAGGGCTCGGTAGCATAGTTTGTCTTTCATATGTATCAATATTGAAATTTTAAATGCTTATAACCTTTCATTAAAAAATTTAAATGCTTATGCTTATAACTTTCATTAATTAAAATTTTAAATGCTTATTATATAAAATATTTTCAATATTCGTATCTTGTCTTTCATATGTATGTAAAGGCGTTATTACATCTCAAACACTACAAATTAATATAAATGTTTATATTGTTTCATCTTTAGTCCAGTTTTAAGATTATCACCTTTTATCATTCATTTTGGGTTTGTTGACTTAAAATTTTTACTTGCACGTACAATAATTTGTTTGAAAATGGACGAATAATATCGATTTTCTGGTTATTAACTTACTATATTATTTTTTTCTCACTTGTTTTCAATATTGAGTTAGTGTGCATGTCATCTTGTGTAGGAGTCATGTGTTCGAAATAAAAAATTATAACTCAAATATAGTAACGACACGCTCCTAGTTAAATGCTAATTTGATTTTCGGCCCACCCACATGTTTAATCCTGGCTTCGTCACTGCTACCTGGTGATGTGACGATGAAGTAGAAGATGAAAGAAAGGTGATTATTGTGTCTAGTCTTCTTAACATGAACCATTGACTTATAGAATAGTAAAAATGACCCACAATCTTTTACTTTAAAGGGGCTATCTTAACCTTGACCTTTGTTAGGCGTCTACAAATAAATCGTTACATGCTCATTTTGATCATGAAGGCTGAAAATAACAAGTTACAAAAAGTTTAGGGTAGTAAATTGCAGATAATGTGCTTTACTTTTAAGCTTGGTCACAGGTTTAGAGAAGGGTTATGTTATAGAAACCCCCCTACTACGGGAATGTACAACCGACAAAGCAGATAATACAACCGCACAAAACACCTAATCATTGGATACCCCTTATAGGGGGGTCAGGATAACACAGGCTTTTAGAGAATTACTGCAAGTCTGCAATGGGTAAGTTGGTAAATATTGGAATATGTGGAGGCTAAAACTGGACGGAACAGAAAGAAATGAAGATTTACCTACATTTATAACCGGCCACTTAAATCTTGTGAAAAAAAAGGACCAAATAATATGAAGAGTGTTATTCATATTTTCTGACAGCACCACTGCTACGCTATCATTTTGAAAATAATAGGAAGTACGGAGTAGATGGAAATCTTGAATACATTTTGTTTATGGGATGAGTTATTCAAGCCTCCCTATAGGGGGTGTTGACTTTTGGCATGCTGTCGCTGCTTGTACTGTCTATTTTAAAATTTGTACTTATTGACTAAAATAGGCGGTCCCCATATAGTAGGGGGGGGGGGCTTGTATAGTATAACCCTTTGTTTATAGGTATTTAATGGTTTTGGTTATGAGATATCTTATGTCATTGTATTTATAAAGGGGGGGTATGCATTTAGTATTTTAGAAAATGATAAGTTTGAACACACTAAACAATTAATGGAGACTTTAATGTAGATGAAATGAAGATATAGTTGGTTTAACAATGGAAATGATGATTTTTTTTTTTGAACGGTAAATATCATTAAGAAACCACCAACCCACAAAACGGGGCGGCACAACACACTACAAAAAACGAATCACATAATTACAAAATTACACCAATCTTCCCAGGACAAGGACGACAACTTAGCTCTATTTTTAGCCCAGAGAAAACCCAAAGCTTTAACTTCGCCTATGATTTCCTCCATTTTCGCCTTCTTTCCTTGAAACTTGAGACGGTTTCTCGCCCTCCAAATGCTCCAACACCCAATAATAATAATGCCGTAGAAGATATCCTTAGCTTTTCCGGACAGCCCAACGAACTTATGAGCCTCCAAGAGGTCCTTGACCGAGAAAACAAACAAGTTTTGAACCTTGCACCAGGTGGAGATATGCTGCCAAAGAATAGTCGCGAAAAGACAACCTGTAAACAAATGAGTCACGGACTCTTCCCCTTCTCCACAAAGCGGGCAAGAAACATCTGCAATCTGGATGCTTCTATGCCTTAACGCCGTCGCTGTAGGAATCTTCTCCATCTCTAGCCGCCACCCAAAAATGTTGCACTTTTTCGGGATCCATTTACACCACTCGAAAACCGAAATATTACTGAAGTCCATATTACTATACATGAGATTCCTCACAGCACCCACTGAGAACCTCTTGTTTCCAGCTCCAACCCATTCCCAAGTATCGAACGAGCTCGAAAGCACGGCAGAATCCAAAAGACTGTTAAGAGTAGTCCATTCCGCCCCTTCTTCCGCCGACAAAATCTCTCTTTTCCAGCCCCAGACCCTCGAGATACCAGAGCCCGAAAGCAAAAGTCTGTCGTTAATCTTACATCTTTTGTTAGACTCTAACCGAAATAACCGGGGGCAGATGGTCATCAGAGGAACATTCAACAACCAAGGATCAGACCAGAAGGCAATACTATTCCCATTTCCCACTTTTCCTTTGAAGAATCTACGAAGAGGAAGCCCCGACACGACTGTACGATTCAACACTTTGACAATATTACTCCACACACCACTAAGCGTTTTACGAACTGGAAGGAAATCCCAGTTCCGATTAGTGACATGAAGGGCCGAAACCACCTTACACCATAGACTACTGCTCTCGGTCTTATAACGCCAACCCCACTTAGATAATAACGCCACATTGATAAAATTCAATTTACACAACCCAAGACCCCCAAACTTCTTAGGAGTACAAACTCTATCCCACGCAACCCAATGCATCTTATGCTCCTCTCTAGACCCTCCCCAAAAGAAGTTCCTAATAAGCGACTCCAAATCATTAATGACCTTACACGGCGCTCTGTAGAGAGAGAAGAAATACGAAGGAACACTTTCCAAAACGGACTTAATAAGCACAACTCTCCCTCCAATCGACAAGCTTTCTGCCTTCCATTTAGACAGACGAGACTCGAAAACCTCATAAATCGGTCTCCAATTATTTATACGATTCATGTTAGCCCCAACAGTTATACCCAAATATTTGAACGGAATAGCCCCAACCTTACATCCCACAACCTTAGCTCTTTCCGCTACCTCCTCCTCGCTAACCCCAACACCAGAAAGACAAGACTTAGCGAGGTTTATTTTTAGGCCGGAACAAAGATAAAAGTTCCTGAGAATTCTAACCACGTTTTCAATACAATCCTCCGACCATTCCCCTAAGATAATAGCATCGTCCGCAAAAAGGAGATGAGAAAGAGCAGGCCCTCCAAAAGGAATGGAAATGCCCTTAATCACACCTGCAGATTGAGCCTTATTAAGCATCCAAGAGAGCGCCTCCATAACAATTAAAAAGAGAAACGGGGAGATCGGATCTCCTTGACGCAACCCTTTCCCAAATTTGAATTCAAACGTCGGGGAACCATTGACCAAAACCGATGAGCGCGCCGACTTGAGAACACCCCTGATCCAAGAACACCACACCCTAGAAAAACCCATTTGAGCCATAATGTCAAGAACAAAGTTCCAATTGACTTTATCGAATGCTTTCTCGAAGTCAATCTTTAGAATAAAGATTTGTTTCTTGTTTTGCTTACTCCAGTTTATAACTTCATTCAGGATCAACGGCCCAACCAAAATGAATTTGCCTCTTAGGAAAGCCGATTGAGTTATAGATATCACCTTCCCCACTACCTTTATAAGCCGACTAGATAAAATCTTAGAGATAGTTTTGCTAATAATACCAACTAGACTAATAGGCCTATAACTATTAAGATCGACCGGATCACATCCCTTGGGAACCAAAGTTATAAATGACGTCCCACACCCCACGTTAATTTCACCACTGGAAAAAAAGTACTCCATAATCTTCACGAAATCTTGTTCAAACAGGTGCCAAAAATGTTTGATAAATCGCATGTTGAAACCATCCGGCCCCGGAGCCTTATCCTCCCCACAGCTGAACACCGCCTTTTTGATTTCTGTGACTGAGAACCGCCCAATTAAGAGGTCATTGTCAGCCTCATCTAACCTCCCAATGTTACTACACTGAAACTTCGGACGAACCGGGCATTCCTCAACAAACCTATTCCTGAAAAAATTAAATATCTCTTTTTTGACCAACGATGGTTTAGTCACCCATGACCCTTGGATCATAAGCCCCGGGATGTTGTTGCTAGCCTTTCTACAGTTAACGATACCATGAAAGAAACTAGAGTTCTCATCGCCTTCCAATGCCCAACGCACCCGGGACCGCTGCTTGATATCGGACTGTTTATGCGACTCCAATTCCTTCAACACCTTGTGACTTTCCGCATAAATCCATTCCTCTTCCTCTGAGAGACCCCTACTTTCCATAACGATTTCTAACCTCTCGATATCACTTCTAGCACAATCCTCCTCAAAACATTCCTTCTTCACCATATCATCTTTCCAACTTTTAATTCCGTTCCGAATCTGAGCAAACTTCCTCATCAAAAGAACATCTGGAGGCGCCTCAACATCAACTACCAAAGCAGCTAAACACACCACTTCTTCAAACCCAGTTTTCGATAACCAAGAGTTAAAAAATCTGAACGGTCTCGGTCCGAAGTTTTTGGAAACCGTAGACAGAATTAACGGACAATGATCCGAAAGAGAACTCGGTAAGACACGCAAGCAAGCGTCCGGCCACTTACTTAAGAACTTCGAGCAAACTAAGAACCTGTCGATTTTACTCAGCTTCTTACCATAATCTCGAATACACGTAAACTTCTTCCCTTTCATGGAATACTCCAACAACCCGGCGTTATGAATGAAGGCATTGAAATTTCTAGCACACGAATTTTTGAACACCGAACCCAATCTCTCGTTAGGATAACGGACAGCATTGAAATCCCCCACAATAACCCACATACTCACTGAAGAAGACACAAGGGCTTCGATGGAATCCCACAAAGCTTTTTTGGCCGCTACCCCTTGAGGGGCATACACATTCATAAAATTGACCACCTCGATACTACCCTTGAGATTCCCCGAAACCAGTAAAAAATTTTGCGACTTAATTGAAGATAACTTGGTAAACAACCTCTTATCCCATAAACTTAACAGGCCCCCAGATTGTCCCATAGATCCCACGAACTCCATATCATAATTTTTGTCTCCCCATATACTTTTCCCATTAAATTTTGATAAGTCCGCAGCCATCGTTTCTTGAATAGCCAAAAAGTCGACCCCCTGTTCCTTTTTTAACTTATGAAGCCATGGAACCTTATCGCCCCCCCTAAACCCCTCACATTAATGGAAAAAATATTCATAATACAACCACATTAATACCTTCTTCCGTGATAGCGCTCCTCACCAGCCCTTCATGTTCCTCCAAGTCGACACCCAACATAGAACCCACCCTAATAGTAGCCTCCACCTCATTAATTATGTCATCACCACCCCTGGGATCCTGATTCTCGACCTCAATACCTCCAACATCCGGATCCACCTGCTTATCTGCGACCTCAGAGACAGCAGCTGAACTTTTAAGATTAATCTCCCCATCGCCCGTACTCTTAGGATCTTCATTAGAAACCCCCTGATTAATAATGCCAATAAATCTATCTAAGTCAAAGGGGTCACTTTCCTCCTCTCTGCTTCTTTTTTTAGGACGATTGAAATCTGATGGGCTTAAGTTAACACTATGGATCATGTGTCTTCTTTTTCCTTTGTTACTGGGCCTCCGTTTGGGCTTAGACCCATTATTAAAAGCAGTGAAATAAGTAATATTATTGTAAGAGTCCACATGGGCCCCATCATTTCTATCCTCCCCATGCTTCTTATTATTGATATTACACTCTTTGGACTTTCCCCATGCATCATTAGCTGCACTTTTTGGATCTTCCCCATGCAAACCTTGATCTATGCTCTCTTCCCCATGCATGGAGCCCTGCACCTCACCTTCTTCCATGACGACTTGAACCTTCTCAACTTCCTCCCTCCCTATCTCCGGGGCCTGAACCTGCACCTCAGCCGTGTCATGACCCTCCTCTGGCCGATGATCAACACTTGGGTTCGCTGCTGGGACCTCGACATCCACCTTTCTACTAATCACCGTCCCGATACATTCGGGATCCCAAACTCTAGGCTCCTCAGTAATCCAAGTCCTAAAGGTCTTGTTAGTCCATCTAAGTTTGACTGTATCATTGACCTTCCCTCCCTCACCAACTAAAACTCCAACGTGGCCTACCGAGATGTCACCATCTTCTATACTAAGCTGAGAGGGGAAGATTATCTTCCCAAATTGACTAGCGACATCGTCGAAGACCTCGTTTGTAGCTAATTTTATAGGGACACCATGAATCCTAAGCCAAGCCACCCTTTCAGTTGGCACCAATTGGCCTTCCCACATTTCCAACCCCAAGAACCACTTACTCAAGGTCTCCCTTCTCAACAGAAAGTTCACCGCATCTTCTTTCAGCCGAAAGTTTAAGAGTAACGAGAGACCTCCATTATACACAATGTCTAGACCGTCCAACCCATGCTCAGCCAAGATATTGTTCATACCAGTAAGAGTCTTCAAGTCAATTACTCTTCCAATCAATGCCTTACCTCTGATTTCATGGAACGCCACCACATTATCTGGGATCCTAATGGTCTTACAAATGGGCACTGCTTGAGACCCTGGGCACCCTCCATTGTCACCACTAAGGACAGCTTTGTACGAGCTACCCACACCAGGCCAAGTCGGCCGAACATTGGCTTTTTGTTTCTGGTCCCCCTCATGTTTCTCTAGCCTCCTACCCCCCGTTTCCTGGGACTTCTGATGCTTCATAGAGGCCTCTTCCTCCGCCTCCCACAACCCGACGTTCTCTGCAGCAAACTTGGCGACATTGACTTTTAGTTTACAAAGCCCCATCTTAATACCATTCATTCTCTGTTCCATCTCAACCACATTCCTAACCTTCCTAAACGAGATGAAACCAAACCTTTTCCCTTCTTTGTCCCTTTTCCTAGCAATGTATGTTCCCATAACCTCTCCATAGTATCCAAGAAAATCCGACACCTCCCAAGGGGTGCACCCGTTGGGGAGGTTAGAGATAAAAAACTTTGTCACTTCCCCTAGCCAATGTTTAACAATGGATATGATGATAATCCGGACAATCAAGAGAGCTAATTGTTGTGTGACCGATCGATTAAAGAAAAATGAAAAAATTACACGGATGGTCCTTGTGGTTTACACGAATTTCAAGTTTGGGAGCTATTTCATTTTAATTACGCCACATATACCTATTTTGGGAAACGTTACACGCGTTTGGTCCCTAAGTTGGATGGACGTTATCTTTGACCGTTAAGTGTATAAATATTTTATGCCCGTTTGTCCCTCCGTTAGTTTTGTTTGCATCGTTAGTCCTATTTTTTGCATCGTTAGTCCTTCTCTCTACCACAAATACATAAACACTACACTCTATAATCTCTCTCTCTCAAATCCTCCCCTCCTCTCTCTGCCACCACCACACCACCACTTCTGACACCAACCACGACGGCAAGATCTCATCCTCGGAGCTCATCTCCATCATGAAATCCCTCGGATCCAACACAAAAAAACATAAAACCCAGATCGAAACACAAAAAAACATAAAACCCATATCGAAACACAAAATCCATTGTATTTTCGTAACAAATCTGTTCCCACGTTTTCTTAAAACGCCTACTCACAAAGTTCTTCTTCTTTAATCCAACATATCTTTTACCATTCTCAACACCATCATTCAAAATTGTATTGCAGCTAATACTTGAAGATGGCGTTGATGGAGATGCGACACGCCTCTCAATTCATTTCTCGAATTCGAATTTCTTAACTTTGAATCTTCTTTTCCTGCGAAATAATTCATACCCAAATCAATAAACATCACCAAAGACTGAATCTTGTACTAAAACTTAAACCTTTAAGAATCAGACTCTATTTCATCTTTCTCAACCAATTTCTTCCTTAACTTTCCTTCCTTGCCAACAGCTGAAAGATCTTTTAATCGTCTTTCTAGTCTTCAAGATCTTATAAGGGTCTCGGGTAAGGTTGTGATGTCTTTTGGTTTTTCGTTTTCAAGATCATTGATGGTTTTGGTTTATAAGATTTTAAAGATCCTTTAACAACCGTTCCAATACGAATCTGAGATCTATTTCTTTATTCTTGTTCTTTTTTTTTCGAATCGTGTTTGTTAGAGATGGGATTGGACACTGAGGTTGTGGTTGTTGTTTGATTCTATTTGGTTGTGGCTGGTGTTGTTAAAGGTTGAGAGTTATGAAGATGGGTTTAGGTAGAAGTTGTGGTTATAGTATTTTCTGTGATTTCAAGTACATATATATAAGGTTGCTGTTGTGGTGGTGTAAGTGTAGATGGGGATGAGGCGGTGGGGGTGTGGTGGTCGGAGGGTGAGTAGGTGGTGGTGGAATATGAGGTGTTTGACTGCTATTATGGGTAATTTACAAACATGACTATATTACACAAGGGTATTTTTGCATCTTGATTGTTTTTGGGATCTGGTTTTAGCATCTGGGTTGGTGATAGGTTTTTGAAATATTGTGTTTGATAGAAGTGTTTATGGTATGGGAAGTTGTAGTTTGATGATGGAGGAAGAAAGATTGATAGATGCTGCTAGGTTGATTATTAGGGAGTGGAGTTGAGTTGAGTGGTTGAATCTGGGTAAGTATGAGATTTATATGAGTTTGGATCAGTATTTGTGTTGACAACTTCATAAAGGACTAACGGTGCAAAAAATATTAACGGAGGGACTAACGAGCAAACATTAATTAAATACTTAACGGTCAAAGATAACGTCCATCCAACTTAGGGACCAAACGCGTGCAACGTTTCCCAAAATAGGTATATGTGTAATTAAAATGAAATAGCTCCCAAACTTGAAATTCGTGTAAACCACAAGGACCATCCGTGTAATTTTTTCAAGAAAAATGGACAAGGAAAGCTGAGATGACTCGAGTTTTAGAGTTGATTCGATTGCTGGTTTGGTAGTGGTAGTTATATGGTATTCTTTCTATAGGTTGATTAGTGTTCGTGTATGTGTCCGGATGACACACGCCGGACGAAGCTCATTCACGCCTACCGGTCCGGATCGTACACATTCATATAATAATAATAAAAGTACCTCGAGAACGACCAAGACGTCTTGTCACCTAGGTAACAAGCGCAGACTGTTGGTTGTTAGCATAAGCCGAACATGCGCCGCCGTCCCGGATTCCATGGGATATGTTCTCCAGTACATGCACAGTGGCCTATAGGCCTAGTCTAGGCATAGGCCGTGATGAGTGTCTAAATACTCATCATTTCTGTCACATTTTGACTGCAAAAACATTTAAAAACATGCAGTTATGCTTCAAAATTCAGAAATTATCATTTGATTGTGTTTTTATATGTTTCAGATGCAAAATGATTGAAAACAAAAGAAAACAAACAAAGTTTGCATAAATGGCAAGTCTAGTCCCTTAAGTTTCAAAAGTTGTCAAAATTAGTCCTTGGTTTGCAAAAAAATGGAAAATTATATTTTATGGTCCTTGTACTATTGACACTTGGCAGGAAATACCCTTTGTGATAACTTTGAAACAGTTTCACATTTCACCCCTAAAAATCCAAACATCACCCTAAACCTTTAACCCATTTATAATCCACCTAATCACTAAACCCTTAACCACTAAATTAAACCCAATCCTTATCCTATCCCATAATCCACCAAAGCCCATTTCCTAAACTAAACCCAGCCCACAACCATAAACCCAACCGACCCACCCTTACTACTAATACCAGATAAACACCCCAAGTCAAAACCGGTAAAACCCACAAACCTTATCCCATCTTCTAAACCATCAACGCGCCAATACCACTTTCTCCCCTGACACAAACCAACCCTCCCCTATCCCTTTTTTCTGAAACACGCTTCCAACCCCCTCCTTAGCTATCACATGTTACCAACCTATCCCACGTGATCAGAAAAAGCCAAATCCCACTTAGTCTCATTTTCCCGCCAAATTGCAAATCAACGAACAAGATGAATTTTGGCTAATCAACGGTGGGAAATGAAAGAGAAGATGTCAGGAAGCTTATTTGGATGTATAAAAGAAATAAGAAGACGAAAAAAGAAACTGTCACTGCTTTTAGACCAAAAATTTCGTAGTGTAGATTTTTAAGTTAAAAATTAGTCAAGTTTCATTGTTAATTTAATTTCAGTCATATGTAATTTCCATTTCAGTTTTTACAAGCATTGTACTAAACTCTCAAGTTAATCAAAGTTCTAAGTTTTCTCTTTAATACCAAGCAATTTGTTGTTGTTACTTTGTTCTCACAAGCTTTCAGTTCTGTTTCATTAAGCTTAAATGAGCTTATTATAGCTTTTGTCAAAGTTAATTTCATGAATTCAGTTTTAATTTTGAAAAGTCAAGAAAAAGTCAAAACAGTCAAAAAGTCAACGAAGTCAGTCATTAGCTTATTAGAGCTTATTTAAGTTTGTAATTGGGTTTTATCAGTTTAAATAAGCTAGTTAGTCAATAATAAGTCAGGTTTATAAGGTTTCTTGGTCATATTCAGTTTTAAAGTTTAAAACAGTCACGCCAAGGGGTGTTTGGTTTAATAGTCAAACGGGTCAAAAGGGCATTACACTATTCATTTGCCATTTGGTCTCATTTGATTGAGCTTAACACAGCTTATTTGAGCTGTTTTCAGTTGTACTTTGGTTGTTTGAAGTCTTTTGCAGGTTTGAGTTGAAGAGTGTAGGCACAAGGTAGTGAACTGCCACAATAAGCTCATAATAAGCTCTGGCTTATTTGGAGCTATCTTCCCACTTCTCAGGTTCCCTTTATACCATTTTTAGTTCGTGTTAGAATCCTATTAGTCTGGTTGTCAGAATTACCCAACTCAGTCCACTCTAGCATTAGCAGTCATAGTTTTTGACTTTTCATACTTTTGAAAGTTTTTGATATTTTCTAGGGGCCTCAATTTAAGTTAGTATAAGCTCAAATTCTGGATTTTTAAAGTCCCCCAGCTCACCTAGCTCTAGCATTTTTTGTAGGATTTTTAGATTAGCTTATAGCAACTTTTCACAAGCTCGAAATTGCCTTGTTTTGCCCTGCACACCTTAGGTTCAGCAGACTGCAGTGCTATTTTGCACTTATTTAGTGCTCATTCAGCTTATCCCTAGTGCTTATCATGGTTTCTTATAGCTATTAGGTTTCCCTAGTTCCCTTAGTTCACCTTTAGTATTCCCTTAGCTTAATCTTTATCTTAACAGTTTGTCTCCTAAGCTTGTACTTTAGTTTATCCATTTTAGCCAACTGTCATTCTTTAATACCTTTTTTCCAGCTTATTGCTTATTTCTAAAGTAATTTTCTTTTCAAAAGTCCTTTAATTTTACTAGCTTATCAAGTTTTTAAATTAAAAAGTAAACAAATAAAAGTTACAAAAAGGGACTTGACTGGGATTCGAACCCCAGTCACCCAGGAAACCAAGCAACAAACGAACCAGCTGCTCTACGCCTTTTGTTGGTTATATCTTTGTACCTAGTTATTTTTAACCTTGTTTCATCATTCACTTTTTAAAGTAATTAAGCTGTTAGCTTTTTAACAAGCTTATTTAAATAAGCTGTGGCATTTTTGTTATTTTTCGTAGCTTTCTTTTACTTCAAAGTATTTACTCAAAATTTTCTAGATTTTTCTTAACAGTTTACATATTTTTAATCATTTATTTTCTTAAAATTAGTTTTTAATTTATATTAGATAAAATAAAAGTAAAAAAAATTATATATATATATTTTTCTTTTTTTTTGTAAAATTTTCTTTTATCATTTAGGATGTAGAAAAGTTGTTTTTGTACCCGTAAAGTTTATATTTCATCGTTTTGACGTTTTTAGTTCCGTGTTAGTTCCCGTTTTTCGTTAATTCGCGTTTCTTTTATTCCAATCACGTTTTTTTAATCTCGTTTGTTTTCTTAAATTGTTTTTTCTCATCTTTTAAATCGTTTTTATTTTACGTTCACATATCGTAGCTTAGAAAACCCAAATCACTTCTCTTTCACCATTCAAACACGTGCACGATTCGAGATCACGAATTCCATTCAGCCTTCGTTGGGGATAACGACCTCGGGTTACATATTTCTTTTGTAATCCTTGGAGAAAATATGTGTTGATTTTAACGGATCAAATTTTGGCGCCGCTGCCGGGGAAGGCTGACGCGAATTTTTAAATCTCGTTTATTGTTGTGTGTTTTGAATCTTCGTAAATATTCTCTTATCAAAAACCCAAAAAGATTTTCTTTTCAAAAATTATTTTTTCTTTTTCCTTTGTGTTTTCATAAAATGTATTTCAAAAATCCAAAAATATTCATCTTTACCCTCCTACCCTTTTTGATTCTTCCTCCCTTTACCCTCTATCCTTTTGATTCTAACCTCTTCTATCTTTTTTCTGTTTGATGGCATCTCTCAACGATGATTTCTTTGAACTTATGGCCTTAAACAACATTGAAAAACTTCAGGCCTTGTCAAAAATGTCGAGAATTCGTGTTGATCGTGATGATCCATCGATTCCTAATCCCTCTCCGGTGAGGGAAATGGAACGAGAAACCGGGGTGACAAAGGACCATGTACTTCCCTCTGACATTGGAAGTGCTAACTACGTCCAACCCGCGGTTGTCCAAAAATCTGAGCCCACAATTGCTCACAAACCGTCAAGATTTGATCCAACCCTTTCACAATTTACGGTTATGAGAAATCATGCAGAGCTTAGGGCGGTGACTAAAAAGAATGACTTGCCTATTCTATGTGTTTCTCAAGAACAAAACCCGGAGACCATAACGGAAGTAGAGGAAATTCCTAGCTCTCAGAGCACTCCACTTGTCCCACCTCCGGATGTTTCGAAATGTTCTTCGAGACTTGATAGTCATTCTGGTTACCATGTTAGTTTTGTTGATTCTTTGAACGATCCGATTCCTTCTCATCCCTCTCAAATGGAATCGTTTATTCCCTGTGTCGGTTGTGGTGAGCCGCTTTTCGGTTCACCATGTCGCTGGTGTACGTGTGTACGGTGTGGTAATGATATCCGGGACGGAAGTTGTTTGTTTTGTGGTTCGAGAAATTCATTTGATTATGATCCTAATCCGACCTCATTTCACGACTCCTCAAATTTTTCCTACTACCCACCACAGCCCGACCTATCTTTGTATAATCAACATAACTCGTGTGAATTTTGTGGAGGTCCTCACCAAGGATTTGAGTGTCAAGCTGGAAACACTTTTGACACTCAGAATTACCAGACTCCATATTATTCACCATGCCAGTCACAACAATCATATTGTTGTGAGTACTGTGGAGGTCCCCATTTCAGCTCTGATTGTTAAGCAGGGAATCCAATTCCTTGTAACATTTATGACTATCCGTATCAAGACCCACCTCCACAGTACCAGATGGATCAGGCACCTCAGCCTCAGCCACCTCCTCAAAATCTTCTCCTAGATCTTCTAAATTTAGTGAAAGATTTGAGACATTCCCGTGATAATCCAAAAGAAAAATCCATGAGAGAATTGTTAGCCGAAGAACGGGCTGCTAAAATAGATTCCCAAAATGCTTTTGAAAAATCTGTTAAGGAATCAATTCAAAGAGAAAAAGCAGCCAGATCTAGCTCTCAATTCCGTTTCATTCATGATGACGATGATGATGAGGATTCTATTCAAATGATGGAATATTACAAAGAATCATCCAGTTCATCAGTTGAGACTCCTTCCGTGGACGCACAGGGAGATAAGAGTATGCAAGAATTGCTAGCAGAAGAACACATGAAAAATATAAACTCTATGTGTGCTAGTCTTTCTTATCTCCCTCAGTCTGAACTTATCGCACCCGAGATTCACACTCACTCTCTTATCATGGGGAATGAGCTTCTTGACACTGTTCCTGAAAAGGAATCGGACGAATTCATAAAGTCTAGTGTTGAGGACCTTGTTCCAATCCACAGAGAGTCACAGGGGATCCTCGAGCATTTGTGCGATATCCCTCTTCCTCCTCTTATCTTCCAAATTGATCATGATGAGATGTTCTCCGATTCTAATGATGACGATTCGTTATCTTGTGGAGACATCAGTTATGTGGAAGAATTTCCTTCTGAGCCAGTCAGCTTAGAAGAAGAGAATGATGAAGAAATTGACACTGAAATCAAAGATGAAGCTCTTCGAGCAACATTATTGAATGTCAGTCTTCTCATTTCTAAAATCGAGGCTTTCAAAGAAAAACCCATTTCATCTCCTATCCCCATAAAGGATAGTGACATTTTTTCCGATGATTCTATTCCGGAAATGGAAGCCTTCTGTTTTGATCAGATGGGAGAGAAGATTAGTGGCAGTACCACTTCTCATTCTCATAATTCTCTCCCCGATTATGAATCATTTACCTTTGATGAGTTCTCCTGTGAACTCACTCACATCAATCCAGAATATGATTCATTCACCTTTGAGGAGTTCTCCTGTGAACTCACTCATATCATATCTCCACCGGAGTATGATAGTTTCTACTTTGATCTAGACACACCCGGGATATGTCTTGATCAAACGAGCTTAAAAGATGAGATTCATGTTATTATGAATTCTCCTGTGGGTGATGACGAGTTAATCATGATTTTCATCATGGTTTTCTTTCTCTTCTTCACCTATCCCGTAGCTTCTCCTGTTCTTCGCTCCTTCGGGAATGAAGACACTATCTTTGACCCCGGTATTTTTATTTATCATTTATGAGCCGGGCCTGTGTATATCTCATTGGTGTGGAACTTTCACGTACTTCAATGTTTATCCAAACATCTCGAATGAAAGTCCGATGGAGATGGTTTCTTCCACTTGCTTCCCCATGAACAAATGAATGCGGGGTCGAGTCAAGCTAAGTGACTCGGTTATCAAAAATATTAGCAAACCATATGGGTTTTCACCCATATTTCTGACTTCTTTCTCTTTTCTAACACCTAAGTGTGGGGGAGATGCCCCGCATGTGTATATATGTACATTTCAAGTTTCAAAAAAAAAAAAAAAAAAAAAAAAAAAAATGTGTATATATAAAAAAAAATGGCTATTAGTATTGCTTTTTTACGTTCTAAGTGTCGGCATAATAGCCGGTACTTTGAATATTGAGGGCAATATTCAGTTCTAAGTGTGGGGGGAATTCTAGCGAATTTTGATCATATTTACCATCTAGTACCCCCATTTTGGCAAAATTTTAATTTTTTTTTCTCACTTAGAACGCAATAAATGGTTATCAGTCCACCATGTCTAACCCACGTAAGGATTGGCTAATCCAGGAGCAAACGGCTCTTGGTAAAGATATATCAAATCCGTTTATGGCTTGCAATTTGCCCAAAATTGTATGGTATTCGACTCACCATATCTTTATAATTGAAGAGTTGGCTAGCCCGCAAGGTTATGGCTTGTGGTAAAGGCATTGGAAAACCATAATTGGTAATCAGCTCACCAAAGATAATAACTGTATTTTATCTAAGAGTTGGCTAGTCCAGAAGCAAACGGCTTCTGGTAAAGACAAATCAAATCCGTTGTCAGCTGATGATTTGCTCAAAATCATATGGTTATCAGTGTACCATAGTTCTTACTTGAACTGAAACATTGGCTACTCCAGAAATGATGGATATCTGGTAAAGAGAAAAATCCATTAAAACTTCATAAAAGATTGCTAGGGACTAGCAATAGTTTAGTGTGGGGGATTGATGAGTGTCTAAATACTCATCATTTCTGTCACATTTTGACTGCAAAAACATTTAAAAACATGCAGTTATGCTTCAAAATTCAGAAATTATCATTTGATTGTGTTTTTATATGTTTCAGATGCAAAATGATTGAAAACAAAAGAAAACAAACAAAGTTTGCATAAATGGCAAGTCTAGTCCCTTAAGTTTCAAAAGTTGTCAAAATTAGTCCTTGGTTTGCAAAAAAATGGAAAATTATATTTTATGGTCCTTGTACTATTGACACTTGGCAGGAAATACCCTTTGTGATAACTTTGAAACAGTTTCACATTTCACCCCTAAAAATCCAAAAATCACCCTAAACCTTTAACCCATTTATAATCCACCTAATCACTAAACCCTTAACCACTAAATTAAACCCAATCCTTATCCTATCCCATAATCCACCAAAGCCCATTTCCTAAACTAAACCCAGCCCACAACCATAAACCCAACCGACCCACCCTTACTACTAATACCAGATAAACACCCCAAGTCAAAACCGGTAAAACCCACAAACCTTATCCCATCTTCTAAACCATCAACGCGCCAATACCACTTTCTCCCCTGACACAAACCAACCCTCCCCTATCCCTTTTTTCTGAAACACGCTTCCAACCCCCTCCTTAGCTATCACATGTTACCAACCTATCCCACGTGATCAGAAAAAGCCAAATCCCACTTAGTCTCATTTTCCCGCCAAATTGCAAATCAACGAACAAGATGAATTTTGGCTAATCAACGGTGGGAAATGAAAGAGAAGATGTCAGGAAGCTTATTTGGATGTATAAAAGAAATAAGAAGACGAAAAAAGAAACTGTCACTGCTTTTAGACCAAAAATTTCGTAGTGTAGATTTTTAAGTTAAAAATTAGTCAAGTTTCATTGTTAATTTAATTTCAGTCATATGTAATTTCCATTTCAGTTTTTACAAGCATTGTACTAAACTCTCAAGTTAATCAAAGTTCTAAGTTTTCTCTTTAATACCAAGCAATTTGTTGTTGTTACTTTGTTCTCACAAGCTTTCAGTTCTGTTTCATTAAGCTTAAATGAGCTTATTATAGCTTTTGTCAAAGTTAATTTCATGAATTCAGTTTTAATTTTGAAAAGTCAAGAAAAAGTCAAAACAGTCAAAAAGTCAACGAAGTCAGTCATTAGCTTATTAGAGCTTATTTAAGTTTGTAATTGGGTTTTATCAGTTTAAATAAGCTAGTTAGTCAATAATAAGTCAGGTTTATAAGGTTTCTTGGTCATATTCAGTTTTAAAGTTTAAAACAGTCACGCCAAGGGGTGTTTGGTTTAATAGTCAAACGGGTCAAAAGGGCATTACACTATTCATTTGCCATTTGGTCTCATTTGATTGAGCTTAACACAGCTTATTTGAGCTGTTTTCAGTTGTACTTTGGTTGTTTGAAGTCTTTTGCAGGTTTGAGTTGAAGAGTGTAGGCACAAGGTAGTGAACTGCCACAATAAGCTCATAATAAGCTCTGGCTTATTTGGAGCTATCTTCCCACTTCTCAGGTTCCCTTTATACCATTTTTAGTTCGTGTTAGAATCCTATTAGTCTGGTTGTCAGAATTACCCAACTCAGTCCACTCTAGCATTAGCAGTCATAGTTTTTGACTTTTCATACTTTTGAAAGTTTTTGATATTTTCTAGGGGCCTCAATTTAAGTTAGTATAAGCTCAAATTCTGGATTTTTAAAGTCCCCCAGCTCACCTAGCTCTAGCATTTTTTGTAGGATTTTTAGATTAGCTTATAGCAACTTTTCACAAGCTCGAAATTGCCTTGTTTTGCCCTGCACACCTTAGGTTCAGCAGACTGCAGTGCTATTTTGCACTTATTTAGTGCTCATTCAGCTTATCCCTAGTGCTTATCATGGTTTCTTATAGCTATTAGGTTTCCCTAGTTCCCTTAGTTCACCTTTAGTATTCCCTTAGCTTAATCTTTATCTTAACAGTTTGTCTCCTAAGCTTGTACTTTAGTTTATCCATTTTAGCCAACTGTCATTCTTTAATACCTTTTTTCCAGCTTATTGCTTATTTCTAAAGTAATTTTCTTTTCAAAAGTCCTTTAATTTTACTAGCTTATCAAGTTTTTAAATTAAAAAGTAAACAAATAAAAGTTACAAAAAGGGACTTGACTGGGATTCGAACCCCAGTCACCCAGGAAACCAAGCAACAAACGAACCAGCTGCTCTACGCCTTTTGTTGGTTATATCTTTGTACCTAGTTATTTTTAACCTTGTTTCATCATTCACTTTTTAAAGTAATTAAGCTGTTAGCTTTTTAACAAGCTTATTTAAATAAGCTGTGGCATTTTTGTTATTTTTCGTAGCTTTCTTTTACTTCAAAGTATTTACTCAAAATTTTCTAGATTTTTCTTAACAGTTTACATATTTTTAATCATTTATTTTCTTAAAATTAGTTTTTAATTTATATTAGATAAAATAAAAGTAAAAAAAAATTATATATATATATTTTTCTTTTTTTTTGTAAAATTTTCTTTTATCATTTAGGATGTAGAAAAGTTGTTTTTGTACCCGTAAAGTTTATATTTCATCGTTTTGACGTTTTTAGTTCCGTGTTAGTTCCCGTTTTTCGTTAATTCGCGTTTCTTTTATTCCAATCACGTTTTTTTAATCTCGTTTGTTTTCTTAAATTGTTTTTTCTCATTTTTTAAATCGTTTTTATTTTACGTTCACATATCGTAGCTTAGAAAACCCAAATCACTTCTCTTTCACCATTCAAACACGTGCACGATTCGAGATCACGAATTCCATTCAGCCTTCGTTGGGGATAACGACCTCGGGTTACATATTTCTTTTGTAATCCTTGGAGAAAATATGTGTTGATTTTAACGGATCAGGCCGGCTCCTCGTTTCCCTATGTTGTCAGGTACAGTGGAAGCACAGTGAATGTGGTGCTATAAATACCCCGACTTATTCAATGCACAGGCATTAACTCTTTTCCCCTCATTTATTACTTACATTTACTACTCTCATTGCAACTCACATTTATTACTCAGCTCATTCATCCGGACGAACACTTATCCTCACACCGGAGCTTGGTCTTGGGATAAAACCCAAGGCGAGGCTAACGTGTGTTACCTTTGTTTCAGGTTCACATAGCTCAAGACTCGGGCCTAAAGAACTAGGGGTAAGATTTTACCTCAACAAACTGGCGCCATCCGTGGGACCCAAATTCAATCTACCGAAAGCTTAGAATGAGTGGTCCCAACCCAAGCACACCCGTCAGACGCTCAGAGGAGGCCGAAGGGTCTGGAGAGGGAGGT
This sequence comes from Artemisia tridentata subsp. tridentata, assembly GCA_021014915.2. Taxonomy (NCBI): domain Eukaryota; kingdom Viridiplantae; phylum Streptophyta; class Magnoliopsida; order Asterales; family Asteraceae; genus Artemisia; species Artemisia tridentata. The sequence continues at coordinate 233,667,031 of CP139508.1, read as the reverse complement.
TCTAATCCCTCGAACACTCGAGCCATCATGGAGGGTCACATATCGGCTCTCAAGGAGTTGTTGAAACAACAAGGCAACCGTAATCTGATAAAACCTATGCTGCTAAAATTTGAAGACGAATTAACGGATACAGAAGAAGAGGATGTCGAAAGAAGGCAAAACGATAAGGGAAAGGCAGTGGTGGAGGACGACTTGAGCAAGCCGTTCAAGGAGGTGATAAAGTGTCCGTTCACAAGAAGAATCATAGAGTTCTCAGCCCCTAAACATAAAATGCCGTCGAACCTCAAACTGTATGATGGGACGACTGACCCCGATGACCATATCAGCCGTTTCACGGGGGCGGGGAATCATGAAGAATGGAAAATGCCCGTGTGGTGCCGTATGTTCCAGCAAACTTTAGACGGGAAGGCCAGAGGGTGGTTCGATAAGTTGCCAACTGGAAGTATCGACGGCTGGGATGAACTCCAAAGGAAATTCCTTAACAGGTTTAGTGATGCGTGGTTTTGCAACCTTACAACAGGTTTTACCTCTCGAGGGATCTCAAGAGGCTTACAACCCCACCAGGCAGTGTACCTGACCGATGTAGTATAGTGTAGTGGTAAGTACGGGGGATTGATCGTTCTCCACAGGGAATAGTGTTTGTTAGGTATGAAAAACTACTCTAATAGGTCTAAGGGTGAGAGAAGATTCTTTTTTATGTTTTTATAATTTTATGAAAGCAAGTAAAATCTCGGGTTTGAAAGAGTGGGCGGAATTAGTTGCTAGTCAACTAACCCAAATAACTACGAATGCAAATAAAATAAAATAACTGAAAATGAAAAGGTGGTGAAATTTATGTGGAAAAAAATGTGTTTACTTAGATTTCCTTACTCCCTAACTATCTTTTACCGGTTGATTAGTGTGTATTAATTGCGTGGATGACGGGTGTATTCCTTAATACCAATCGTGGGGTGGCGTACGTACTTCCCCAACTCTACAAGCTCCTACTTCACTCCTATGTCGAGCCGGCTAGGAAGCTCCTAACATGGGATCACTAGAATTCGCTTGTGCATTAAATACAACCATAAAAACCTTTAGTACGCATTGGTTCATGTTTCTTAAGACGTTCAAGCAAGTTACCGAATAGGAAGTTAGCCAGTTTTCTTAAGCCTAACATAGATAAACAATCATCCAATATAACTAATAACACACTAATAATCAATAATCAATAGCTAGGTTTCATTAGATCTAAGCAAACACAAAGAAAACCTAGCCTAGCATGTTAAACAAAAGACAAGAACAAGATAGAATCAAACAACACATAGACATATTGAATGATTAATTGATAACTTATCTTCAATGTAACATGGAAGATCTCAAGGCAAAAAGCCTTGAAAAAGCTGCTAAAATCGTCTTAGGGTTTTCACACACAAAGTTCCACAATAAGTTCCACACTAATGATAAAAAATTGCAAAACTATATATAGACTTTCAGATCTGACGGCGTCACGTTATGGAGTGTGACGCCGTCACCTCGCCACTTTTAGGGTTCCCGGATGGCCTTCTTGACGCCGTCCCTCTTTAGCTCTCTAAAATCCGTTCTGGCTTATCAAGGCTTGACGCCGTCGGAATTAGGCGTGACGCCGTCCCGCTTTAACTTATACCGTGACGACCTTGATCATTCCAAAGGGTGACGCCGTCAGAATTCCCATGCAAATTTCTCTGGCTTATCATGAGTAATTTTCATATCCACCACTTTTGCCAAGCCAGGACGCCGTCAAGAACAAATCCTGACGCCGTCCAAGGTACTTTTCAGCCGGTTTTTGAGACTTTGTCGTTTTCTTCACTTTTATGCTCCAAAAACGTCCAAAATGCTTCCTTTTCCAGATTTCTTCTCAAAAGTACCTAAAATGACAAAAGGAACGATTTAGGGCAATATTTGATCAAATAAATACGATTTAGGGCTTAAATGACCCCTTAAAAGCGGTACACTTTTCGCTTCATCATTTAGCATACTGAGGGCATGTGTTAAGGACCCCACGGAGATCAACAAAATTCAAAGGAGGGCCAACGAGAGCCTCCCGAACTTCAAGGAGCGGTGGGTGAGTGAGGCGAACTATTTCCCAGATGTCCCAAAAATAATGCGGATCTCCTCTTTTATGAATGGCCATCACTGTCCGGAGTTGGCAACGAAGTTCTCGGACAGCATTCCTAAGACGGTTGACGAAATGTTGCTAAGGTTCGATGAATTCATTCGTTCAGAAGAAGCTTTCCAGAGCACCGAATTGCCGAAGGGGGAATATGCTCAGAAGAATGTGGGAGGATCACAACCTGTGAAGCATGACCGGTATCATAAAAACGTTGACGACAGGAGACGGTAGGGGCAGAAATCTCCATACAGGCCAAGGGACCATCACGTCCCATATGTGGCTCCAAGACAGGAACCACACCGGAATGTTAAGTATGGGTTCAAGGATGATAGAAACAGACCGACGCTAGAATCACTGAGGAGCACGCCGAAGGAAATACTGGTAACCGAGCATCACCTCCGGCTACCCCAACCTCCTACGCTACCCGGTATGCCACGGAAGGAAAACCTGGATCGATACTGTGACTATCACGGTGAAAAAGGGCATTACACCAACGATTGCTATCAGTTAAAAAAGCAATTGGAACTAGCCTTGGAGTCCGGCAAGTTAAACCACTTGGTTAAGGATGTGCGGCAAAGGGGAAAGGCTCAACACAGAAAGGACTTCCTACAAAAAGGAAAGATAATCAACATGGTCAATTGCCAAGGGGAGGATCGAAAAAGAAAAATGATGACCACCAGCGAAAGCTGGATGAATATGCCCATAACTTTTCCCCCAGTATCGACGGATGACCTCTCCGAGGCGGCCATAGTGGTGGAGGCTGAAGTCGCTGGGTATCTGGTGAAGAGGATCCATGTGGACGAAGGCGCCTCAGTTGAAATCATGTACAAACTTTGCTTCGACAACTTACATCCATCTATCAGGGCCAAAATGGTGGAGACAGTAACGACTTTGGCAGGTTTCTCAGGGGAACAGGTAAAGCCGTTAGGGAAAATACATCTTGATGTGTGCTTCGGGAATGATGGTTTATGCAGCCGAACAACCATGAAGTTCATAGTGGTATCCACATCGTCTCCCTATAACATAATACTCGGATGGACAGGATTGAAGAAGCTGCGGGCAATCCCTTCAACCATTCATTCAATGATGAAATTTCCCACCAACATGGGGATAGCTACGTTGGTCACACAAACAGCCTCGGTGTATGAATACAGAAGGTTAGACAAGAGAAGAATGGTAGAGGATGAGGAGAAAAAGGAGGAGCAGAAAGAAGTTGGCTTGACTGAGGAGGTCCTTGTAAATCCAGGTCACCCGGATCAACTCGTAACTATGGGACGGAATCTATCTCCAGCCGGCTCAGAAAGTCTAAAGGCCCTCCTCAAGACGAGTTTGGATGTCTTCGCATGGGAGCCAACCGACATGACGGGTGTCCCTCGATGGATCATAGAACACACATTGAATGCTAATCCATCGGTCACCCCAGTCAGTGAAAAAAGAAGAACTCTTTCAATGAAGAAATGTCAAGTGGTGGCGAAGGAAGTGGCCGAATGGTTAAAGGCAGGCATAGTGAGGCCGTTCAAATACCCAACTTGGATATCGAATCCGGTGTTAGTGAAAAAAGGGGACGGAAGCTAGAGGATGTGTATCGATTTCAAAAACATCAACTCTGCCTGCCCGAAGGATTATTACCCTCTCCCAGAAATTGACTTGAAGATCGAGTCGATAGTAGGCTCCAAATTCAAGTGCTTCTTGGATGCTTACAAGGGGTATCACCAAGTGCAAATGGCTGAAAAAGACGAAGAAAAAACAGCTTTCTACATAGACCAAGGAACCTACTGTTACACCAAGATGCCGTTCGGCCTAAAGAACGTGGGGGCCACATACCAACGATTGGTAGATTCAGCCTTCCAATCTTAGATCGGTCGGAACCTAGAAGCTTACGTCAATGACATGGTGATTAAAAGTTCGATAGAGAAAGCGTTGTTAGCCGATGTGGCAGAAACCTTTGACAATCTCAGGAGAATAAACATGAAGCTCAACCCCAAGAAATGCTCATTCGGTGTTGAGGAGGGAAAGTTCTTGGGGTATATGGTAACATCTGAGGGTATACGGGCGAACCCAGACAAAACAAAGGCTATCACAGACATGCAGTCTCCCCGGACATGGAAGGAGATGCAAAGTTTATCAGGAAAGCTGGCCGCCCTAAATCGATTCCTGGCCAGGTCGGCCAAGAGGTCCCTTCCTTTCTTCGAAACTTTGAAGAACATTACAAAGGCAAACAAGGATGAGTATCGATGGATGGAGGAGGCAGAGAGGGCTTTCCAAGAGGTCAAGAAAGTCATCGTCAACCTTCCTTCCCTAGCTTTCCCCATGCCGAAGGAAATGCTATGTGTTTATTTGGCCGTTGCAAAAGAGGCAGTCAGTGCTGTCCTATTGGTCGAACGGAAGGGAAAGCAACTCCCAGTACACTATGTTAGCAGGACTCTGCATGAGGCAGAGTGTAATTATGCTCCGTTGAAAAAGCTGGCTTTATCATTGCTTCACACATCGAGAAGGCTGTTGATATAAATAATGCCTAAACACGTTATAAATATTTTTCGATATCTCTACGTTTTGATTATCACAAAATGTAAAATCATTAAACGAAAGATTATGACGTAAACAAGTATTTAGTTGTAAATATCTATTTTGACAACTCAATCACTTAAGGTATGAATAAACAAATGCTTAATGCATTATATGATCAAAGGAACTTTTTCTTAATCACTAAACTCTTTATAAAATGTTAAAACATTTTATATTTTAAGAAAAACATTTTTGGTATTAAATAAATATGTTTTATCTATTATAAATATATGAATTCAAATTTTCAATCAAAAATGACAAAAATATTCCAGAAAAACCTTCCCCACAAAAAGACAAATCTGAGCAACATTCAAATTTGGGCGGCCCCCTTAATTCACTAGGCGGTCCCCTTAAATTTAAGGGGACCGGCCACCTATTTAAGGGGACCGCCCCGCTCCTCTAGGTCCTCAGATTTGCCTATAAATACTGGTTCATCTCTGGACTTTTTTTCTCACCTTTTGCACCCCAAACCTTCTGTTCTAAATCTCTTCTCATCTTTCTAAATCCATTCTAAAATCCTTTGATCATATATTCTTAAGCATTGGTTTCTAAGTGATCAAAGCTTCCACCATCAAAGTGCAAAAGAAGAATACTCCTTCAACTAAAGAAGATGTATTGTAGTTCAACTCATATTATTTTGTAGTTGTGTAAAGTGTTTGATAAAGTGTTCTATAGTTGTGATAAGTAGATCTAAGTGTAAGTAAGTAGTTGTGTTGTAAAGAAGTAGTGTAGAAGTTGTGAAGCCGTCGTGAAGAAGTCGTGAAGTAGCCGTGAAGAAGTTGTGAAGCCGGTGTGAAGAAGTTGTGAAGAAGTTGTGAATAAGTTGTGTAGAAGTTGTGAGATTGGTTCTAGCTATCATTAGAACTCGACATTTAGCTTTGTGTCGTTAAACCGGTGTAAGCGAAAGTTGTGTAAGGTTTCTCCGCCATAAGGGAGTTTGTTGACATAGTGAAGTGAACTCTCGAGTAGGTGACTCGAGGAGTGGAGTAGGGCAAGGAAGGTGTCCTTGTAGCCGAACCACTATAAATCTCCGTGTTGTGGTTTGATATTTCCATCCCTATCTTTCATTTCATTTCATTTACTTTACTTGCATTGTTTATCTATATTTGTTTATATTTGTTCATATTGATCGAGAGTTGAATTCACATAAGATCGAATCGAAGTTTTAAAAAGTAAACAAAAACTTTTCATAAATTAAAAACACGTAAAACTATTCAACCCCCCTTCTAGTTTTCCACAATTGGTATCAGAGCCAGGTTAAACAAGATTTTTAAAATAAACTGTATTTTAAAACTTGAAACGATCTATGGAATCTGAAAAATATTTAGAAGGGCAATCTATGCAAAGACCACCACTATTTGAAAGTGATGGATTTCTTTATTGGAAAAATCGATTCGAAGCTTATGTGAAATCAAAAGATCTAGATCTTTGGCATGTTATTACTAATGGTGATTTTTTACCTATTCAAAATAATCCGGAAACTAAAAAGGATGAAATAGTACCTTTTGTAAAACAAAATGATGATTTAAAAAGAAAACTTGCTAAAAATAATGAAGCAAAAATGGTTATTTATATTGCGTTACCGCGTAAAGAATACGAAAGAATCTTTATGTGTGAAACCGCAAAAGAAATTTGGAACTCTTTACTAATAACTCACCAAGGTAATAGTCAAGTCAAAGATAATAAAATAGATCTTCTTGTTCAACAATATGAACAATTTACGATTCCGGAAGAGGAATCAATTGATAATGCTTTTGCGAAGTTTAACACTATCATCACAAGTTTAAAAGCACTTGATGAGAGTTTTTCTAGTAAGAATTTTGTTAGGAAATTTCTTAGGGCTCTTCATCCAAAATGGCGGGCTAAAGTTACGGCGATTGAAGAATCGAAGAACTTGTCAACTCTTCAACTTGACGAGTTGATTGGCAACTTGAAAGTCTACGAAGCAATAATAAAGAAAGACTCTGAGATGGTCAAAGGAAGAAGAGAGCAAAGCAAGTCAATTGCATTGAAGGCTAGAAAAGAATCTAGTGACGAGGATAGCTCAACCTCTGAAAGTAATGACGAAGAATATGCCATGGCCGTGAGAGACTTCAAGAAATTCTTCAAAAGACGAGGAAGATTCGTTAGACAACCATATGACGAAAGAAAGGCATTCCAAATAAATAAAGATGACAAAACTAGCAAGAGCGAGAGGAAGTGCTTTAAATGCGGTGATCCAAATCATCTCATCGGAAGATGTCCAATGATGTCAAAGGAACAAAATCAAAAGACGTTCGTTGGAGGAGCATGGAGTGATAGTGACGAAGATGAGAAAGAAACCACAAAGGAGGAGAAGTGTCTTATGGCTAAGACATCAAGTGAGGTACATTCCGAAACCGAATATTTTAGTGATGAATATTTATCTTTAGACGAAAAAGACTTAGATAGTGAATATAATAGGTTATGCAAACTAGGTCAAAAAGTAATGACTAAAAACAAATCACTAAAACGCATAAATAACCAATTAGAAAACAAAATACTTGAATTAAAAATTAAACTACACAACTTAGAAAAAGGCAAAAAAGCTTTTGCAGAATGTAAAACATGTCTAGAGACTAAAAATGAAAACGAAAAACTTAAGGAAGAAATTTGTAAACTTGACAAATTCGAAAATAGTAGTAATTCACTTAGGAAAATAATAAGTATTCAAAGAGTATCAGGAGATAAAACCGGCTTAGGATTTAATTCAACTGAGGCTTCAACTAGTGAAACTAAAAATGTAAAGTTTGAATGTGAAACTAATAAGCAAAAATCTTTAGAGTCAAAACCTAAATATATACTTATGAAAGATAGAAAAATACCCATAGCTAGTAATGAGGAAGTAAAAATTTTCTACAAACCATCTTTAAAAACCGAAGTAGAATATTCTAAACCAAAATTAGTCCTTACCCCCGGCCTAAAACTCCTCAACCTAGAAGAAACCAAAATAGACCAAACCGCCAAAATAATAGTCACCCAATGTGGAATTATTCAAGTCCACCAAGTTTCAATCCTTGGGGAATACTTCCACCATATATGCATCCTAGTCAATTGCAAACCATGTTTGGTTCAAACAACTATGGACCAATTAGACCATGGGGACCAAGTGGCTAGATTGTCAACTCATCGGGAAAGTCGGTATCTCATTCATGATTGGCTTCTATAAGTCAATATATACGCTTTGAAGTGCTTGAAGATCACACATTGAAGACTAAAAGGTACGTCTCTTTTTCATGCTCACCACTATATGCTTAGATTAATCAACTAGCTTATTGCATGCCCCCGTTAGTCTTAAATGCTTAGTTTAGTTAATACTTATGTGTTTGTTAGTGAGTTTTCTTCTTATATATATATATCTAAACATAAACATACATATATTCATACTTATATATATATATATATATATATATATATATATATATATATATATATATATATATATATATATATATATATATATATATATATGATACGTTGAGATCAAGTCATGTTTTTCCAAGGAAACACAAGTGAAGTATGTGTGACCCGGTTCGTTATCCCCGATGAGAGTTGAATGGAATTCGTGAGATCGGTTTGTGAATCGTGTTTGAAATGAGAGATTTTGGATTTTGATTAATTTCTAAAACTACGGGAAGCATAAATAGGCTATGGGAAACTTAAATAACATGGAGTACAAGTCTACAAAGCATGCATCAACAAAATGTAACGATTACGAATTTAAAAACGGAAAACGTTCGATTAAAACGTGAAATCTAAAAATATTAACCCTACGAGTACCAAATTAATTTTTCTACGTTCTAAATTACAAAAGAAAATTTTAGATAAAAGAAATTTATTTTTTTGACTTTTGAATTAATTATTATGATTTAAAAACTATTCTAAACTATTTAAATGATTAAAAATAGCAAAAGACTTTGGAAAAATCTGAATTTTTGCAGAAAAATCTAAAATTATATTCTAAAGCTAGGAAAAATAAAAGCAGAAGCTAATTTAGCCTAAATAAGCAGAACAGTCAAATAGGCAGTTTGAAAATAAGCTCAAAATAAGCTAAAGTTGGCCAAAAGTTACCAAAAGCTCAGGAATGATGCAAAGGACTTATTCAAGCATAATTCAACTTAAAAATCTCAAATGAACCCAAGAAATAAGCAGATAAACTGCTGCACAACTTATAGCTAAAAACAGATTCAAACTCACTCAGAGGCCTACTTGTAGCTGATCTTTAAGCTAAGAGACTGCTTATTGGTTAAATCCAGAGGCTACTACTTGAAGCTTATATGAAAATCTACTAAAGGACCAAAAATGCCTAATTTTTGAGCACAATTGCTTATCTAATTAACCCTGAGATCAGATGGCATAAAAAGGCAAAACAGATTTATGTTTGAGTGCAGGCTCAGAACAGGTCTGTGTGGGGATTTGCAGACCTGATTTAAGCCATCTAAATAAGCTGGAAATGGAATCAAAACTCAGAAACCTTAAGATACTACTACTAACTACAAGGAAATCAACTTTCAATCAATTATCACACAAGAATAAGCAATTGCAGTTTGATTGAAAAACTGAGTTGGGCAAGCAAATTGTGCAGCAAAAACTGACTTAGACTGAATTTGGGTCAGATTTAAACAAAGATCTAAACGAACTAGAAAATGGTTGTATTATACTGAAATGGACCTAAGAAGTGCTAAAAACAAAACTTAAATGGACATAAGCTTATACTAGCTTATTTGACCAAAGACTGCTACAGTTTTATTCAAACTTGCTAAATCCACCAAATGAGCTTAAATACTGATTCAAACTGAAACTTTAGACTAAATTAAGCACAAGCAAACTTAACAAGGATGCACATGAATAGTTACTACCCTAAATGACCCAGTTTGACCCAGTTTGGATCTTACCCCAAACACTCCTTAAAAACTGATTTTGAAATTTTTTAACTAAAACAGATAAAAAGGCTAAGGTTTTTTAGTTGAAAACTGATTTAATAACTTAACCAAAACTTATTTAGCAGTTTTTCACAGGACAATAAGTAGTCAAATAGGCTGAGCTTATTTGACTGATTATTGCTTAACTTGGGTTTTTAGAGCAAAAACAAAGGCAAACTAAGATATATCAAGCTAGGTTAAGAACTTGCTAAATAAGCTTAAGTAATCAGAAATAAGGGTATTAAAACACAATAAGCAGTAATACAATAAGTTGGACTTAAGTTGACTTTTAATTAAAAAAAACTTGAACTTGAATTACAATACAGGAAAGGAAAAAATAAGCTAAGAACAAGGTACCTTAAATTAAAATGCTAAAAATAAACCTGCCTTTAAGGCTACAAAATGAACTACTATTTATACTAAATTCCTAAGCTAAGGGGGTCTTCGACTTGTGCTAGTTTTGTGAGGTAAACTGCTTCTAAATGCTTCTGTGCTTCTTGGGAATCAATCCCATCCTTTGGATTAAAAAGAAATTGATCTCAGCCCTTAAATCATGGTTTGGCGCCCAAATGGGTGTGGATTGCCAACCTGGCATGGCATCTCGTAAAGATAGGATGTAAGGTGGGTTGAGTGTGACAGAAAAAGGAGTATGGTGAGGAGGGGGGTTTTGTCAGGGTAGGTGATGATGGTGTTGGGAGGGTGGTATCCTGGTTTTTGTGTTTTGGCGGGTTTTTGGGATAGGAGAAGAGTTGACTGAGTCAACTGATGGGGGTTAACTAAAATTAAAAAGGCCGGGTTTTGGTTTTTATTTAAGTTTGGGCTTTGGTTGTGGGCTTGGGTTAATTGTTTGTTGGGATAAAGGGTTTAGGTTTAGTGATGGGTTGGTTATTAGGTAATAGTTAGGATAAATGGGAATAAACCATAAGGACCAAAGTTGTAGATCATGGAACTTCAAGGACCATTCCTGCCATTTCTCAAAAGTTCAGCTAGGGACCAATCTTGTAACTCTGAAATTATCCAAGGGCTATTTGTGTCATTTTGGTATTTTTAGGGTTGACTTTGACTTTTCTTGATCAAATGCACCATCGTTGTCGAGTCGATCCAAAAATACTCGGTTTCGCTCAGTTTTCAATCCTTTGTACCTGAAACATATAAAAACACAAAACCAAGGATATCTGCAATATTTTTGGGTGTTTTTGGTCATTTTTGTGTCTTAAATGGGTGTAAAATGATGAGTATTTACACACTCATCAATATACATATCCTCTCACAACCTAGATACGTCATTTGTTGACTATCTAGAACTAAAAGAAATTGTTCGTCCTCGAACCTTTTCTTCCCCCTTTGCTCTCTTGGACTATAACATTCAACATGAAAATCTTCTATGTCCACTCTCACAAGACTCATGGTGATGAAGAGAAGTGAGTTGAGTGGATCAACATAGAAGTAGAATTCGAACCTTCGCACAAGAAAACTGTGGACGAAACAAACTCCAATCGTCGTTAGCATTCATCTCCGTCATTACCTCATCATCTCTCGACACCACTCAATTGTCCACTTTACACATAATATATATATATATATATATATATATATATATATATTTATATATATATATATATATATATATATATATAGACACACACACACATTCCCTCTCATTCCTCAAACTCATTGTCGACTTGACGTCTTGATCATTTGATCCAAAATCCTCAAGATATATTTTTTTAATGAAATGTTAATAAAATGCGTCAAGTATTCCCTCCTCGTGCCAATACAACCCAACGTATTTTTGATATATGATAAATCTATCTATATACATATAAATATTTTACCATCAGAAACGAAACTCGAAAAATTCCAATTTTTGGTGGGCGGCCCCCTTAATTTTAAGGGGACCGGCTTGTTATCGAGGGCGGCCCCCTTAATGTTTAAGGGGACCGGCCATCTGATGCACCAAAATCATTTTCCCTTCTTGAAAAATCTGCCAAACACTCCATTTCTCATTCACCCTTTTCCTCCTACCTGTTGTGAACGAACCACACTTCCCAAAACCATCAAAACCAATTACCAAATCACCAATTCGGGCTTAATTCGCTAGGGGCAAATACTTATATCTCGATTAGCAACATTTATTGTAAGTTTTCCAACACACATTTCATCTTATTTCATCCAATTTTGAGTCTAATCATAATTAGGTATTTTATTTAAATTTTTCAAATTCGAATTTTTTTTAAATTAGGTCTAGGATTCTCATAACCAAATGCTCCCCATAGGATTAGAATTCTTAATCAACACTAAAAACTAAGTAATCAAAAACCCTCATGTCAAAATTTTGAAAAACCTTACACTCTCATTCAAATTTTTTTTTGAATCATGCCATAAACACTTGTTAAAAATAATCACATTGTATTATCACAACTCCTTAATCCTAAAAATATATTTTTCGAATCATGAAAAATGGTTTTATTAAACATAAGAGAGTGTTTGGATTAGGTCATAGAGTCGTCGAAATTTAATCGAAATAAAGTTCACAACTACTTGTCCAGTTTATAAACACGCAACTAGTTGTTTTAAGTCATCAAGATACATAATTCATATGTATATTGAGATATTAGTAGTTATTTTTCTAGTTAAGGGGGCGCTTGGCGCAACATTTTGAAAGGTATTTTTGAGTCAAAATCTACGTTTTCAACTTTTTGAATAAGTTACTTAACATAAACACTCATAAGAAATAGCTAGATATACAATCTAATGTTTGTCTAGGCACATTTCAAAGTAGCTTATGATGTATATGGGAGCGTTTGAATGTTTTTGGTTCTTTATCATAATATCCATATAACTACTCCGTAACATCATGAAATACATTTTAAGCGAGTTAAAAATTAAAACCAAGGAACATTGTAAACTACTTCTTAGGATTAATTTTTTTTTGAGTCGATGTATGTTTGCGTTCCACATAAGTAGCATATACGACATATACATGTTATATATATTTTTTAATTTTATTTTCTTGTTGCTATCTTATTTAGGTGAAAATGCCTAAAGCCACGGTTGGTGATGTTTCCAAAACCAAGCAATATATTCCAAAAGTCTCCACTACTCCCGGCATATCTCCCGCCATTGCATGTTTCTATCGTTCCATCGAAGATAGAAATATTCATGAAGGAAGAGTTGTCGATCAATCTTTCTATCAATCCGACAATATCGAACGAATGTTCTCAAATGTTCGTCTCGATTGTCTCTTCAAAATAAATGAACCAATCATTCCTTGCTTCGTTCTTGACTTCTATAGCCAAGTGACGGTGCAAACCGATCAATATGGCTATATTCTTATCTCCTTTATGATCCAAAACGAATTTATCCCTCTCACTCTTGCTCAGTTTGGTCAAATCCTCCAAATTCTCTTCAACGGTCAAGCCGTTTTCTCAAATGAATGGGATCTCTCATCTCTTGAGAAAAATCGGCCTCAGGATGGTCCATACTATTCTGAGATTCCAACTCATGACGACATTCGTCGACTACTCGAGCTAGAACGTGGTACGACTAGCCGAAGAATCAAATCGAAAAATGTCGACATTCATGCAAACCAAGTCCTTCTCAAAGAACTAAGCCCCGACATGAAGCAATGGGAAGAACTCATTCGCGAGAATGCGTTTGGTACCGGCGGACACCGTGACCATCTCACGGCTAGCATCGCTCACATGTTGTATTGTGTTGTTGCGGAAGAACAATACAATTTGGCTTATTTCTTTGTCCATCGTATCATCTCTGCCAAAAATACTCCACATACCAATCTTCCTTATGGTATGTTCCTCACTAGACTTTATCATTTTGTCATGGAACATTACCCTCATCTTGAGAGTGATATCTATCAATTCATTCATCCCGTCTTGCGTCCTCTCACTCGTAGCCAACTTCGTCGATCTCGAAGTGACAAGGGCAAATCCCGTCGCCCTAATCTCTTCGTACCTCGTAGTTCCACATCTCATCGGAGAGATAATGATGATGAGGAGGAAGGCACCTCACATGTTAGTACTCCATCTCCCACGACGTTCGTGGACAATCTCCCGGAACTTAATTATTCTGATTATCAAGTTCCTCTTCCTTCCGAACAAACCGATCAAATCATATTTGAAAGACAAACCTCTTTGCACAACACTACTCAACAGATGCATCAAGAGGTTCGAGGTGGTTTCAAGTCAATAGAAAAAGCTTTCAGGAAGATTCTCGGGAAGAAGAGATAGAGATGTGGATGTTGGCTTATTTGAACAATAATGTTATTAGACAATATATATATATTTTTTTTGCTATTATATGTACTTGACAATTATCTTATTAGTTTCTTGTATTTTGAAGTATGTTAGGATTTTAACCATCCTCATGTTAGAACTTTGTTAATATGCTTATATTGCCATGCTTGCTATTTAATGATTATTGACATATATGCTTTATAATATGCTTATATTAGTTTAAATGTATGCATGATTATTTAATATGTTTATGCTACTATTTAATCATTCTTGGTTTACATGGTTCAAATGGAGCTTGCTGCAAATACACCTTAAAAATTGACCCTTTTCTGGAAATTTTTCAAATTTGGTCGCCTGGGAAAATACCAGATGGGCGGCCCCCTTAATTGTACTAGGCGGTCCCCTTAATTTTAAGGGGGCCGGCCTACAATTAAGGGGACCGGCCATCTGGACAGTAAAATCTACTGTTTCCTTTTGCATCTTGTGACCCCTTTTATCTAGCCTCAGCTACCATTTCTCTTAATGACCCAACTGATTTTGGAATATTACTACAAAACCTCAAAAACTTACCAAAACCAATCACATTTTCATATTATAAATTCTCTCCAAATGATAACTCCTCATTTCATCAACCTTCACCTCCATCAAATACCATCCTAATCCACCATGCTATCACCAAAATCCTCCATCTCTAAGACCTCTAAGAAACAAAAGATTGTCATCATACCACCTAAACAACTCTTCATTGATTTTACTCAAGAAGACAATACCACTCCATCACCACCACCTAAATGCTCATCTCCTAATGCACCTAATGCACCATCCAAAACACCCTCCACCCATGGTACATCCTCTTCTTCCATTCCTTCAACCTCATCCATCAATGACTACATAAACTCCCACCTATCATTTCCACCATCAAGAGCATCATCTCCACCATCAAGAGCATCACCACCACCTCCCACTCAAGAACCTCCATCCACCGAGCTTGCCATTTCCCTATCACCCATCACACCTCTTGATGCTCATTTCTCATCCTCACCAATTCCACCACCATTCTTTCCCGTACCTTGGGCTTTACTTGAAGCCCATTGGGATAATTGCCTTTGTTGCATCTACAACCGAACCATCATCTTTGGTCTTAGAGATGAAATGCAATACATGTTTTCATGTATTGAACACATGCTTACCAATGCACCTCCACCACCACCTCCACCATCTTCACCCATTTCACCACCACCACCTTCTTTTCCTCCAAATTAAGCATATGCAATGCTTAATAAAAATAATTTCTCCACCATTTTGTTTGCAAGCTCTATGGAAGCACATGTACTCCTTGAATGATCTTGTAGTATGAGTAGTTACATTTCTTACTAGTTAATGTATGGTTTCATGTAATCTTGTATGGTTGTGTATTCATACACAACTTTTCTTATTAATGAATGATTGTCTTTAACATGCTTGCACATTATTTTTCCTTTTGCTATATATATGCTTGTGCTTCTAATATTTTTTTTGCAAGAATTCCATATCTCGATTCCTTTATGCCCTCAAACGAGGGGGAGTACACATCAAGGGGGAGTTATCGTCCCGACAAATTTCATTTCTAAAACTTGTCGGCATAACCTTTTTGATTCTACAAAAAGGGAGAGAAGTAGATATAAACTCACTAAATACTTGTCTAAAAATCAATTTTTTAGTTTAATGAGTTTAGATTTTTTAATCATCAAAAAGGGGGAGATTATTGATATAAATAATGCCTAAACACGTTATTAATATTTTTCGATATCTCTACGTTTTGATAATCACAAAATGTATAATCATTAAACGAAAGATTATGACGTAAACAAGTATTTAGTTGTAAATATCTATTTTGACAACTCAATTACTTAAGGTATGAATAAACAAATGCTTAATGTATTATATGATCAACGGAACTTTTTCTTAATCACTAAACTCTTTATAAAATGTCACAAACATTTTATATTTTTAGAAAAACATTTTTGGTATTAAATAAATATGTTTAATCTATTATAAATATATGAATTCAAATTTTTAACCAAAAATGGCAAAAATGTTCCAGAAAAACCTTCCCTACAAAAAGACAAATCTGAGCAACGTTCGGATTTGGGCGCCCCCCTTAATTCATTAGTCGGTCCACTTAAATTTAAGGGGACCGACCACCTATTTAAGGGGACCGCCCCGCTCCTCTAGGTTCTCAGATTTTCCTATAAATACTGGTTCATCTCTGGACTTTTTTTCTCACCTTTTGCACCCCAAACCTTCTGTTCTAAATCTCTTCTCGTCTTTCTAAATCATTTCTAAAATCCTTTGATCATATATTCTTAAGCATTGGTTTCTAAGTGATCCAAGCTTCCACCATCAAAGTGCAAAAGAAGAATACTCCTTCAACTAGAGAAGAAGTATTGTAGTTCAACTCATATTATTTTGTAGTTGTGTAAAGTGTTTGATAAAGTGTTGTATAGTTGTGATAAGTAGATCTAAGTGTAAGTAAGTAGTTGTTTTGTAACGAAGTAGTGTAGAAGTTGTGAAGCTGTCGTGAAGAAGTCGCGAAGTAGCCGTGAAGAAGTTGTGAAGCCGGTGTGAAGAAGTTGTGTAGAAGTTGTGAGATTGGTTCTAGCTATCATTAGAACTCGACATTTAGCTTTGTGTCGTTAAACCGGTGTAAGCGAAAGTTGTGTAAGGTTTCTCCGCCATAAGGGAGTTTGTAGACATAGTGAAGTGAACTCTCGAGTAGGTGACTCGAGGAGCGGAGTAGGGCAAGGAAGGTGTCCTTGTAGCCGAACCACTATAAATCTTCGTGTTGTGGTTTGATCTTTCCATCCCTATCTTTCATTTCATTTCATTTACTTTACTTGCATTGTTTATCTATATTTGTTTATATTTGTTCATATTGATCAAGAGTTGAATTCACATAAGATCGAATCGAAGTTTTAAAAAGTAAACAAAAACTTTTCATAAATTAAAAACCCGTAAAACTATTCAACCCCCCCTTCTAGTTTTCCACAAAGGCTGAGGAGATATTTTGAAGCACACGCAATAAAGGTTATCACCGATCAACCAATCTAACAGATCCTGAGTAAAGCGGAATCCTCCAAAAAGTTGGCAAAATATTCGATTGAACTGGCAACGTATGACAAGTGCTAGGTGTTGGCTGATTTCATAAATGAAGTCCCCATGGACAGTGATGGAAGAATGGTGGAGCAGGTGACAGCCGAACTGAAGAATCCGGACGATGAGAATGAATGGACGCTCTATACGGATGGAGCATTTAGGAAAAATGGGTCCGGTCCTAATCAGTCCGACAAAAACCGAGTATACGTATGCTCTCAGGCTGGACTTTAAAAGCACAAACAATCAGGCGGAGTATGAGGCACTGCTTGCTGGGTTGAGAATTGCCAAGGAAATGAAGGTGTCCGCGCTATCCGTGAAGGTCGATTCCAAGTTAGTTGCCAGTCAGATCAATGGTGAGTTCGTGGCTTGCAGCGAGAATATGATCAAATACT
The DNA here is from genome assembly GCA_021014915.2 of Artemisia tridentata subsp. tridentata. Taxonomy (NCBI): domain Eukaryota; kingdom Viridiplantae; phylum Streptophyta; class Magnoliopsida; order Asterales; family Asteraceae; genus Artemisia; species Artemisia tridentata. The sequence goes on along the minus strand of CP139508.1, from coordinate 233,649,618 downwards.
TGTCCAAAGCGAAAAGCAATATAACCCACTTTTAAAAGTTCCGAATAACAAACATCCCCCGCAACCAAAATCAGAAGGCAGAGGTCCTCAGCAAGTTGGCTTCAGTTGCATTCAACCATCTCACTAAGGAAATTCTGGTAGAAGTAACGAGCAAGCCGTCGGTAGAGATAATGGAAGTCAATACGATAGTAGAAGAAGAGGGGGACAATTGGATGACTCCGATTGTGAGATGTCTTAAGGAAGGGATATGGCCGGATGACAGGAGCGAAGCTAGTGCCCTCCGTATAAAAATCAGCCAATACACCATGGAAGGAGATGTACTCTTCAAAAAATCTTATCTAATGCCCATGCTGCGATGTGTCAGTCCTATGAAAACCAACTATGTCATTCGGGAATTACACATGGGAGCGTGCGGGATGCACTCCGGCCCACGTTCGGTGGTAGCAAAGGCGATCCGGCAGGGATACTATTGGCCAACCATGCATCGAGATGCAAGGGAAGAAATACAAAGGTGTGACTCTTGCCAGATACACGCCCTGGTGCCCAAGTTGCCCAAAAGTCTCATGACGTCAATCATGGCACCGTGGCCGTTCTATCAATGGGGCATGGACGTCCTCGGCCCTTTCTCAGCAGCACCGGGGAAGGTTCAATATGTCATAGTGGCAATCGATTACTTCACAAAATGGATCGAAGCAAAACCCTTGGCAAAAACCACAGGGAAAGAAGTTATAAAGTTTGTATGGAACAATATAGTGTGCCGGTTTGGCCTGCAGGCCGTCATAGTCACGAAAAATGGGACGAAATTTTTCTAGGATCCATTCAAAATCTGGTGTGAGAAGCTGAAGATAAGATAGATAAATACGGCGGTGGCACACGCACAGGCTAATGGGCTAGTGGAAAGAGCAAATAAAAGTTTGATGAATGGAAAAAAGATACGCCTAGGGAGAGAAAGGGCCGGCTGGGTGGACGAACTTCCAAACACTCTATGGGCTCACCGAACATCTCTGAAGACGAGTAATGGGGGGACACCGTTCAGTCTCACGTATGGGAGTGAAGCGGTGATCCTAGCGAAAATTGGAATGCCGACGCATAGGACCATGATGGTTCGAGAAGGAATGAACGATGAAGAGATGCGTCTAAACTTAGACCTACTACAAGAAAGATGGGAAGCAGCGGCCATAAGGGAGGCCAAGTACAAGGCTAAGGTAGAGCATTATTACAACAGGAGAGTCCGTCCAGTGTCCTTCAAGGTCGGAGAGTTCGTATACCACAAGAATGAAGCCAACAGAGTAGAGAACTTGGGGAAGTTGGGCCCCACTTAGGAAGGTCCATACCGGGTGATAGAGGCTTTTCAGAATGGCTCCTACAAGCTAATGACGATGGAAAACAAAGAAGTACCACGCACTTGGAATGCATTGAATTTAAGGAAATGCTATATGTAATCTTAATCAAGTGTAACTGAAATATATGAAATGAAATATGAGCTGCATTCCAAGTTGGGATGATAGCAATTTTTTGACAAATTGATGTTAGACATAAGTTATTAGTGACTCCGACGGACGGCTAGCTAGATCGAATGCGTAGTCAATGTCTATTACTTATAACCTAGGTGCTATTCACCGAACGGTTAAATTCTCCAAACGTGCTATTCACATGGGAAGAACCTAGGTACTATTCACTGAACGGTTAAATTCCCCAAACGTGCTATTCACATGGGAAGAACTGATGAGTGGCCTTTTACTCATCATTTTATACCAGAAAAACCCACAAAAATAACCAAAAACACCCAAATAGACCAAATATTGTTGCAAATATCCTTGGATTGTGTTTTTATGTGTTTTAGGTACAAAAGGATTGAAAACAAGGCAAAAGTGGACAAAACCGAGCTTGGATGTGAAAAAGAGCAAAAACGGACATTTTTCGGATCAACTCGATAACGTTTGTACATTTAATCAAGTGAAGACGGAGTTAAAGTCAACCCCGGGAAAGGGCATTAGAATGAGCATGGAAAAACGAACCCAAAACCAAAACCCATTTTTCATCATTAATCCTAAACCTAATTATAAAATTAATCCTACACCTAATTATCCTAAACTAATTAATACTTAACATAAAACCAAACCCTTTAAAAACCAATACCAGGCCCAATCCTACCATTAACCCAATCCACTACCAAATCCTACAACCCAGATCCAACCAACCCTTAACACGTTATTAATAAAACACGGGTCAACACAAAAGTCAAATCCATTCACCTTAAACCCTTACCCGCCAAATCACCCTCTTCTCCCCTTTTACTCTCAATCCCCTCACCACAGTCCAAAACACAATCACATGCTCATCTCCTTTGGTCCCCCCCTCCAATTCCAAACTGGCAATCCAAAGGCTCATACAAAACTCCAAAAACCAATCCAAGGGCTGTGATTGAAAGGAGTAGTCACCAAGGCAAGATCAAGGGTTAAAGTTGAAGTTGTGACTCAGCTGGGATTTCCTCTCACAAAATAAGCACAAAGCATTGAAGAAAACCCTAGCTAGCTTAGTATAAATAGAACATCATGTAGCCATTTAGTGGCAGTAGGGAGTAGTGTAATTTTATATAGCATTAGTATAATTTTAGCTTAATTAATGTTTTTAACTTAATTTCATCTACTTTCAGCTTTTAAAACAACATTGTAATCTTTATTTTTTAATGAATTTAAGTTTTCTTAATTTACTTGTCTACTTGTTTCATTTACTTTTAAGCCCTTTTAATTTCTTTATTAGTTAAAAAGCTAGCATAAGCTCTTATTTACTGTTCTATAAGCTCATATAAGTTCTTATCGCTTTTTGTGAGCTTATTATTGTTTAAATCTGTTTTAATTTCAAAAATCCATAAAAAGTCAAAAAAGTCAACAAAAGTCAAATAAGCTGTTGTGGATGATAAGCCAGACCTGGAAGGGCTTATTGCTGTTACTAGCTTGTCTTTTGACAAGCTAGAGCTTGTAGAGTAGCTCCTCGAGCCATTTTGCCCTGTTTTGAGCAAGGGTTCTTGTAAGTTTTCTATTTTTAGCTTAATTTTGCTTATTTACTTTAAACTGCTTATTTACTTTAGTTGTTGCCTTATTTGTGCTTTATTCTGCTTATCTTAGTTGTTATTTGCTTTTCATTGCTTTATGTTAGTATAAATTACATTTACTTTAAGTTTCGCATAAATACTTAAAAAATCCAAAAAAATTAGCTTAGACCTACTAGCTTATTGCTTGTGCTTATTTTCTGTCTATTATTACTTTTTATTACTTAATTTAGCTGTTTGATCTATTACTTTTCAGTTTCTTAGCTTAAATGTTGCTTTTTCTTCTTTAAAATCTCAACAGTTAGGTATAAAGGGGTGTTTGGCACTAACCTTTATTTTGACTTTTAGATTAATTTTCTGAGTTTGACCACTTGATATGTTTTAGTTAAGCTAAAATTGAGTGATATTAGTTGAATTTAAGAAGTTTTAATCTGCTTTTAATGGTTTTGCATGTGTAAGTTGATTTTCCAAGTTTTTGAGTACTTAACTGCTACTATTAGGTTTTTATTGTTAAATCATGATTTAGTACTTGTTATTGTAGTTTTTATGTTCACTCAAGTATTATAAGTTGATTTCTAAGAGTAGATTGCATAACACATAGTTTTGAGGTAGATTTGGTCATATTAGTAGTAAACGGGCATCAAAATTCATATTCATTATCAATCCTGAGTAGCACTTTTTAGATCTTATTTTAAGTGCTTATTTCTTAAGAGTTGTGGCTGAATTTCATTTCTATAATAGATTGATCATTGTTCTTGACTGATGAATAGATTTCATACCTTACCTGAGCTTATTAATGCTTATTTTATAAGCTTAAAAGTGGCCTACTCAACAAGCATATACTGAGTAATCAGTATACCCTTGCCTTGAATTGCAATCTTTTCAGCTTATTTATAAGCACTTAATAAGTTCTATTTGGTCTACTAGCTTATTGGTGTGTGAACTTTATAAGTTTTGAGTTTTAGTTGATTTGCATATTGTTTAATAGCGTTTTATTAAGCTAGAAAACGCCTCAGTAGGCTATTCTTGCCCTGCACACATAGCCTTAATTGCTTTTTAGCTTTTTCAGTGCTTATTTGCTTGTCAACTTAGCTTATTCTGTTTACTTTTGCCTAGTTGGATCACTTTTAGCTTAATTTAGCTTATTCAGTTTAAATTTTAGCTTTTAGAAGCGTTTTGGCTTATCTCAATTTTTTCTTTTTTTTTTTTCATTTACGTTTCTTATAAGCAGTCACTTTAATCTGTTTTTTCTATGCTTATTTCAAGTTTTCATAAATTGTTGCTTTTGTAAAAATAGCTTATTTTCTCGTGCTTATTAAGTTTTTAAAGAAAAATCAAAAAAATAAAATAAAAAGTAAAAGTGCAAAAACCAGGGTTCGAACCCTGGTCTGCACACTCAGAACCTTAACCACAAACACCTCTTAACCGAAATCGCCCTTGGGTCTTTTCTGTTTTACTTCTCATCTTTTATTCTTTTATAGTTCATTTTTCTCTTTTGCTTATTTCTTTAAAACTGCTTATTACTACTTATTGTAAACTGCTTTTTCTTTCAAATTATTTTTCTTTTAATCCTTATTTCATTAGTTAGTTTTTATAAAATTTTCAGATTTTTCTAAAAAGTTTTAGTATTTTTTATCAATTAATTTCTTTTAATTAGTTTTTAAATCATAATAAATAAAATATAAATCTAAAAAATAATTTTCTTTTTTCTAAAATTTTATTTTATCAAATAGGACTTAGGAAAAATAGTTTTTCATATCTAGGGCTAGTATTTCTTAGATTTCACTTTTTAGGCTCGGGATTAGCCCGAGCATGCTCGTTTTTAGTTTCTTTACGTTTTTACTTACGTGTGCTTTACATTATTGTTTTGCTTGCTTATTTAGTTGTTTTTAGTTTATGTTTATAAATTTTAGTCTAAAAATCCAAAATCTCACTTATTTCACTATTCACGACACAAAATCACGACTCGAAATCACTAATTCCATTCATTCCTTCGTTGGGAAAACGACTCGGGAATATGTTAGGAATATAAATATTCATGTGAAGACTTGGTCACCCCGAGTATCTATTTTGTATTTATGTAGCTCGTAGGCTTATTATTATTATTAGTATTATTAGTGTACTTATATTTATATTTATATTTGTGGAGTGGGTCGGGTCTTTACCCACTGTCAGCTCACTCCACAGCCCACTAGGGGCACCATATGTTAGATAGTATATATACCCCTTCCCAAGTGTGGGAAGGGTTGGAACTCTTGCACCTTCAATCTAATTGATTTACATTTCTCTCACTAAAGTTCCCAACTCTCTCTCTAGTCTCTCTCTCTAACTCAACAATGAAGATAATCTTCCACAATCCAAGACCACCCGATCCACACAATCAATATGTTAGATCTTACAATTGGTATCAAGAGCCATGGTTAGGTTCGATTGATTGTGTGTGTTCGGTTTTGATCTATACAAATCTAAGTGCTTCGTTTCTTTATGTGCTATGTTTATTTTTTTGTATCAAAGTGAACGTGTACTGTTATATTGCAAAAGAAAATATGGCAAAAGACATTGTAAAAGATTCTATCTTTTAAAAGATGGTGATGGATTGTTCGAATATTATTTCAAGATATTGTCGGTGCCTATTTTCTTGTTTCACTCCTTGTGTTCGAATATCAATTCAAGATTCGGTGTACCCACAATCTCATCTTGTCATAACTGTCTTACGTGATTGTCTTTTGGTCAAAGAGTGGTGATTCTCTTTAAGTTTTCGTCACTATGTTGTGATTTTATACCCATGTTGTTGTTCTTGTGTCTCATACGGTTGAAGATGCAACACCACGAGTTGCTCTTCTTATTTTGCTTTTGCTGTTTTGTGGCTGATCTGTGGTTATATGTCCAACTGTCAAAGGTGTTCTTGGTTGAGAGTTGGGGCAGTGTTTCTTAGTTGTGATTTGAACTGCAAATGAAAAACTGAGTTTCGATTTGTTGATTGTATGTTCTGGTTCTTGGATGTTTGCTTAATTGGGTATAAGTGCCAAAATTTTTGATAGTGACATTGGCTGTTGCGATTTGGTGTTGAGTGCTGTATTGTTGCAATTTGCCTGGTTTGCTACTTGCATTTTGGCTTGTATCCGGAAATGGAAAAAAGGACAATACACGGAAAGTGACATGTGTACTATCTTGAAAGTGACTTGCGACTTGACTGGTCAGTTGCGATTTGACTCAAAGGTTGCGATTTTTCTAACAATGGTCTTGTAAATTCGATTTGACTCAAGGGTAGCAACTTGACTCAAAGGTCTATCAAAGTATAGAGAAGATGAAGACAACCCATACCATATCACCACTCCTCAACAACCACTACTTTAATGCAACAACAATGAACCTCAGTTTTATATCATCATCAGTCCATGAGCTTTAAAAGATAACTAATAAAAATCAACAATGACAAATACAACAGAAATCCTACATCTAACAACAACCATAACCCTCACATATATATAATCACTCCATCAACTCTCATCTATAATCCATCACTTCCACAACAAGACTCGACATCAAAAAAATACACGATCTCAGTTTTTGCTTCCTTTTCGTGAGTCTAGCTTCATTCAATTATTATCTGAAACAGAAAGAAAAAGAAAAATAACAATTATGTCATTATTTTTTTCTTGGTTCATTCACATGAAACACGAAACAAGGTTGGTAGAAACTTTTTTAGTCTCATTCAAAGACACTCAAGACTAATAGTAAACGAAACCACAACAAGCACCTACCCGAGACCCGAGAGATGATCTTGAAGCTAAAACGTCTTGTGCTCTTCGTGGGTTCTTGATCCGTGTGTTTCTATGTTTTATTCGTATGTTTGATGGTGCCAAGATCATTATCGACTGTTAGGAATATAAATATTCATATGAAGGTTCGGTCACCCCGAGTATCTATTTAGCATATCACATAGCTCGTAGGCTTATTTATATAAGCTTAGTATTATTAGTATTATTAGGTTTATTAGATTAGTCGTATCTATATTTATGGAGTGGGTCGGGGCTTTCCCCACTGTCAGCTCACTCCACAGCCCACTAGGGGCACAAATAGTAGTAAGTATATAAACCCCTTCCTACACATGGGAAGGGTGGAACTCTTGTCACAATTTCACCTACAATCTAATAGATCAAGTTTTCCCTTTCAACTCTCTCTCTCTCTCTAGTTCTTGCATCTAACTCAAACCATGGATCTAATCTTCCATGAATCAAGACCACCCGAATCAACCACACAATCAAGATGGTTATTTCCTACAATTGGTATCAAAGCCATGGTTAGATCCGATTGATTGTGTGTTGATATTATCATTTTTGCTGTTTCGTACCAGTTTTTTTCTCTAACTGTTTGCATCTATTTCTATTGTTGTTCGAATCATGTGTCTGCTGCTCGTACCACATATACATCATTTACACGTGATTACAAATCTTGAGTCTAATTTTTATTTGTTTTGGGCTTTATACTCTTTTGGGCCTTAACTGTTTTCTGGTATTAACGCATGAGTTGTTGTACACATATGTGCTTAAATTCATTGTTTTAAAGGTGTGACTTTTGCTGTTAAAGAGCTGATGGTTTTATTCTTGGTTCATGATGTGGCTCATGATATGGTTCATGTTACTTTTGTTACACTTTGGTGTTTAAAATCATTGTTGTAACGTGAGAATTGTGATGTGTGGTATAAGATTTGTCTTGACAGCTTTGTGGTTCTTGGTTGCTGCTGGTGTTAAAAGGATGTTCTTGAATGCGGTTTGTGGGTATTTTTTGGTGCAGTTTGGATTGTAACCAAAAAGGGGTAAAAGACAAAAGTGTGAGAGTGACAGCTTTGACTGGTCAAACATGCGGTTTGTCTAAGACGCGGTTTGTCTCTATGTTCATGAACGCGGTTTGTCTGTATAGTCATGAACTCGGTTTGTCTGTATAGTCATGAACTCGGTTTGTCTATATGCTCACGAACTCGGTTTGTCTATATAATCACGAACTCGGTTTGTCTACATGCTCACGAACTCGGTTTGTCTACCATTTCATCGATGCGGTTTGTCTGTCACTCGGTAAAATGGTCAAACGACAACAACAAACAACAACGACACAATCCTAAACCCAGTCAACAATAGTGTACTAAAGTATCTATTCTAAACAACAACAAACACTAAATTCATTTTGTCCCTAAAATCGGCCCACTTTTAACCAATCTCAACTCCAACTAGTTCACAACAACAGTTGGACAATAACTTATCATCAATTCGACCCACATCCGGCCAATAAAAAATTAAACCAATCTCAGTTTTTCGCTTATTTATTTTGTGTGGTTCTTCAAACTCAAAGATCTTAAAAGATCTAAACACAAAAACGAATACATCATAGATCTTCAAAAACTCAAAGCAAAATAAAGTCACAACATTTAGATCTCAGTTGGGTGCACCTTTAATTCAAATCGATAACGATTTTTTTGTGACCTTAACCATCATCGATCTATAGAAGAACAAAGCTTCATATTTAACTTTTCGAATGTTATAAAGAACGAACCAAAAACAATACGGTTTTGATCCATTCTTTTTCATTCGGTTCTATAAAAGAAAGCATATGAAAAGAAAAATCTCAGATATGTTCTATTGGTGTTCGGATCTATAAAGATCGTATGTGTTAAGTGCAAAAGTCATCATCGATCTTGTAAGAAGATTAAGTCCTTATTAATATACGAAACGTAAAATAGATATCAAAACAAAAGTGTTTCAATATCACTTTCTTTCGTTCGATTAAACAAAGAAACACAAGTGCAAACAAAACTTACCGGTTATTATTGAGATCAACGAAAGAAAGAAAGGCTTCTATTAGAATCGGACTGACAAAATTAAGTACTGGACTGTGTATTCACTCAAATGGTGATAGAATGGGCTGATGAGATTGGTATAACCATAAACCATGTGTTGGACGAAAATACTGGTCATCCGTTTTTAACATAATTCATGACAAAATGATTGGTATATTTTGGTGTTACAAACTTCACGTGGATATGCACATCACAGCTAGTACTTGGGTATATGAAAGTCAACGTGATTCATGGCAGCTTTGTCCTATTGGTGCCTGCGATTTGAGTGAACCTGTGATTTGATCTTTGCGATTTGAGTTACAGTTGACTAATTGCAATTTGGTTAATTGCGAGTTGACAAGTTAACATTTGACTTGTTGCGATTTGACTGATTGCAATTTGACCAGTTGCGATTTGACGTTGCGAGGTGACACTTGCGATTTGGTAGATTGCGATTTGACTTGTTGCGATTTGACAAACTGCGACTTGACTTGTTGCGATTTGATCAAGTTAAAATTTGACTTCTCTGACTTGAATTTCAAAGATTAGTGTTGCACTTCACTCTTGGCTATTCTTGTTGATTTCACGGTTTCTCTTGGAGATTTTAGAAAATCCCGCGAAAGATTCGATTTCTCGGTTTAAATCTCAAGAGTAGTAAAATCCCGTCAAATTAATTTTGGACAAGTAGGCGGGACTTGGACTTAGACAAAATAAAACTTACGGGGTTTGACTATTTTTTTGGGATAAGTTTGTGCTTCGAGATCAGTAGGAATTGGGAAATTATGGTAGCTTGGTTGGTTTGTTAACTCACGGGTTGGTGTACTTAGTGTCACAAACATCTCGGGGTGGATGGATGCACGATGTTTGATGACCCTTGCTCAAGCGTATTTAAGGTGATTAGACCTGGATGTTCAAGAAGTGGATATATACAATAAAGGATGGAAGGTTGGGTATATATCACTACTTATATTTAAAGGAGTTACGTTGTTGTGCTTAATATAGGTTCTAAATCACAATTTGCAATTTAAGGTGATTAGACTTGGATGTTCACGAAGTGGATATATACAATTAAGGATGGAAGGTTGGGTATATATCACTACCTATATTTAAAGGAGTTACGTTGTTGTACTCAATATAGGTTCTAAATCATAATTTAGTGCAAGTTTAAGTCGCGGACTTGTTCTTTATCAAGCTTCATCAAGTGATTGTTGTTTCTCAAGCTTCTAATGGGATTGTTGTTCAAGATCTTCTCAAGAGGTAGTCAGGCTTAAAGACAAGAGGTGATTTGTTTGGAGACATGTTTTAACCTTTTACTCACTTTAAAGTCATATGCATTTCATCAAGCGGTTTTGGCATATTACGAGCTTCAATGAATTGTTAATTTACTAAACCATTGATGATGAGGAAAGCAAGGGGTTACTACAAGAGAGTCTTAATCACCATCTTCGTTGCAGTAGTTTCATTTGTCTCTTTCCATGTTTTTGTGCCTGACAAATTCTCAATCATCACGGACTCTCAGCTTTGGAAAAAAGGTCATTTTATGTCCTTTTTGAGGGGGAGAATTATCGCAAGTTTCCTAGAAGTTCCGTCTCCAGCGATGTGAATTTTAGCGGTTCCGGTTACAGCGGGTCAGATCGTATCGGTTCAGTCTCCAGCGGTTTGAATCTTAGCAGTTTCGGTTACAGCGGGTCAGATCGTAGCGATTCAGGATTCAGTGGTTCAGTCTACAGCAGTTTGATACTTACTGCTGTGCAGTTAGTTCTTGAATTTATTCCACATCCAAGTAGCTGGGTCAGACAGCTTTGTTTGATAGGACTGACTATGAGTCATGGACACTTCTAAGAATTAGCGCATGTTTCTTCTCTTTTTGGCTAGTCAACAGCACAAGATGATCACGAAGTTAATCAGGTATTCTTTATTTGTGATTGAAGTTGAATTTCACGAAGGCGTCTACTTATTTTATCTTGAAGTCGGGGTTGGTTGGATGCATGACCTTCAATGATAACTTGCTCGTGCGTAAAATTTAAGTTGAAGACTTGGGTTATCTAGTTACCAGCAGTCGGGGTAACTATCACTTAAGAGTTATTGGAGTACTCAGTGTCACACGTCAATGATGATGTCGATAATCGCAAGAGGTGTTAATGTCTCATACTTTGGTTGGGTATTGAGCACTTTGGGATTTGCTTGGAGCATTAATTCTCTACACCGTTCTTCCAACATTAGTGCAAGCTTAAGTAACAAATTTGGGGACTTCTACTTCAGTTTTCAGTATTGGTATATCGGGTTTCCTTCATCAAGTGGTCACTAATCTGTGTACAAGGTTGGTTAGTTGGCCAAAGGTTTTAAAAGTTGAGATGTGATCTGTAATCCTCACAAGATATTCTTTACCCAAACTGATGTTCACCTAAAATCACAATCAGTCATGCCACATTCAATCTGTTACTGCCTCACGGTTTCTTCTTGATTTTGTAAAATCCCGAGAAAGAACTTATTTCTCGGTTTAAATCATAGATTTGTAAAATCCCGTGATGATGGACTATGCGCTCTTAACCATGATCGGGTTAAAACCATTATCAAAGTTCAGTTAAAGCATCATAAAGGGCTAGATTTGGGCATTAACCACAAGAAGTGACTACGGCGTTAATTCATTATTATTTATTTGAGGCTGAAGTGAAATTTCATGGGTGCGTGTACTTAGTATCTGAAGATATCGGGGAGGTTGGATGAAGATTCTTCGAGATCCTTGTTCGCGCTTTCAATACAATGACGAGGACTTGGATATCTAGTTATTTTGTCTTTCTCTCTTACAAAATAACTATCACTTTAAGGAGTCACGTTGTAGTGCTCAGTGTCACACGAAGTTGTGTATATCCAAGAGGTGATGTACGTCTTATACTTGATGGTTGGTTGGTTGAAGAGTATAGAGTACTTAGGGATTCGATGTTGCACGAAGTCTCTACACCGCTCTTTGTCACGCATTAGTACAAGTTTAAGTCACAAGTTCGGGTTATATTACTTCAGTATCAAGTTCATCATATTGGGTTTTCTCCATCAGTGGTCACTACATCAAGCCGACAGAATGATAATGGGGTTGGTAACGAGTTAGATGAGAGAAGAAGTAAAGAGAGAGTTATGACGTCTGTACACATCAGTGCAGGCCTCGTTCTTCAAAGAAAAGAAAAGTGTACGCTTGAGTGCACTTTATCTTCAAAAGAAGAGGAGTCTTCTTATTAATGGCCATTCTCATCAACAAGATTCATGCTCTTTCCGTGCTTATTCAATCTTCAAGTGGATCGGCGCATATTGGAGTATTCTTTTATTCACGTATTCAACCAAAAATTGCAGTTGACAAGCATATGCAATTTTTGAGGGGGGGAAGGGTGAATAAACAACATGTCAGTCTTCAAGAACCGTCAAGCGGAGCTACTTACCGTTGATGGTATTCATATTCACTAGTTCAATCATCAAAAATTGCAGTTGGCAGGCATATGCAATTTTTGAGGGGGGGAAAGGGTGAATATTAATCTACATGTTAGTTGATGATTGAGATGGTCATACGACTCCTGAATACGTCAGTTCAGGAGTTGTGCAAACCATGTTTCTCCAACACTACTTCTTCCGTATATCAAGGTGTTGAAGAACATGGTCATGGAATGCTAATCGACATAGTCTCACGGGTTGGTACAATCAGCAACAATGGGTTTCTAGTCAATGCTTCATGTATACGTCATTAGGCTACATGTACACATCATGATGATGATTCCGATTAATCGTAACCATCATGGGGGAGAGAAATGTGTACACCAAGGACGCACAACAGGTTCACGTGATCGGGCTTAATCATATATTCCGGTGTTGAGAACCGCAGAGATGATCAGTGGTTCAACTTGTTACCTTGGTATTTACGTTTCACTATTACGTCATGGGCTGATTAATCGTAACCATCAGGGGAGAGAGAATGTGTACATCAAGGACGCACAACAGGTTCAAGTGATCAGGGCGTAATATCCAAGGATGGATACATACTATAGATGATCAGTGGTTCAACTTGTTACTTTGGTGTTATACGTAAGACTGAAGAAGGTCGAGTCGTCAGTCTATTCTACATTCTCTGTTGGGAGTTATCATCTCATGTGTATGCTGCGGACTGATGGGTTACATGTAAGGTTATTGGAAGGCATTGGGTGAGATGAAGATGATTGGTATTCTGTTCCTCCACATTGGGCAATCTTGAAGAAGGTCGAGTCTACAGTCTTCTCTACATTCAAAAATGTTGAGCTCTTTTCTTACAACTTGATATTTAACTTAATCCCATGACAGTTCTTGTTTGATGAGTTGTGGAGTTAAGTTAGGTTCAAGTTGTTCTGTAGTTTAAGGTTAGGTCCAACTTGATTTTAACCTAATCTCATGACAGTTCTTGTTTGATGAGTTGTGAGGTTAAGCTAGATTTCAGTTGTGGCTCAACTTAAACTACCGAAAAGATGCATAAGGTTTTTGACGGCGTCACTCAAGGACGGGAGTGTTAGAAGATTAAAGACGGCATGCATTTGGTTACCAAAAGACTTCTTCTTATTATGGGTGTTCATCCAAAGTCTTCTTCCTATTATGGGTGTTCATCAGGAAAGGTTGTCAGATTGGGGGAAAGCACTAATTCGGGGAGAGTGAAAAACCAGAATCAATCCCGGATTAAAAGTGCTCACATTGCTCTTCAGCAAGTCAAGTGATGAATGCGGAGAAGATTCAGAATGCTGAGGAGTAATGGTTTCTGGTTCGTATCCTTGTATATATTTTGCTTCTTACATTATTTTTCATATCTTATACCATTTTGTAAATAGTTATATAGAAATCTTGCAAATTGTATAAAGAGAATCGTAAAACCAGAAAAACCATAAAAATTGAAAAATAGAAAATACCAAAAATAGTTTCACCTAGGCATGTCTTCTGTTTATCGATAACATTTACGGACTTAGAAATGTCATTCAATAATGGCACGGGTCTTTAAATGAAGCTCGAGCAGAAGTTAAAATGGATGGTTAAAACATGTCTAAATGGCTTGCTATTACTTTAGATAGCAACCCGCGCTTCATATTGGGGAAAGCACGTCGCCAAAAAGACGGCTGTTCCTCCAACTGGGTGATGTTCACCTGGGCATGGATTACTTCATATCCATGTTTCCTGATTTGATGTACGTTTCAGTGCATCATTTCTTGTAAAAGAAGAGAAATCTTCTTAGTATAACAAATAGTTTTCATTCTATGATTCTTCTAAAAATTATTTGTGAGACACTTGGTGAATATGTGTTGTATGAAATTTGTTTATACTTGGATTATGCATAAAATTTGTCACTCAATCAATGACTACAAAACCTCATGACAGTTCTTGTTTGATGAGTTGTGGGGTTAAGCTTGATTTTAGTTGAGGCTCAACTAGAATACGGGTCATTAATTGAGGGGGAGAGTGAATTCAAATTTTATATCATCAAACGGGTTTCTTGATTAATTCATGACTCTTAGAAAAGGTTTTGCAGTTAATGGGGTATTAGTTGAAGAGGATATTGCTTAAATATATCAAATGACCAAGTGTGTTAGTTGCTAGAAAGTTTAGGACATTATGTGCAATTTGCTTGTAGTATCCTAGCTTCATATAACTAGAAGGTTCATTTGTATCTCTTTGGAATCCTCGTTTAATCCACTAGATACATTAAAACTCAAAATCTGAAAGAAGTTAGAAAACCCGATGTGTTTGATGTTCTTGAATGCTCCACTAACATTTGTGTGAACTAAGTGAATGAGTTTCAAATGTTGTTTGTCTCTGCTGCTTAATTGTTGTTGATATTGAGCATATGTTCTCAGGATTCGCTTAGGTAGATTGCTATTATGTTAGAATCATGTTCCTAAGATCCTGAATTAAATATTGAAATCTGTGTGAATTGCCATGCTCATGATTGCTAATTGCTCTTCATGCTAGATAGTGGTTTGACGTAGTTCCTGATTGGGGTTTGATTATAAGGTGAACTTGGTATTATAATGTGGCAAGCTGCCGAAGGGTAGCTATTAAGGAATAGTGTATCTGTATGCATGTATATCTGTGTTGATATTCTTATGCAGATTCCATAGCCAAAATGAATGTGCCAGTTCCCATTCTAACCATTTAATCAGACGTTCAAATTCTATTGATTGGCTCGGAATTCACCACGACAACAACATCGGCAACAACAACAACAACAACACCTTCACCTCCACCACCATCATTTCAACAAAGAAGTACTTACTCAGATCTCGCCAAGAGGGGATCGACAATACTTGAGAAGATTTGTTGGTGGATGGATGATTGATGTTGACCACTGACTCACTCAGAAAAGCGGGTGATTATATCGTCTGCGCAAAAAGGTCAAACTCATATGTGTCATAATAATCTAATGTGCAAAATAAGCAGTGAATCTCCCTCGTAGATTAAGGGGGAGCATAGTATGTTCTCATCATCAGAATATATTAAATCGGACACATTTTCTCCCACATTTTCTAACTTATTTAAATCAATTGGGATCACAAATCTCAAAAGGTTTGAAATTTTTGATCGGGGGAGAGGATGTGATTTAAATATGAAACCTGATGAAAATGTGATGTTTTGGATTTAAGTGTAAGCTCTCCCATATGTGCTAAACTCTTTTGTATACCAAGGCACATATTGATGGGGAGCAAAATGTTTTGGATGTGAAAGTAAGCTCTCCAGTAAGTGCTAAACTCTTTTGTATACCAATGCACTTATTGAGGGGGAGCAAAGGATTTGGCATGCATCTTATGTGAGCAAGGCTCAGACCTCACCAATGAATTGACGATAGCTAAAGTCAGTAGTCGAAAGGACATGTCCTGGACGGGTAATAATTTCAAGCCAGTTTATCTGGTGATGTAAGCGTGTCTCGCAAAGGACGTGTCTGAGTAGAATGTACCGATTTTGAGCGATCTTCCTTGAATGTGATCTGGACGGGTAATAATTTCAAGCTAGTTTACTAGTGATGTAAGCGTGTCGCGATGATCATGTTCTTGGAAAATCAATCAATTCAAAAGTGCGAGCTTCACCTGACATGTGCAAATTTATAAAACAATCATTTGAGCACATGTTGAGGGGGAGCATTTGAAAAATAGAAAACTCTCAAGTGTTTGCAAAAATATGTTTCAGAATCATGAACACTTTGAGAGGTTTTTCAAAGATTTGGGTTATGGCAATCGTGGAAGTACACCAAAGACCGACCATTTTAATTAAAGTATGGAGTTATAAGGATGGTTAGGTTAGGCTCAAGTTCCCATGATCCCGCCAGAGCCGGAGGGATCTACCCAGGGACAATCCACTAGTTAGTGTAGAAGTCCTTAGGTATGATTAAAAAGGAGAAATGTGTATAAGGGAAGAGTGCCGACTGACATGGAGCTAACACTGGAATAAACCCAACAAGGTGTTAGTTATGAAGTCTCGGTAAGCACTGAAGGGGTTGAAGAATGAAAAAGAATTGTAAAGATAAAGGGTGAAAAGAAATAGCTCTCCTTACAACTTAGGCAGAAACCGGGTCAATACATATGCTGTCAGAATCACATAGTTGATTGCTGGCATTGAAGACAAAGTATCATGGACCCAGTGATACGCTGCACAACCCTCCCTAGCCACTCAAGGTCCCTCAAAGGATTCTTGTTTCAATTGTCACGGAGTTCAATACATTCCTATCATCTCTCTCACTCCGAGTTGGATGATATTGAAAAGGTGGCAGTCCTCTCCAGCCTCCGCTCACTAAATCAAAACGCACTATAGAGTCTAGAGCCACGAGATGCATAATAAGATCTCATAGGAACACGAATTATTTCTACACTGGTTGTTCAACATTAAGGACACCAGGTGTAAACTCATGAGTCCTACGCAGATCTTAGCAATCTGCCAGAACATTTATGAGAGAATTTACTAATGTAATTCTCAATGATTGAATGGAAATTCCTGCCAGGGTCAACATCAAGCAGCCCTGAAAGCAGGTCACTTCGGTAAGTCCTTATGGATTACGCTTAGTGGTCACGGCGGTTTCAAATGGTCTACAGTCGTGGAGTGATCTCCAGCGACTCACCTAATCGTTGATGTGCTACGGTTCGATCTTAAAAAGCCCTCTGTGGGTTTTCGATTAGGAACAGTCTTGGTAAGGATTAGAGAGAGTTTTCACACTATGCTGTTAACAATCTCGAAGTCCGAACTTGTAAGTACCGGATGTTTTATTGCTAACTGTCGTATGCAGGAACTTCTGGCGGTTGAAGCTGTGGAATGCTGTAGCTGGTTGCTGTTGTAGCTGGTTGCAGAAAAGATGCCAATCCTCTACCACATGTTCACACTTCATCATCATTGTAACTCAACAAAGTCATGATCAACCTAAAAGACCTTTAACACGGCTTCTGCAAACTCTGATGCTAAAGATCATGACACCAAATAGTGTGAGCATGTCGGCTCAAAGATTTACACATTACGTGGAAACATACTGCTGAAAGATGACTTGGAAACAAATGTTGGATGATAAAGTCGAAGAATACTCAAAGATCATCCAAGACGATCAAACGGTCATCAAACGAACACTGCTGAATGCACAAAGTTTCAAGACGTTGAAGAATCGAAGACTACGAGCTATGAAGTCAAGATCAAAAGATCAAATGCTAGAATTCGAAATATTATTTCCGGGGTGACCTCCCTTAGGGGGAGATTGTTAGGAATATAAATATTCATATGAAGGTTCGGTCACCCCGAGTATCTATTTAGCATATCACATAGCTCGTAGGCTTATTTATATAAGCTTAGTATTATTAGTATTATTAGGTTTATTAGATTAGTCGTATCTATATTTGTGGAGTGGGTCGGGGCTTTCCCCACTGTCAGCTCACTCCACAGCCCACTAGGGGCACAAATAGTAGTAAGTATATAAACCCCTTCCCACACATGGGAAGGGTGGAACTCTTGTCACAATTTCACCTACAATCTAATAGATCAAGTTTTCCCTTTCAACTCTCTCTCTCTCTAGTTCTTGCATCTAACTCAAACCATGGATCTAATCTTCCATGAATCAAGACCACCCGAATCAACCACACAATCAAGATGGTTATTTCCTACAATTGGTATCAAAGCCATGGTTAGATCCGATTGATTGTGTGTTGATATTATCATTTTTGCTGTTTCGTACCAGTTTTTTTCTCTAACTGTTTGCATCTATTTCTATTGTTGTTCGAATCATGTGTCTGCTGCTCGTACCACATATACATCATTTACACGTGATTACAAATCTTGAGTCTAATTTTTATTTGTTTTGGGCTTTATACTCTTTTGGGCCTTAACTGTTTTCTGGTATTAACGCATGAGTTGTTGTACACATATGTGCTTAAATTCATTGTTTTAAAGGTGTGACTTTTGCTGTTAAAGAGCTGATGGTTTTATTCTTGGTTCATGATGTGGCTCATGATATGGTTCATGTTACTTTTGTTACACTTTGGTGTTTAAAATCATTGTTGTAACGTGAGAATTGTGATGTGTGGTATAAGATTTGTCTTGACAGCTTTGTGGTTCTTGGTTGCTGCTGGTGTTAAAAGGATGTTCTTGAATGCGGTTTGTGGGTATTTTTTGGTGCAGTTTGGATTGTAACCAAAAAGGGGTAAAAGACAAAAGTGTGAGAGTGACAGCTTTGACTGGTCAAACATGCGGTTTGTCTAAGACGCGGTTTGTCTCTATGTTCATGAACGCGGTTTGTCTGTATAGTCATGAACTCGGTTTGTCTGTATAGTCATGAACTCGGTTTGTCTATATGCTCACGAACTCGGTTTGTCTATATAATCACGAACTCGGTTTGTCTACATGCTCACGAACTCGGTTTGTCTACCATTTCATCGATGCGGTTTGTCTGTCACTCGGTAAAATGGTCAAACGACAACAACAAACAACAACGACACAATCCTAAACCCAGTCAACAATAGTGTACTAAAGTATCTATTCTAAACAACAACAAACACTAAATTCATTTTGTCCCTAAAATCGGCCCACTTTTAACCAATCTCAACTCCAACTAGTTCACAACAACAGTTGGACAATAACTTATCATCAATTCGACCCACATCCGGCCAATAAAAAATTAAACCAATCTCAGTTTTTCGCTTATTTATTTTGTGTGGTTCTTCAAACTCAAAGATCTTAAAAGATCTAAACACAAAAACGAATACATCATAGATCTTCAAAAACTCAAAGCAAAATAAAGTCACAACATTTAGATCTCAGTTGGGTGGCACCTTTAATTCAAATCGATAACGATTTTTTTGTGACCTTAACCATCATCGATCTATAGAAGAACAAAGCTTCATATTTAACTTTTCGAATGTTATAAAGAACGAACCAAAAACAATACGGTTTTGATCCATTCTTTTTCATTCGGTTCTATAAAAGAAAGCATATGAAAAGAAAAATCTCAGATATGTTCTATTGGTGTTCGGATCTATAAAGATCGTATGTGTTAAGTGCAAAAGTCATCATCGATCTTGTAAGAAGATTAAGTCCTTATTAATATACGAAACGTAAAATAGATATCAAAACAAAAGTGTTTCAATATCACTTTCTTTCGTTCGATTAAACAAAGAAACACAAGTGCAAACAAAACTTACCGGTTATTATTGAGATCAACGAAAGAAAGAAAGGCTTCTATTAGAATCGGACTGACAAAATTAAGTACTGGACTGTGTATTCACTCAAATGGTGATAGAATGGGCTGATGAGATTGGTATAACCATAAACCATGTGTTGGACGAAAATACTGGTCATCCGTTTTTAACATAATTCATGACAAAATGATTGGTATATTTTGGTGTTACAAACTTCACGTGGATATGCACATCACAGCTAGTACTTGGGTATATGAAAGTCAACGTGATTCATGGCAGCTTTGTCCTATTGGTGCCTGCGATTTGAGTGAACCTGTGATTTGATCTTTGCGATTTGAGTTACAGTTGACTAATTGCAATTTGGTTAATTGCGAGTTGACAAGTTAACATTTGACTTGTTGCGATTTGACTGATTGCAATTTGACCAGTTGCGATTTGACGTTGCGAGGTGACACTTGCGATTTGGTAGATTGCGATTTGACTTGTTGCGATTTGACAAACTGCGACTTGACTTGTTGCGATTTGATCAAGTTAAAATTTGACTTCTCTGACTTGAATTTCAAAGATTAGTGTTGCACTTCACTCTTGGCTATTCTTGTTGATTTCACGGTTTCTCTTGGAGATTTTAGAAAATCCCGCGAAAGATTCGATTTCTCGGTTTAAATCTCAAGAGTAGTAAAATCCCGTCAAATTAATTTTGGAAAAGTAGGAGAGACTTGGATTTAGACATAATAAAAATTACAGGGTTTGACTATTTTTTTGGGATAAGTTTGTGCTGCGAGATCGGTTGGAATTGGGAAATTATGATAGCTTGGGTGGTTTGTTAATTCACGGGTTTGTGTACTTAGTGTCTCAAACATCTCGGGGTTGGATGGATGCACGATGTTTGATGATCCTTGTTCGAGCGTGTTTATGGTGATTAGACTTGGATGTTCAAGAGGTGGATATATACACTAAAGGATGGAAGGTTGGGTATATACCACTACCTATATTTAAAGGAGTTACGTTATTGTGCTCAATATAGGTTCCAAATCACAAATTTAGTGCAAGTATAAGTCGCGAATTTGTCTTTTACCAAGCTTCATCAAAAGATTGTTGTTTCTCAAGCTTCTAATGGGATTGTAGTACAAGATATTCTCAAAAGGCGGTCAGACTTGAAGAAGACGAGGTGGATTGTTTAGAGACGTGTTTTAACCTTTTACTCCCTCTAAAGTTTAACACATTACATCAAGCGGTTTTGGCATATTACGAGCTTCAATGAATTTTTAATCTGCTAAACCAGTGATGAGGATACAAACGAGGGGTTACTACAAGAGAGTCTTAATCACCATCTTCTTTGCAGTAGTTTTATTTGGCTCTTTCCATGTATCTATGTTGTGCCTGACAAATTCACAACCATCACGGACTCTCAGCTTTGGCAAAAAGGTCATTGCATGCCCTTTTTGAGGGGGAGAATTAGCGCGTGTTCCTTAGCGGTTCCGGTTACAGAGGGTCAGATCGTAGCGATTCAGGATTCAGTGGTTCAGTCTCCAGCGGTTTGAATCTTAGCGGTTCCAGTTTCATTGGTTTAGCTTTCAGCGGTTTGGGTCTTAGCGATTTGCCTAAGGTTTCAGCGGTTTGATACTTACTGTTGTGCAGTTTGTTCTTGAATTCATTTCTCGGTTAAATCTCAAGAGCTGTAAAATCCTGTATACAGTATGACAACTATACCATGAACTGCATCTGATGACATCCAAGCAGCTGGGTCAGACAGTTATGCTTGATAGGACTGACTATGAGTCATGGGCACCGCTAAGAATTAGCGCATGTTTCTTCTCTTTTTGGCTAGTCAACCGCTCAAGATGATCACGCAGGTCATTCTGGTATTCCTCATTTGAGATTGAAGTTGAATTTCACGAAGGCGTCTACTTATGTTATCTTGAAGTCGGGGTTGGTTGGATGCATGACCTACAATGATAACTTGCTCATGCTTAAAATTTTAAGTTGAAGACTTAGGTTATCTAGTTACCAGCAGTCGGGGTAACTATCACTTAAGAGTTATGTTGGAGTACTCAGTGTCACACGTTAATGACATTGTCGATAATCTCAAGAGGTGTTAATGTCTCACACTTTGGTTGGGTATTGAGCACTTAGAGATTTGCTTGGAGCATTAATTCTCTACACCGTTCTTCCAACATTAGTGCAAGCTTAAGTAACGAATGTGGGGACTTCTATTTCATTTTTCAAGTTGGGTATATCGGGTTTCCTTCACCAAGTGGTCACAAATAGCCGACAGAATAATTGGAGAAGAATTGTTGCTGATCTCTTGCATGTTACCCCAAGCTGATATTCACCAAAACCAAGATTTTGGCTAACACATTCAACTTGTTAATGTCTCACGGTTTCTTCTTGGTTTTGTAAAATCCCGCGAAATAACTTATTTATTGGTTTAAATCATAGATTTGTAAAATCCCGTGATAATGGGTGAGGGGGTTCTGACAATGATCGGGATAAAACCATTATCAAAGTTCAGTCGAAATATCATAAAGGGCTAGATCTAGGCATTTAAACGAAAAGATGTGACTACGGCGTTAATTCATTATTATTTATTTGAGGCTGAAGTGAAATTTCATGGGTGCGTGTACTTAGTATCTGAAGATATCGGGGTGGTTGGATGAAGATTCTTCGAGATCCTTGTTCGAGCGTTTAACCTTTACAATGACGAGGACTTGGACATCTAGTTATTTTTTTCTTCCTCTCTATTACAAAATAACTATCACTTTAAGGAGTTACATTGTAGTGCTCAGTGTCACATGAAGTTGTGGATATCCAAGAGGTGATGTACGTCTTATACTTGATGGTTGGTTGGTTGAAGAGTATAGAGTACTTAGGGATTCAATGTTGCACGAAGTCTCTACACCGCTCTTAGTCACGTATTAGTACAAGTTTAAGTCACAAGTTCGGGTTATGTTACTTCAGTCTCAAGTTCATCATACTGGGTTTTCTCCATCAGTGGTCACGACATCAATCCGACAGAATGATAATGGGGTTGGTAACGAGTTAGATGAGAGATATAGAAAAGAGAGAGATGACGTCTGAACACATCAGTTCAGGCCTCGTTCTTCATTGGCTATGACGCCTGAATACATCAGTTCAGGCCTCGTTCTTCATTAGCTATGACGTCTGAATATATCAGTTCAGGCCTCGCTCTTCAATGACAATGGAATCTGCAGATAACACTTCAGGCCCCGTTCCTCAAAGAAAAGAAAGGTGTACGCTTAAGTGCACTTTATCTTTGGAAGAAGAGAAATCTTCTTATTTATGGCCATTCTCATCAACAAGTTTCATGCTCTTTCCGTGCTTATTCAGTCTTCAAGTGGATCGGCGCACATTGGAGTATATTCTTATTCACTTGTTCAACCAAAAATTGCAGTTGACAGGCATATGCAATTTTTGAGGGGGGGAAAGGGTGAATAATCTACATGTTGATTGATGATTGAGAAATGGTCATACGACTCCTGAATATGTCAGTTTAGGAGTCGTGAAAACCAAGGTTCTTCAACACTACATGTTCTAAAGTCCATAAAGAAAGAAGATATGCTGGTTCAACCATCAGTTTGAAGAATACTTTCTGGCAGTACTTCTCCAACAACTCATGAAAGCATATCTTTAGTTATTCGTCAAGGTGTTGAAGAACATGGTCATGGAATGCTAATCGACATCTTCTCACGGGCTGGTACAATCAGTGACAAAGGGTTTCTAGTCAATGCTTCATGTACACGTCATTATGCTTCATGTACACACCATTATGATGATTCTGATTAATCGTAACCATCAGGGGAGAGAAATGTGTACACCAAGGACGCACAATAGGTTCACGTGATCGGGCTTAATATCTCACGATACAAATTATAGATGATCAGTGTTTCAACTTGTTACCTTGGTATTATCATTTCACTTGTACGTCATGGGCTGATTAATCGTAACCATCAGGGGAGAGAGAATGTGTACATCAAGGACACACAACAGGTTCCCGTGATCGGGCTTAATATCTCATGATATATATTATAGATGATCAGTGGTTCAACTTGTTACTATGGTGTTAGCATCTCATGTGTACGTTGCGGGTTGATGGGTTATATGTAAGGTTACTGGAATGCATTTGGTGAGATGAAAATGATTGGTATTCTGTTTCCCCAAATGGGCAATCTTGAAGAAGGTCGAGCCTACAGTCTATCCTACATTCTCCGCTGTGGGTTAGAAGACTAAAGACGGCATGCATTTGGTTATCAAAAGACTTCTTCATATTATGGGCGTTCATCAAAAGACTTCTTCTTGTTATGGGCGTTCATCAGAAAGGTGGTCAGGTTGGGGGAGAGCACTAATTAGGGGAGAGTGAAAAGCCAGAATTAATCCCTAATTAAATGTGCTCACATTGCTCTTCAGCAAGTAAAGTGATGGCAGCGGAGAAGATTCAGGAAGCTGAGGAGTAATGGTTTTGCTTCGTATCCTTGTATATATTTGCTTCATACATTTTTGTTCATATCTTATACCAATTTGTAAATAGATACATAGAAAACCTGCAAATTGTAAATAGAGAAACGTAAAACCAGAAAAACCATAAAAATTGAAAAATAGAAAATACCAAAAATAGTTTCACCTAGGCATGTCTTCTGTTTATCGATAACATTTACGGTCTTAGAAATGTCATTCAATAATGACACGGGACTTTAAATGAAGCTCGAGCAGAAGTTAAAATGGATTGTTAAAGCATGTCTCATGGCTTGCTATTACTTTAGATAGCAACCCGCGCCTCATAATGGGGAAAGCACGTCGCCAAAAAGACGGCTATTCCTCCAACTGGGTGATGTTCACCCGGGCATGGATTACTTTATATCCATGTTTCTTCGATCTGATGTACGTTTCAGTGCATCATTTCTTGAAAAGGAAGAGAAATCTTCTTTGTATGCAAATAGTTTTCATTCTATGATTCTTCTGAAAATTATTTGTGAGACACTTGGTGGTTATGTGTTGCCTGAAAATCTTTTAGACTTGGATTGTGCATAAAATTTGTCACTCAATCAATGACTACGAATCTTTAACTAGAATACGGGTCATTGATTGAGGGGGAGAGTGATTTCAAATTTTATTTCATCAAACGGGTTTCTTAGTTAACTCATAACTCTTAGAAAAGGTTTTGTAGTTAATGGGGTATTAGTTGAAGAGAAAATTGCTAAACTTTATATCAAATGGCCAAATGTGTTAGTCGCTAGAAAGTTTAGGGCATTATGTGCAATTTGCTTATAGTTTCCTAGCTTTATGTATCTAGAAGGTTCATTTGTGTTACTTTAGAATCCTCATTTAATACCCTAAATACTTTAAAACTCAAAATCTAAAAGAAGTTAGAAACCCCATTGAGCTTGATGTTCTTGAATACTCCTCTGGCATATGTATGATCTGAATGAATGAGTTTCAAATGTTGATTGACTTTTGCTAGTCGATTACTGATTAATTGTTGTTGATATAGTGCATATGTTCTAAGGATATGCTTAGGTATATAGCTATCATGTTAGAATCATGTTCTTAAGATCCTGAATTGAATGTTGAAATATGAGTGAATTGCCATGTTCATGATTGCTAATTGCTCTTCATGCTAGATAGTGGTTTGATGTACTTCCTGATTGTGGTTTGATTATGAGATGAACTTGGTATTATGATGTGGCAAGCTGCTATGTGGTAGCTATTAAGGAATAGTGTATCTGTATGTATGTATATCTGTGTTGATATTCTTATGCAGATTCCATAGCCAACATGAATGTGCCAGTTTCAGCTCTAACCATTTGATCAGATGTTCAAACTCTATTGTTTGGCTCAGTATTCACCACGACAACAAAATTGGCAGCAACTACAACAACGACACTGTCATCACCGCCACCACCTTCAGTGAAACAAAGCAATATTTATTCCGATCTCGCCAAGTGGGGATCTACAATACTTGGACGCTCTTGTTGGTGGATGGATAATTGATGTTGACCAATGACTCCCTCAGAGAAGCGGATGATCACATCGTCTGCGCAAAAAGGTCAATATCATTCGTGTCATAACAGTCACTTTGTGCATAATAAGCAGTGAATCTCCCTCTTAGATTAAGGGGGAGCATAGTATGGTTCATCATCAGAATACATTAAATCGGACACATTTTCTCCCATGTTTTCTAACTTATTTAAATCAATTGGGATCACAAATCTCAAAAAGTTTGAAATTTTTGATCGGGGGAGAGAATGTGATTTAAATATGAAACCTGATGAAAATGTGATGTTTTGGACTTAAATGTTAGGCTCTCCCATATGTGTTAAACTCTTTCGTATATCGAGGCAGATATTGAGGGGGAGCGAATGTACAAAAAGGATTTGGCATCTCATGTGAGCGCGGCTCAGACTTCACCAATGAATTGACGAAACATATACTGTCATTGATCGAAAGGACATATCCTGGCCGGGTAATAATTTCAAGCTGGTCTAACCAGTGATGTAAGCGTGTCTCGAAAAGGATGTATCTAAGTAGAGTGTACCGTTTCGAGAAACTTTATGTGGACTTGACCAGGCCGGGTAATAATTTCAAGCTAGTCTAACTAGTGATGTAAGCGTGTCTTGAATCGGTCATGTTCACTGAAAGTGGATCAATTCAAAAAGTGTGAACTCCACCCAACATGTGCAAATTTATAAAACAATCATCCGAGCACATGTTGAGGGGGAGTATTTGAAAAATATAAAACTCTCAAAGTGTTAGCAAAATGTGTTTCATAATCATGAACACTTTGAGAGATTTTTCAAGGATTTGGTTAATGGCAATTGTGGAAGAACACTAAAGACCGACCATTTTATTTAACGTACTGGAGTTATAAGGATGGTAAGGTTAGGTACAAGTTCCCACGATCCCGCCAGAACCGGAGGGATCTACCCAGGGACAATCCACTAGTTAGTGTAGAAGTCCTTAGGTATGATTAAAAAGGAGAAAAGTGTGAATAAGGGAAGAGTGCCGACTGAGATGGAGCTAGTACTGGAACAAACCCAACAAGGTACTAGTAATGAAGTCTCGGTAAGCACTGAAGGGGTTGAAGAATGAAAAAGAAATGTAAAGATAAAGGGTGAAAAGAAAGAAGCCCTCCTTATACTTTAGGCAGAAACCGGGTCAATTCATATGCTGTCAGAATCACTTGGTTGATTGCTGACATTGAAGACAAAGTATCATGGACCCGGTGATACGCTGCACAACCCTCCCTAGCCACTCAAGGTCCCTCAAAGGACTCTTGTTTCAATTGTCACGGAGTTCAATACATTTCTATCGTCTCTCTTACTCCGAGTTAGATGATATTGAAAAGGTGGCAGTCCTCTCCAGCCTCTGATCACCAAATCAAAACGTACAATTGAGTCTAGAGCCACGAGATGCATAATAAGATCTCATAGGAACACGTATTATTTCTACACTGGTTGTTCAACATTAAGGACACCAGTTGTAAACTTATGAGTCCTACGCAGATCTTAGCAATCTGCCAGAACATTTATGAGAGAATTTACAAATGTAATTCTCAGTGATTAAATGGAAATTCCTGCCAGGGTCAACATCAAACAGCCCTGAAAGCAGGTCACTTCGGTAATTCGTTGTGGATTACGCTTAGTGGTCGCGGCGGTTTTAAATGGTCTACAGTCATGGAGTGATCTCTAGCGACTAACCTAATCGTTGATTTGCTACGGTAAATCTTTAAAACCCTCTGTGGGTTTCCGATTTAGGAACGGTCTTGGTAAGGATTAGAGAGAGTTTTCACACTATGCTGTTAACAATCTCGAAGTCCGAACCTGTAAGTACCGGATGTTTTATTGCTAACTGTCGTATGCAGGAACACCTGGAGGTTGTAGCTGATTGCTGTTGCAGCTGTTTGCGGTTGTAGCTGATTGATGTTGCAGCTGATGCGGTTGTAGCAGATTGCCGAACAAGATGCCAATCCACCGCCACATGTTCACACTACATCATCATTATAATCAGAGAAGTCATGATAAACTAAAATACCTTCAACACAGCTTCTGCAAACTCTGATGCTGAAAGATCATGACACTAAATAGTGTGAGCATGTCGGTTAAAAGAATATCACATCACATGGAGACAATACTGCAAGTGAATGATTTGAAGACATATGTTGGATGGTAATTTCAAAGAATGGTCAGAGACCATCCAAGACAAAAGATCATTCATCAAAAGTTCGCTGCTAAAAGCACAAAGCTTCAAGACATTGAAGAATCAAAGACTACGAGCTAAGTAGTCAAGTTCAGAAGACAGAATGCTAGAATTCAAATTATTATTTCCGGGGTGACCTCCCTTAGGGGGAGATTGTTAGGAATATAAATATTCATGTGAAGACTCGGTCACCCCGAGTATCTATTTAGCATTTATGTAGCTCGTAGGCTTATTATTATTATTAGTATTATTAGTATTATTAGTGTAGTTATATTTATATTTGTGGAGTGGGTCGGGTCTTTACCCACTGTCAGCTCACTCCACAGCCCACTAGGGGCACCATATGTTAGATAGTATATATCCCCCTTCCCAAGTGTGGGAAGGGTTGGAACTCTTGCACCTTCAATCTAATTGATTTACATTTCTCTCACTAAGGTTCCCAACTCTCTCTCTAACTCACCAATGAAGATAATCTTCCACAATCCAAGACCACCCGATCCACACAATCAATATGTTAGATCTTACAGAATACAAATTTCCTTTGTATCCTTTGGAGTATAATTGGACGAACCAATTTTTGGCGCCGCTGCCGGGGAGGGTTTGAAGTGAATTTTTTGATTCTCGTTCGACGATTCGTGTTTCGAAGACCCTTCCTCGAGAAGTTATCGTTTTCTTTGTGAATATTTTTCTAAAAACCAAAAACCATAAAAATTAAAAAACACAAACACTTTTCCTAAAGTGCTTAAAATACCAAAAATATTGTGTTTTTCAAAATTTTCTTTAATATAAAAATCCAAAAATATTTTCATTTTCAAATTTTGTTTTTCTTTTTAAATTTTTTTTTTTGTGGTGTATGAACACCCGTTCTTCTTTCACCTCTTTCAAATCCCGAAAGAATTATTTGTCATAATCACCATGTTGAATTTCCGAACGTTGAAGAAATGAACAATACCGATGGTAATCAAGATCAAGTGCCAGCTCCCGATCTCCGAACGATGGAGGAGTTGTGCCAACCGACTATGCACGGACGGGGCGGCCCGATTGCCCCTGTTAACATCCAAGCCGCGGATTTTGGACTTAAACACCATATGATCCAACAAGTCCAAAATTCTTGCCAATTTCACGGTTTACCGGGTGACGATGCAAATAAGCATCTTGACAAATTCCTTACCGTCACCCAGAGTATGAAGCAAAATGGGGTCTCCGATGACGCCCTTCGCTTATATCTCTTCCCATATTCTTTGACGCATCATGCCACCGCATGGTTTGATCGTCTTCCAAAGAATTCAATCCATAATTTTGATGAAATGGTTTCAAAATTTTTGGCAAAATATTTTCCACCGTCGATGGTGGCGAAATTAAGAAATGATATAAGTAACTTTCGCCAGCTTCCCGATGAATCTTTATTCGAAGCATGGGAACACTATAAGCTTTTGATTGATCGGTGTCCAAATCACAATATGTTACTTGTCACCATAATAGATACGTTCTATAATGGTTTAACATTGAGACACCGTGACACAATCAATGTTGCGGCCGGTGGTACCTTTATGAAAAGGTGACCCGAAGAGTGCTATGATTTAATCGAGAATATGACCGCCCACCATAATTATTGGGATTCCTCTACTGAGAGGAACGAGTCAACTAGATCTGCCACTACTTCTTCTTCCTCCGAAATAGCCGCACTCACCAAAAAGTATGATGATTTGTCCACTGCTTTCTTGAGAATGTATCAAAATCACAATAATCATCAAGTCAATGTTGTTAATCAAAGTTGTGAAACGTGTGGTGGTCCACATCCGTATTTCGAGTGCCCAGCCTTCGGTGGCTTCACTCAAGAGAACGTTTATGCTACTACGGGAACCTTTAACACGGGAGGTAATGATTACCAACCGCAAAGAGACCGTAATCTTCTTAGCTACCGTTCTAACAATTATCTCAGACCACCTGGTTTCAATCAAAATCAAAATCTGAATGTGCAAAACCGAAATGCTCAATTTAATCAAAATCAAAATCGGATGAACTAGAATTTTCAAAATCAAAACCAAGGGAATTTTAATCAAGGGAATTTTAACCAAAATCAAGGGAACTTTCAAAATCAAAATCAAGGATTCAATCAAAACAACCGAGGGTAGAATCTTAATCAAGGAAATAATAATCAAAATCAAGGATTTGTTCAAAATCAAACGCCCTCGGATGAGTTGTTGAAACAATTTATGAAAACCCAAGAAGAAACAAATCAGTTGTTGGTTAATCAAATAACTGAAATTAAGAAATCTTTAAATGATCGACCCTCGAGCTCAGGTACTCGCTAACCCGATGGGTGATGTGAAAGCGATCACTACACGGAGTGGTGTATCTTATGATGGACCCACGATTCCTACTACCTCTCTTCTTTCCAAAGTAGTGGAACGTGAGACCGAGGCGACAAAGGACACGGTGCTTCCTACTAATAATGGAAGTACCGAAGATGTCCAACCTCCGGTTGTCCAACCGTCTAAACCAAAAGTTGTTTTTGAGCCCAAAGAAGCTCCCGTCAAAACCAAACTTCCTTATCCGTCAAGATTAAATGATCAAAAGCTCCTTGAAAAAGCTACGAATCAAATGGAGAAATTCTTTCAAATCTTTCAGGATTTGCATTTCGACATTAGCTTCGCGGATGCTTTACTTCTTATGCCCAAATTTGCTTCCACGATTAAGGGTTTGTTGAGTAACAAAGAAAAATTGTTTGAATTAGCAAAAACTCCTTTGAATGAAAATTGCTCAGCGGTTCTCCTCAAGAAGCTTCCCGAAAAGCTTGGAGATCCCGGCAAATTCCTTATCCCATGTGATTTCCCGGGGATGGTTGAATGCTACGCCGTGGCCGATCTTGGTGCAAGCATCAACCCAATGCCGCTTTCCGTTTGGAAAAAGCTATCTCTCCCAGAACTCACTCCTACTTGCATGACTCTCGAGCTTGCGGACCGTTCTATAACTCGTCCACTCGGAATCGTCGAGGATGTCTTTGTCAAAGTAGGAAAGTTCCATTTCCCCGCCGATTTTGTCGTTGTCGATTTCGATGCCGATCCTCGGGTTCCCCTTATTCTAGGGAGATCCTTTTTGAGGACGGGCCATGCTTTGATTGACGTATATGGTGAAGAAATAATGCTACGTGTTGATAATGAGGTCGTGACCTTTAATCTAAATTGAACTTTCAAATACTCCTCCAATTACGATTCTATCTCAGTTAATCGAATTGATGTTATTGATGTTGCTTCGGAGGAGTATTCTCAAGAAGTTCTTGGATTTTCCAACAAATCTTTGAGTGGCAATCCCACTCCGTCTTCTTAACCTATTCTTTCCGACTCTTTCCCTTCTCTCACTCCGTTTGAGGGAAGTGATTTCATTTTGGAAGAGATCGATGCTTGTCTTAAAAAAGATTCAATTTCACCGAAAATTGATGATACCGACTTTGATCCGAAGGGAGACATTCTCCTCCTTGAGAAATTACTTAATGATGATTCGTCACTTTCTCTCCCTCCAAAGGAAATTCAAATTGAAGAAGTCAAAGAAATTAAGCCGTCTAATCCTCCAGAGCTCGAGCTCAAGGATTTACCTCCTCATCTCGAATATGTTTTCTTAGAAAATACCGACAAATTTCCCATCATTATTGCCAAAGATTTAAAAGATGAGGAGAAGACCCAACTTTTAGAAGTGCTTAAAAATCATAAGAGTGCCATCGCTTGGCAAATCTCCGATATTAAGGGTATTGACCCTCATTTTTGTACTCACAAGATCTTAATGGAGGATAACTTCAAACCCGCGGTGCAACAACAAAGAAGGGTGAACCCGAAAATTCATGAGGTTATCAAAAAGGAAGTTCTCAAACTCCTTGATGCCGGAATGATTTACCCTATTTCTGATAGCCCGTTGGTTAGTCCCGTCCATTGTGTACCCAAGAAAGGGGGTATGACCGTCATTACAAATGAAATTAAGGAGTTGATTCCCACACGTCTCGTCACCGGATGGAGAGTGTGTATTGATTATCGTAAACTCAATGATGCTACTCGTAAAGACCATTTTCCGCTTCCTTTTATGGATCAAATGCTTGAGCGTTTAGCGGGAAATGAGTTCTATTGTTTTCTCGATGGCTTTTGCGGGTATTTTCAAATACCAATTGACCCGCAAGATCAGAAAAAGGCCACCTTCACTTGCCCTTATGGTACGTTTGCCTACCAACGTATGCCTTTCGGCTTATGCAATGCTCCGGGCACGTTCCAAAGGTGCATGATGGCCATATTTCATGATATGATCGAGAAAACAATGGAAGTTTTTATGGATGATTTTTCAGTTTATGGAAATTCTTTCTCATCTTGCCTCTCCTATTTAGACAAAATGCTAAAACGGTGTGAAGATACCAATCTTGTTCTAAATTGGGAGAAGTGCCATTTCATGGTTAAAGAGGGCATTGTCCTCGGCCATAAGATTTCTAATGCTAGGATTGAGTTCGATCAAGCTAAAGGCGATGTTATCGCTAAGCTACCTCATCCCACCACCGTAAAAGGTATTCGAAGTTTCCTTGGTCATGCCGGTTTCTACCGTCAATTTATTCAAGATTTTTCTAAAATCGCTCGGCCTCTGACCCATCTTCTTGAAAAAAGATACTCCGTTCGTTTTCTCTCCAGAATGCATCAAAGCATTCGAAATTCTCAAAAAGAAATTAACGGAAGCACCGATCTTAGTTGCCCCCGATTGGGACTTGCCCTTTGAGCTCATGTGTGATGCTAGTGATTTTGCTATTGGAGTAGTCTTGGGGCAACGTAAATCTAAGTACTTTCAGCCGATACACTATGCAAGTAAGACAATAAATGATGCTCAATCTCATTATACCACTACTGAGAAAGAGTTATTAGCCATTGTCTATGCTTTTGAGAAGTTCTGACCTTATCTCGTCTTATCATAGACCATAGTATATACGGATCATTCGGATCTTAAGTATCTCCTTGCTAAGCAAGATGCTAGACCAAGATTACTTCGGTGGATTCTTGTTCTCCAAGAATTTGATGTCATCATTCGTGATAAAAAAGGAGCGGAGAATCTCGCCGCCGATCATTTGTCTAGATTAAAGAACCCTCATCAAGGTGTTCTCGAGAAAAAGAAAATTACCGAAACATTTCCTCTCGAGACACTTGGGATGATTTCGCTAAAAATTGATTCTAGTACCCCATGGTTTGCAGACTTTGCAAATTACCATGCGGGGAATTTTATTGTGAAAGGGATGTCGTCCCAAGAAAAGAAGAAATTCTTTAAGGATGTTAAACATTATTTTTGGGACGACCCCTACTTGTTTAAGATTTGTGCCGATCAAGTGATTAGACGGTGTGTTCACGGCCAAGAAGTCGTTGACATCCTCACGGCTTGCCATAATGGACCCACGGGGGGACATCATGGTGCCAGTTACACTACTAAAAAAGTATTTGATTCCGATTTCTATTGGCGTACTATTTATCGTGATGCCCACAACTTGGTGAAGTCATGTGACTCTTGCCAACGTCAAGGAAAAATCTCGCAAAAGGATGAAATGCCTCAAAATGCAATTCAAGTTTGCGAGATCTTTGACGTGTGGGGCATCGATTTTATGGGTCCATTCCCGTCTTCACGAGGGAATAAGTATATCCTCGTGGCCGTCGATTATTTTTCAAAATGGGTTGAAGCGAAGGCGCTCCCCACTAATGACGCCCGAGTTGTTGTGAAATTTTTGAAAAGTCTGTTCTCCCGATTTGGAACCCCTCGTGCTATTATAAGTGATCGCGGTACCCATTTTTGCAATGACTAATTTGCAAAAGTCATGCTTAAATATAAAGTTACTCACCGTCTTTCTACCGCGTATCACCCGCAAATGATCGGTCAAGTCGAGGTTTCCAATCGTGGTTTGAAACGTATCTTAGAAAGGACCGTAGGTTAAATCGGGCCTTATGGGCCGATAAATTAGATGATGCATTATGGGCCTTCCGTACCGCTTTCAAAACATCCATTGGGTGTACTCCTTATAATTTGGTTTACGGAAAGGCTTGCCATCTACCCATTGAGCTTGAACATAAGGCCTACTAGGCCTTGAAACATTGTAATTTTGACCTACAGACCGCGGGTGATCACCGAAAGATTCAAATGAATGAATTAGATGAACTTCGGGATCAAGCCTATGAGAACTCTTTGATCTACAAAGAGAAAACAAAGAAGATTCATGACTCCAAAATTAAGAACCGCGTTTTTAACGTTGGTGATCGAGTTCTTCTCTTTAATTCTCGATTAAAGATTTTCTTGGGCAAGCTAAAAACCTGTTGGTCTGGGCCGTTCACCATTGCTCAAGTATTCCCTTATGGAACCGTTGAGTTATCTCAACCCGATGGCCCCAACTTCAAGGTGAACGATCATAGGCTGAAGCATTATTTTGGAGGGGACATACCGACTATGGTTGTCCTGGATCTCCAAACTTTCCCCATGGACCAATGAATTCAGGGACGAGTCAAGCTAATGACTCGGTTAACAAAAACATAAGCGCTTCGTGGGTGGCAGCCCATGCTTATCCTTCTATCACTAAGTGTGGGGGAATTCCTCTACTTGTTGCTTTGTTGTTGTATGTTTGCCTTTGTTTTCAGGATTCCCGTAGATCATGATGATTGATGCGCCTGTTTTCAATCCAGCCGCCCAATATCCGATCTTTTTACTAACAATTATCCAGGGATATCTTATTAATCTTTTTTGTGAAAAAGATTTCGTTTTCACACTTAGCTAGTAGTATTACCTTTTTACGTTCTACAGTGTCGGCATAATATCCGGTACTTTGAATATTGAGGGCAATATTCAATTCTAAGTGTGTGTGTGGGGGGGGGGGGGATTCTTGCAAATTTGACCCAAATTTAAAAAAAATTCACATGTTGTACCTACTTGTCCCCTAGCACCCCTTTTTGACCCAAATTTTAAAATTTTTATCATCATAAAGTTAAAAATTGCATGAAAAAGAAATGCTTTGCACATTAAATAATAATTTGCTATACATTAATGCTTCGGTATTAGTGGAAGTTTAGACTTGATTAGGCTAGAACAAGGGGAATCCCGACTCTGCCAAAGTGTTGATTTGGCTGCTACCCTTAACGTTTAGGCTAAGTTTTTACGAATTGTGCAAATGAAAATGCCAAGCGTGGAGTAGTTGGTTCTCTTTAGAGCTTATATAAGTAATCTATGGCTTTTCCTCCCAGGAGCTCCTAATCTGACTAAATAAGTGCTATTTTCAAACCTTTGAACGTTAAAAACCGTTTTGTTAAGCAAAAATAAATTTTTATACAATCTTGATATAGAGTACTAGTTCAAATTTTTATTTAAATTTTGGAACAAGCATACTTTCTTACAATCGGAATATTGCAAAATGAAGTGAGTAAAGTTGCAAGTATGATGTTGTATTAAAAAAAAATGTTGCTTGAATAAAAATGTTTATGTTACTTATGAATAAATGTACGAAACTTTTTTTTTCTTAAATTTAAATCGGAAGTTGAACTAGTATTCATCAATTTTGTCTTAAAGATTAACGGTAATTTGGTAGATTGTTGATTTTAAAGGTCCCGTGAGCTCCGATACTATTCTCTGTGGGGTGTCAAAAGCCTGGTCACCTAAAACCAACTGGTTTGGGATGTGCCGAGAAGAAAGTCGGTACATGGAGTGATATCTCCTTTGAGTCTCTAATCTCTAAATGATCGTCGGTTGTTATCTATTTAAGAATTTAATATTAACTTAGCGGGAATCTTGTAAGTCTTTGAAATCGAAATCCCGCTGATTCCGGTGCTATTCTCCGTGAGATGTCAAAAGCCCGGTCAACTAAAACCAACTGGTTTGGGATGTGCCGAGAAGAAAGCCGCTACATGGAAAAGGCCTTTTTGATCCTTAGATTTTGTGGTTTCCGGTGAATTAATATTGACTTAAATAAATAGCAACCATAATAAATGTCGATTTTTACGGTCAAAATTTTAAAAATGAGCACACTCACCTAACTTCTTTAATAATTGTGGGAGTGAAAAGTTAAGTCTCGGCTTACATAGATTACTAATATAAGTAGTGTTAGCATTTTACAAAAACGTTTGTACAAGGGTTTTAAACTTAGTTGGGGAGTATAAAAAAGAGGATGACGATTACAATTCCCCGAAATCACCCATTTTGTGTGATTCCCGTTCCCTGATGCCATTTTTAAAAATCAAGCATGTTATTTACGATTGTTCTTGTTTAAATTACTTGCATTGTATAATAAGTCAAAACGGGGTATTCTTGGTAATCTTGATATTCTTTTGATCCTTTCATTACTTTATATGATCGGATTGCTAGGGACTAGCAATTGATAGTGTGGGGGGATGATGAGTGGCCTTTTACTCATCATTTTATACCCGAAAAACTGACAAAATGACCAAAAACACCCAAATAGACCAAATATTGTTGCAAATATCGTTGGATTGTGTTTTTATGTGTTTTAGGTACAAAAGGATTGAAAACAAGGCAAAAGTGGACAAAACCGAGCTTGGATGGGAAAAAGAACAAAAACGGACAGTTTTTGGATCAACTCGACAACATTTGTACATTTAATCAAGTGAAGACAAAGTCAAAGTCAACCCCGGGAAGGGGCATTGGAATAAGCAAGGAAAAAGGAACCCGAAACCAAAACCTATTTTTCATCATTAATCCTAAACCTAATTATAAAATTAATCCTACACCTAATTATCCTAAACTAATTAATACTTAACATAAAACCAGACCCTTTAAAAACAATACCAGGCCCAATCCTACCATTAACCCAATCCACTACCAAATCCTACAACCCGGATCCAACCAACCCTTAACCCGTTATTAATAAAACACGGGTCAACACAAAAGTCAAACCCATTCACCTTAAACCCTTACCCACCAAATCACCCTCTTCTCCCCTGTCACTCTCAATCCCCTCACCACAGTCCAAAACACAATCACATGCTCATCTCCTTTGGTTCCCCCCTCCAATTCCAAGCTGACAATCCAAAGGCTCATATAAAACTCCAAAAACCAATCCAAGGGCTGTGATTGAAAGGAGTAGTCACCAAGGCAAGATCAAGGGTTAAAGTTGAAGCTGTGACTCAGCTGGGATTTCCTCTCACAAAAGAAGCACAAAGCATTGAAGAAAACCCTAGCTAGCTTAGTATAAATAGAACATCATGTAGCCATTTAGTGGCAGTAGGGAGTAGTGTAGTTTTATACAACATTAGTATAAATTTAGCTTAATTAATGTTTTTAACTTAATGTTATCTACTTTCAGCTTTTAAAACAGCATTGTAATCTTTACTTTTTAATGAAATTTAAGTTTTCTTAATTTACTTGTCTACTTGTTTCATTTACTTTTAAGCACTTTTAAGTTCTTTATTAGTTAAAAAGCTAGCATAAGCTCTTATTTACTGTTCTATAAGCTCATATAAGCCCTTATAGCTTTTTGTGAGCTTATTATTGTTTAAATCTGTTTTAATTTCAAAAATCCATAAAAAGTCAAAAAAGTCAACAAAAGTCAAATAAGCTGTTGTGGATGATAAGCCAGGCCTGGAAGGGCTTATTGCTGTTACTAGCGTTTCTTTTGACAAGCTAGAGCTTGTAGAGTAGCTCCTCGAGCCATTTTGCCCTGTTTTGAGCAAGGGTTCTTGTAAGTTTTCTATTTTTAGCTTAATTTTGCTTATTTACTTTAAACTGCTTATTTACTTTAGTTGTTGCCTTATTTGTGCTTTATTATGCTTATCTTAGTTGTTATTTGCTTTTCATTGCTTTATGTTAGTATAAATTTCATTTACTTAAAGTTTTGCATAAATACTTAAAAAATCCAAAAAAATTAGCTTAGACCTACTAACTTATTGCTTGTGCTTATTTTCTGTCTATTATTACTTTTTATTACTTAATTTAGCTGTTTGATCTATTACTTTTCAGTTTCTTAGCTTAAATGTTGCTTTTTCTTCTTTAAAATCTCAACAGTTAGGTATAAAGGGGTGTTTGGCACTAGCCTTTATTTTGACTTTTAGATTAATTTTCTGAGTTTGACCACTTGAGATGTTTTAGTTAAGCTAAAATTGAGTGATATTAGTTGAATTTAAGAAGTTTTAATCTGCTTTTAATGGTTTTGCATGTGTAAGTTGATTTTCCAAGTTTTTGAGTACTTAACTGCTACTATTAGGTTTTTATTGTTAAATCATGATTTAGTACTTGTTATTGTAGTTTTTATGTTCACTCAAGTATTATAAGTTGATTTCTAAGAGTAGATTGCATAACACATAGTTTTGAGGTAGATTTGGTCATATTAGTAATAAACCTGCATCAAAATTCATATTCATTATCAGTCCTGAGTAGCACTTTTTAGATCTTATTTTATGTGCTTATTGCTTAAGAGCTATGGCTGAATTTCATTTCTATAATAGATTGATCATTGTTCTTGACT
This sequence comes from Artemisia tridentata subsp. tridentata, assembly GCA_021014915.2. Taxonomy (NCBI): domain Eukaryota; kingdom Viridiplantae; phylum Streptophyta; class Magnoliopsida; order Asterales; family Asteraceae; genus Artemisia; species Artemisia tridentata. The sequence goes on along the minus strand of CP139508.1, from coordinate 233,611,396 downwards.
GATGAATAGATTTCATACCTTATCTGAGCTTATTAATGCTTATTTTATAAGCTTAAAAGTGGCCTACTCAGCAAGCATATACTAAGTAATCAGTATACCCTTGCCTTGAATAGCAATCTTTTCAGCTTATTTATAAGCACTTAATAAGTTCTATTTGGTCTGATATTTGGTCTACTAACTTATTGGTGTGTGAACTTTATAAGTTTTGAGTTTTAGTTGATTTGCTTATTGTTTAATAGCGTTTTATTAAGCTAGAAAATGCCTCAGTAGGCTATTCTTGCCCTGCACACATAGCCTTAATTGCTTTTTAGCTTTTTCAGTGCATATTTGCTTGTCAACTTAGCTTATTCTGTTTACTTTTGCTTATTTGGATCACTTTTAGCTTAATTTAGCTTATTCAGTTTAAATTTTAGCTTTTAGAAGCCTTTTGGCTTATCTCAATCTTTTTTTTTTTTTTTTTCATTTAAGTCTCTTATAAGCAGTCACCTTAATTTGTTTTTTCTATGCTTATTTCAAGTTTTCATAAATTGTTGCTTTTATAAAAATAGCTTATTTTCTTGTGCTTATTAAGTTTTTAAAGAAAAATTAAAAAAATAATAAAATAAAAAGTAAAAGTGCAAAAACCAGGGTTCGAACCCTGGTCTGCACACTCAGAACCTTAACCACAAACACCTCTTAACAAAAATCGCCCTTGGGTCTTTTCTGTTTTACTTCCCATCTTTTATTCTTTTATAGTTCCTTTTTTCTCTTTTGCTTATTTCTTCAAAACTGCTTATTACTGCTTATTGTAAACTGTTTTTTCTTTCAAATTATTTTTCTTTTAATCCTTACTACATTAGTTAGTTTTTATAAAATTTTCATATTTGTCTAAAAAGTTTTAGTATTTTTTTATCATTTAATATCTTTTAATTAGTTTTTAAATCATAATAAATAAAATATAAATCAAAAAAATAATTTTCTTTTTTCTTAAATTTTATTTTATCAAATAGGACTTAGGAAAAATAGTTTTTCATATCTAGGGCTATGATTTCTTAGATTTCACTTTTTAGGCTCGGGATTAGCCCGAGCGTGCTCGTTTTTAGTTTTTCTTTACGTTTTTACTTACGTGTGCTTTACATTATTGTTTTACTTGCTTATTTAGTTGTTTTTAGTTTATGTTTATAAATTTTAGTCTAAAAATCCAAAATCTCACTTATTTCACTATTTACGACACAAAATCACGACACGAAATCCCTAATTCCATTCATTCCTTCGTTGGGAAAACGAATCGGGAATACAAATTGCCTTTGTATCCTTTGGAGTATAATTGGACGAACCAAGAACCTAGGTGCTATTCACTGAACGGTTACATTCCCCAAACGTGCTATTCACATGGGAAGAACCCAGGTGCTATTCACCGAACGGTTATATTCCATGACATGCTATGTGCGAGGCTAAAGTTCAAATAATATTCATCGGACGATTTCACTCATCATACGAAAAATTATATGTAACACAGTAATAATCAAAGAGTTTGTCAAGGCAAAATTCTTAGTCCGCCAAACGACGGACGAATAGTCATTTCTGAATAAGCAAATATGAAATAGAGACAATATTGTTCGTTCCAACGGTTGCATACAAAACAAAACTATCACTTGACAAACAGAAAAACGAAGCTATTACAAAGAATTAGGCTGCGCAGAGCCGGCGGGTCCTTGACCGGGAGTAGGAGGAGTCTCGTCCGGTAACAAGTTTTGCAGCTCCGCTGGAGTCTGGAGGTATGCATTCACAACTTTGTCCACAAAAGGATACCTCTTGACGAACAGCTCATCATAGGCTGGATAGAGCTTATCATAAGCCTCCAGATCATAGCCGGATGAGCCATCCAGAATGGTTTTCACATCTTCGGGGGAGCGACCCTCTTGTACACCTTTAAGCCATCCGGCAGCAATGGCCATGTTGAAAGGAATGAACAAACTCCTTTTGTACTCGCCACTCTGAAGAAGCCGGCGAACAAAAGTAGGAAAATAGTCTCGAACCAAACGCTACTTGGCAACTTCTCCCTGACCACACTGAACAGTAAAGTCTTCTTTCTCCTTCCTGAGCATCTGATTGTCTTCCTCCGATGCGGCAAGCCTAGCTTCCAATTCTTTGATCTTATTAGCCTGCTCAACTCCAGCGGCAACCAAGTCAAGTTTCTCTTTTCGGCCTGGACAACTTTGGCAATCTCAGCATCCCGGGCGGCCTGGACTTCCAACAACTCTTTCTTGCACTCTTTATACCGGAGTTGGACATCCTTGCAAGACTCGTGGGTGTGAGAAAGATCAGCGAACCGATCAGAGAGCTCCTCGTATCTCATAAGCATGTTCGTCTGAGCTTGCATGCATATCCCCAATGAGCGCTACGACCGTTTAAGAGCCCCCCTGGTCCGACATCCCATCATTGTAGAATTCATAGTCAACAGGAGTGACTTGGGGGTGGAACAGATAAAGTAGTATTCCCTCCTTCATTACTGTTAGGATCCACGGAAGGAGATTGTTGGGTCCATCAGTACCCAAGAATACTTAAAACAAGATTTGGACACAAATTAACTAAGTGTTAATTTAAACCAAGAATAATTCAAGTCACTGAGTGAACAGTCACTCAGTGAGTCATCTTCAGGATGCTTAAGGCAAATTCAAGAAGAAGGATTCACTACTTAGGAAGGCGGTACTCCCTGAGTAGGACTTAAGCCAAAGAAGAAGATGATGGTTCAGTGAGTGTTGGACAAGAACTTACTGAACCCCAGTCTCCTCAACAAACAATAAGTGATTGAAGACTGAAGAAACCAACGCCTGAAATAAAGGCGGGAATAAGTGGGAAGTGTTTAAGAAGATAAGAGTGTCAGACCAACCACTCTTATCTTGTCAGCAAACCTTCCCTTATGCGGCTAAAAGTCATGGAGTGTCAGACCAACCACTCCTAAGACTTTTTGGCGCATTCCTATTGGTTCTTGGAAATGACAATTACTGTTGTGATTGTCAGACACGTTTGCTTCAACAACTTGTATTATTTTAATCACTTTTACTCATGATACTTGTGTATAAATAGGTTCAGATAGGAGAGAAGTTGAGTGTGTTTTGTACATTGAAAGCCTTAGACTTTTACAAAACAACTTCTCTCCTACAAAGAGTAACCAGTCCCTGAGATAGCTCAGTGAGGCATATTGTTACCACTTAAGCATAGCTTAAGTTTAGATAGGAGACACCATACCTTGTCTATTCAATCCCAAGTGTTTGTTCCGCAAAACAATTGGGTAATAGATTCTTTGATTCATTTCTAATAAGAATTTAAACGTTGAAAATACTATGTGTTTTTATATTAATGTTTCATTAACTGTTAGAAGTAATCATTACATTGTATTAGTCATAAACACAAATAGATTAACTTTCTAGTTAACTCTAAGCATGTTAAGGGAACAACAAGCGGTATCAGAGCCTCTGGTTTATAAAATCTTTCAAAATTAACCAAGAGTGCTCAAGGTTTTTAAAACCAAGATCCTACTATGACTGATGCAAATGTGCCCCAGCTAGTCGACAAAAAGGGTGGAAGCTTTTCAGCTGTTGCCCCATGACTTGAAGCTGGTAAATTTAGCAAGTGGAAAAAGCGAATGCTTTGCTACTTGACTGGTATGGAACCATACTACATCACTTGTGTCAAAGATGGTCCTTATGTCCCAAAGACTGCTGAAGGGCTAAACAAGCCTGAGGCTCAATGGACCATTGATGAGAGGAGGGTGGTCAATCAAGACCAACGCCTGAAAAGCATCATTATATCATGTCTTCCTGACGATATAATGGAATCAGTCATCAACTATTCAACAGCCAAGCAAACTTGGGATGACTTAGTCAATAGCTTTGAGGGTCCCTCAGATACCAAGGAAAACAGGGTCATGGACCTGAAACTTGAGTATAATACTTTCAGGGCAAAAGACTCTGAAAGTCTCTCTCAGACTTATACCAGATACAAGACCTTGATAAACGAACTATCAAATGATGGTGTAGTTTTGTCTAAGCATGAGACAAATGTTGGCTTTGTCAACAGTCTCCCTGAGAAGTGGCTACACTTCTCACAAGGCCTGAGGAATGCTAATCACATTCAGACCCTTGAGCTCCCTGAGATCTATGGGAAGTTTGTCTATGAAGATAACTTAATCTCAAGGAGATACCCTGACTCAAAAGCTCTTGAGTCCAAAAAGGCCTTGACCTCCACACCCATATCAACTGCTTTTTATACTAATGGTGTTGTGCAGGACTTTCAAGAGGATTCTGAGGAAGAAATTGATGAAAGGACTAGTGATGAGTACCTAAAAGATTTAAACTTGGAATTCCAAGAGAGGGCACTCCTTGCTAGTTCAAAACGTTTCATCAAAAGAAACCAGTGCAACTTTTCAAAAGGAAAAGAAAATGAAACCACTGAATGCTTTAATTGTGGTAAAAAGGGTCATTTTGCTAGGGACTGTTATTCTAAAACCACCTCAGAACCCTCTTACAAATTTTCAGGAAATAGTTCCTCAGGAACTAGCAAGTTTCAACCTAGAATGTTTCAGTCGACCCAACAATTTCAAAAAAAAGGGTCAAAAAGAGTTTGAAGCAAAATATAGGAAAGCCAAGGCTAAACTTGCAATTCTTGAAACTAATCCCTCTATGTCTCAGGCTGCTTAAACATCCAAACCTGTTCAGAAAAAGAACAGGGTTTTAGTAGCTGAAGCTTATGATTGGGATGAAGAAGAGGTATCCTCAAATGAGGAAATCAGAGTAAGTGCACTGATGGCACTCTCTGAAAGCGATCAAGTGGCTGTTGGGAAAAGCCATGCAAGGAATGGAGAGTGGGTAAACATCACCATGAAGAAGGTAAACACTTTACTTTCTATGGATGACGATTCTAATTGGTAGTCTTACGTGAATTATATTTGTGTAGATCTTAAATTTATTGAGGAACAAAGGATTAACATGTTTTCAAAATATAACAACATAGTTTCAGAATTGAATAAATGTAGAGATGAATTGCTTGTAATGAAGCAAGCCAATTTAGAAACAATTACTCTACAAATTCAGAACACTGAAATTTTGAAACAAAACCAAGCCCTACAAACTGAACTTAACAAAGAAAAAGCTGTCATCCAAGGCTGGACCAAAAAGAACCCCAAGGTCTTTGATACAGTGGGTTTAATCCCTAGGAAAACAATAGGAATTGACCATCACATGGTTAACCCCTATGTAAGTCCCAGTGAATTGACCTTTGTTCCAGCTGGCATATCATTTGAGCAAGAAATGCTTCCCAAGTCAAATGACTGGATTGTCAGGGACAAACCAGTCAGTAAGTTACCAAACTTTGAGACTGGAAAGATCTTGCTTCCTGAATGTCAGGCTTTGAAAAATATGCTTGGACTTACTGACCAACTCCGTAAGCTTGAACTCACTGAGCAACTCAGTAATACTGAGTCAGTAAATGAGTTTGAATCAGAATCGTATCCACCACTCCCACTACTGAATACCCTTCAGGGTGCTGCACCCAACTTAGGCCTCCCACCAATGGTCTACTCTCAACACTCTCCAAAGGAGAGTTCAGGATTGGGAAAAACAATCCTGAAAAGACTAACATTTGAAGTCTCAGTAAATACTGTTGACTCATCTTCTTCAGTCCCTTCTGAAGTAATAACCCAAAGCCCTGACTCAAAATTTGATCAGTTGGCTGAAATGGTCAGGAAGCTGGGTGAGAAGATTGCATCTTCTGAGAAACCTTCTCAATCCAAGAAGAAACAAAAACCAGCTTCCTCAAAGACCAAACCCAAACCCTCAAAACCCCTAAAAATATGTGAACTGTGTAACTATACCAATCATATCACTGATGATTGCTATAGAATTCTTTATTGCATGATTTGCAAAAAAAGATGATCACAGGACCTCTGATCATAAAACACACTCAGTCACATCAAAGATGGCAAGCCTTAAAGCTCAGTCTTTAAACTACCCTTCTGATTCTAAACAGAAACAGAAACAAAAGGCAAAGCCTTTTGCACCTTGCCCTTACTGTGGGTCCAATGATCACCATCCTAAGGATTGTCAAATTGACAATTGTTGTGAAAATAGTAAAAGTTCCACTCATGACACCTCAGGAGGTGATAATGCCATTCAGGCCAGAAGAGGTATGACAAAGTCAGCCTCTCAGTCTACTGAGTCTACATCTGCAATCAAATGCATAATTTATGGTAGCTCAGTCCACCACACCACTGACCATAAATCAATTGTAAATATTAAAAAGACCCCCAAAGCTAAGCCCTCCAAGAAGTGGAGTCCTAGAAAGAACTAACCCAGTTTACTATTTGTGCAGAAACATGCCAGGGATCCTGTTTGGCATCTAGATAGTGGATGTTCAAGGAGCATGACTGGTGTGAAGGAGTATCTGCACAAGTATGTTGATGAATCAGGACCCAAAGTGATATTTGCTGATAACTCATCATGTCTCACTGAAGGTTATGGTTCAGTAAACTGCAATGGTATAGTCTTTACTAGGATAGCTTATGTAAATGGTCTTAAATACAATTTGATAACTGTCAGTCAACTATGTGATGCTAAATACATAGTTCAGTTTGATGATAAACAAGGAATCATCTTCAATGCTAATATGGAAGTTGTCCTTATTGCACCAAGAAGACATGGTGTTTATGTGTTGGACATGTCCAGTCTGACTCAGAATGGAACTTGTCGCTTTACTAAGGCCACTGATACTTTCAACTAGCTTTGGCATAAGAGACTCTCCCACCTGAACTTTAAAAACATAAACAACTTTGTGAAACAAAACAAGGTCCTTGGCTTACCATCTCTTGTGTTTTCAAAGGATAAACCATGCTCAGCTTGTGAAAAAGGTAAACATCATAGAGCATCCTTTAAAACCAAAACCAACTTTTCCATCAGGAACTGCCTACATCTTCTCCATATGGATCTATTTGGACCAATTAGTCCTAGATCCATTAACCATGAGAAGTATACTCTGGTCATTGTGGATGAATACTCAAGATACACTTGGGTATACTTCCTGATCAAAAAGAGTCAGGCAGCTGAAACAATTATGTCCTTTGTCAAGAACATTAAAAATCAAAATGACATCAAAGTCAAACAGATTAGGACTGACAATGGAACAGAGTTCAAAAATTATGAACTTGAATGTTTCTGTGATGAGAAAGGTATTTACCAAAAATTTTCCTCACCCTACACACCTAAACAAAATGGGGTGGCTGAAAGGAAAAATAGAACACTCATTGAGGCAGCTAGGACAATGCTAAATGGATCAGTCCTTTCCAAACACTTTTGGACTGAAGCAGTAAAGACTGCCTGTTACACACAAAACAGATCCATCATTGTCAAGAGACATAGCAAAACTCCTTATGAGTTATTCAAGGGAAGAATCCCTGACATCAGCTACTTTCATGTCTTTGGGTGTCCTGTGTTTATTCATAATAACAAGGATCACTTAGGAAAATTTGATGCCAAAGTTGATGATGGATACTTCCTAGGATACTCCATTGTCTCAAAGGCCTTCAGGGTGTTCAACACTAGGAGACAGAATAATGAGGAAACATTTCATGTTACCTTTGATGAGAGCACTGATGCAATCAGTGTCTCTAACAACTCAGTGGAAGAGATAGGTATTGATGAATCATCAAGATACCCTCTTGATGAACATCATACTGATAATGGTCCTTCCACTCAGTACCATGCAAATGCTGACATCTCCTATTACATCATTCCCCACAACCTTCCTTACCCAACCATCACTGAGTTTATTGAAGCACAAGGTACTGATGAATTCATTCAGTCAGTACAAAGTGCTCAGGTACTAAACAATCACAGTGATGAGTCAACCCACTCAGACACTCAAGATGCTGAAGATCATCATGTGTCTGATCCTGATCCTACACGTCAGGCCTCTACAAGTTCTAATCAGTTTCCAAGACCTCAGGACAGTTGGACTAGGTCTCAGGATATAGAACTTGTCAATATAATTGGTGAGCCTACTGAAGGCATGCTCACAAGAAGCATGGCTGCTGAACTGAGAGCAGCCTCAGCCAATGAATGCCTATTTGTGGAATTCATTTCCACCATTGAACCCAAAAGTGTTAAGGAAGCACTAAATCATCCAAGTTGGGTTCAAGCCATGAATGATGAACTGGAACAATTTGACAGAAACAAGGTAATGACCTTGGTCAAATGTCCTGAAGATGTTTCAGTCATTGGCATGAAATGGGTATTTAAAAACAAATCTGATGAAAATGGCAGTGTCATTAAAAACAAAGCCAGACTTGTAGCCAAAGGCTATAATCAACAAGAAGGCATTGACTATGAAGAAACATTTGCACCAGTAGCAAGGATGGAAGCCATCAGGATCTTCCTTGCTTTTGCTATATACATGAACTTCAAGGTGTACCAAATGGATGTTAAAAGTGCATTCTTAAATGGCTCACTGAAAGAAGAAGTTTATGTTCAGCAACCTCCTGGATTTGAAAGCTATGAGTTTCCTGACCATGTCTGCAAGCTTAACAAAGCCCTTTATGGACTGAAACAAGCTCTCAGGGCATGGTATGAGACTCTTTCAGCCTTCCTAATCCAAAACAAATTTGTCAGAGGCAAGATAGACAACACATTGTTTATCTACAAGACAAATAATGATGTCATACTTGTACAAGTGTATGTTGATGACATCATCTTTGGCTCAACAAATTATAAACTTTGTAAACAATTTGAAAAACTAATGGCAAAGAAATTTGAAATGAGCATGATAGGAGAACTGACTTACTTCCTTGGTCTACAAATCAAGCAGACTGATAAAGGAACCTTTACCAGTCAAGAGAAGTATGTCAGAAGCCTACTGAAGAAGTATGAGCTTAGTGACTGTGCCTCAGTCAAGACTCCCATGGTACCCCCAAACAACCTTGGTCCTGATCTTACTGGAAAACCAGTGAATCAAACTCTTTTTAGATGAATGATAGGATCACTGATGTATTTACTTGCATCAAGGCCTGATATCCAATTCTCAGTCTGCTTATGTGCCAGATATCAATCTGACCCAAGAGAAACTCATATCACTGCTGTAAAAAGGATATTCAGGTACCTGAAAGGTACTCCAAACCTTGGATTATATTATCCAAAATGTTCAGGCCTTGATCTTAAAGGATACTCAGATTCTGACTATGCTGGATGCAACATGGACAGGAAAAGCACCTCAGGCTCCTGCCAAATTCTTGGTGGAAAACTAGTCTGTTGTAGTGCTAAGAAGCAATAATCAGTTGCCATGTCCTCAGCTGAAGCTAAATATGTTGCAGCAGCAAGTTGTTGTGCAAATGTACTCTGGATGAAAAGTCAACTCAGTGACTATGGAATTCAGTACAAGATGGTTCCCATCTTTTGTGATAACACAAGTGCAATTGCCATCTCAAATAACCCAGTTCTTCATCAGAGAACAAAACACATTGATATTAGATATCACTTCATCAGGGACCATGTCATGAATGGTGACATAGAATTACACTTCATTCCTACTGAATATCGGCTAGCTGATATATTCACCAAGCCATTGGATGAACCAACTTTCACCAGACTAAAAGTTGAGCTAGGAATGTTGGATATTGAGAATTCGTCCACTGATTGACTCCATCCAAATATGTGTAAATTCTAATAACCCAAGTCCCTGACTCAATGTGTTCTTCAGTGAGAAAGGTCACTGAACTTCAGGAACTAAACCCAAATTCCTGAACCCTTGAACCTCAGGAATTAAACCCAAATTCCTGAACACTAGAACCATCAGTGACTAAACCCAAGTCCTGACAATCAGGTTCACTGAATGAAAAGTCATTTTGGGGGTCCTCAAGAGACATTAAATACTAACTTAAATGCTCTAAGTATCTAGTTAGTAAATGTCCGAGGTTGGTAACTGAACTCTTATTTAATATAAGAAAATTTGTTCTTTTGCCTTTCTGGCTTCCACCTCTGGGCCCCCACATTCCTACTTGGCATTAAATGCCTCTCCAATCACATTACAGATATGTGATGACTCATCTCTGCAAATTACACTTTTGCAAAACTGCTCAACTGTTCACCTTGACTGTTGCGCCAAACCAGGGAAAGTGGAGTGGTGGCATTAAATGCGGATCCCAAAACATTTTATTCAAAACAGTTTCCTAAAATTCTTTTTGAATAAATAAAATCCGCTTAATACCCAAATTACCCTCCACTTCTCTTCCCTATAAATACCCCATGCAAAAACAACACACACATGTTTTTAGAAATCTTAAGCAAAAATTTTGCCCTCTTCTTTCAAAAACTAAATCTTTTGTGTGTGTTCTTAGGCTTTAGAAACCCAGAATCATTTGTTAACCCAGACCTACCAATACAAATGGCTTCTTCTAATGCTATCACATACGCCCCTAATGTGGATTTCATATTAGAGGGCGTAGACCTCACAAAGAACAATGTGGTGGGAAACTTTTCCTATCCACAAAATTTCCATGCTTACAAGAATGTAATGAAATATCTTCAAAACTGTTTTCTTGCAAAAGCATTTACCATGACCCCCTCAGTCATCTACCATGACTACTTGAGGGAATTCTGGTGTACTGCTGTGGCTACTAGCCCGAAAGACACCAAAGAATCCATCATCACTTTCACAGTGATGAATGGGAGAAGGACCCTCTCCCTGGATTACAATGACTTCATCAAGGCCACTGGTCTTGATTTTGCTGAGGCTTTTGAGCCCAATCCGACTGACCAAGAGGTTAAGGGAGAGTTGATCTTCTTGGGACCTCATGACCCTAAACGTCCTGAGTTGTCCGCTGGAGCCATATTGGAGAAGGCTCCAATTGTCAAAACCTGGTTCGACCCAGTCTGGAGGATCCTGATGACATTCGTCATTCAGGTCCTTGGGGGGAATAAATCCTCCACTGAGCAATTGAACTCATCACAACAATTGATGTTGTTCAGTCTCTTGGAGGGCAGAAAGATAGATATCGGAGGTATAATCTTCCGTGACCTTGTTGCTAAGCTCTCAGGAAAATCTAGGCAAAAACACTTGTCTTATCCTAGGTTTATTTCCTGTGTGCTTCAGGACCTCCTTGGTTCTGACTATGTGAGGCCTGACATCGAAGGTACGAAACCTGACATCTTACATAAGACCAATTTCACTAGTAGCATCACTAAGGTGCAACCCATTGCCCTGACTGACTACATGCTAGTGGTCATTCAGGGGGAGAACGCTATTTCTCCAATACCTTCACCGACAAAGAAGGTGAAGAAGACAAAGAAGGGTCAGTCCAGTAAGGTGGTTGGACCCAAACCACTCGTCACTGAGACTGATGCCCAGAACCAACTCAACCTTAAAGATGGGTTGAATGTGGCCCATACCTCTGAGACACTCACTAAAGAGACCCCCCTGACCACAAAACAAAGGCCAACGAAGGGCACTGAGCAATCATCCTCAGTGTCCTCGGGCAAACCTTTTCCACATGTCCCTACTGACATACACAAGTTAGTAGGGTCAGGAACAACCACCCATTCACATCCCGATGAAGGAACTGACAAATCACAATCAGTTCCTGAGGGAGAAAAGGGTTCTAAATCCTCGGTGGGGCAGCACTACTCCACTGAGAAGGGGACCCATCACCAATCACATCCCGTTAACGTTCCTGAGCAATCACCCTCAGGATCTCAGGGAGTTCAGGATCCTAAATCCCCAAAAGGACAGTACAATCCTGATGGGAAGGGGGTCCATCAATCTTCACAATCAGTGCCTAGTGATACTACTGAAAAACACCCGTCAGTAGTTGAAGGCGCTAAGGGGGACAAAGACTCAGAGGGACAAAGCCAGGCTGGGAAAACCCCCCAGTTATTATGGCTAGTCAGGCTGAGCAAACCCACTCAGTTATTATGACGGGGTCAGGACCTGGCCACAACAAAGGTGAGCCCTCTTTTGAGGGGGAGCCGGATACCCTGAAGGTTCCTTCTCTGGCTGATCTTGAAATTATACTGAATGAAGAGTCAGAAGAGGAATTAGTGGATTTTGGTGATGAAGAAGACGTTCTGGGTATTGAGGAGGAAATGGAAACTGATATAACCCCTCCTCAGCACCCTGAACAACAACAATCTTCTCCTCCCCCTGAGGATCAACAACCCAGCTCTCCCACATCATCATCATCATCAGGTGCCTCAACTCCAGCCACTCCTGAGTGGTTGAAGAGTTATGATAATGTTCTTCCGTTGACTGAAAGACAATTGGTTACATTCCTTCGCAAAGCCAACGAGGGTCTTTATAATGAAATCATGGACAAATAGTGGATTCAGCACACTGAAGTGGCAGCCTCCTATGCCGAATTCAGGGCTTCTGTTGAAGAATCTCTATAAAAAGTGCTTCAGGTCGCCAAACTTACTGACAAACAACTCGGCGACCTGAGAGAGTCTATTGATGAAATGGGCACTGAACAGCACAAGGAACTCTCCAACATTCTTAAGGCTATTGAATCTGTTCAGGAAGAACTTGGAGATGATCCTATCCTGATCAAAAGACTGCAGGAGTACATGGATACCCAGAAGTTTACCTCCAATTCCATCATTGAGCTTCTCAAGCTTCTTCAGGGGGTGGATTTCAAAACTATCAGTCGCAGCAAGATTCAATTCATCAGGCAGTCACTGATACCAAGGGGCACCTGGAAAAGATATCCTCAGCCTTTGATCAGCTCTCAACAAAACATAATGAGCTGATCAACCACTACACTACCCATGTCACTGAACTCACCTCAACCCAAAAGGCAATGACGGCTGAAATAACCACCCTGAAGAATGAGACATTAGAAACAAAACAGATGGTCTCCAGTATCCTCACCATTCTTCAGGCCTCTCATATAGCCCCTCCTCCTCAGTCAGCAGGTACATCCACTGAAGTTCCAGTACCTTCTGAGGGGGAGAAAATTAAAGATGGACCAACTCCTTATCCTTCTTCAGCAATTGTGGTTGTTCCTGAAACTTTCACCATTAAACCCCCTCCCACTTCCAAAGGGAAGGAAATCATGGTGACTGACAGCTCTCCTCTAAAGCAATTTGTTCAAGCCTCAACTGAAAGGCGGGCAGATCATGATGCACCATTTTACGTTGATTTGGATGGAGGAAAAAAGTTCTTTGGGACTCCTGATGAAGTGGCTGAAGTCTTACATCAACAAGATCTCAGGAGGGCCCTAGAAAAGGACAAGGAACTCAACAGACCATTAATTGTTGAGGTTGCCAAGGAGGAAATCAAGGAGTCTGATAAAGACATTCAGGGGGATGAATTCATCAGGCTACAAGCTGAACTTCTTCAAGAACACAACAAACAAGCCAAACTAAAAGAAGAAAGGAGGCAAAGAACCTATGAGAGGTATGTGTGGCACATGACCAAAACCAAGGGCGAAGGCAAAATAACAGACATAACCATTCACAACACCAAGCCCATAAGCATAACGGTTCACAGGGGACCAAGGAAGTCTGAGGTTTACCAGCCCCTTAAATTCTTAGACTTCAGGCTAAGGTAATGGGATATGATGATGCCTATCCTAAGGAAGAAGACACAAAGCAAGACAGCCCCATCTCTTATCATGTCCCTGAACGCAAAATATGTAGAACTTGAAAGGGTAGCTAAGAGTCTTGGGATTGATCATGAGAAGGCACTTGCTTCTTAAGGACTGGCTATCCCTGAACCAACTCAGAAGACCGGAAGGAAAAGAAAAGCAGTGGATCAGGAACCTGAACAATACATAGCTGCTCTACAGTGCAACAGGATCCCCCCTGAAGGAGTCAAGTTCATTCCTAACCGAGTCATCAAGGAGCCTGAGTATGGTATCTTCTTCGTTGATGAATTCGCACAGCCAGCCTTCCAAAGAGTAAGTGACATTGATCTAGTGGAAACGACAACACTCCTCGCCTACAAACTGATGGCGCTTAGAGTGAAGAGTCCTGGGAACGAGGAGTTTGTCAAGCTGCTGGACAAGATGATGAGTGAAAGACCTGACAAGGAGGTGTTAGTGTCTAAGAAGGCGAAACTTGAACTCATGGGTTAAGTACAAGAACCCTGAGTATTTTGTACTTAGTTAGTTAGGACTTGTAATGATATAAATAAGATGATGTTTTTATTATTTCAGTGTCCTTATTTACTTTCTAGTACATTCAGTATGAGAAGAAGTCATTATCTCACTCATAACTGATCAAAACACTTAGGCATAATTTATATCCAAATAGGGGGAGATTGTTGGGTCCATCAGTACCCAAGAATACTTAAAACAAGATTTGGACACAAATTAACTAAGTGTTAATTTAAACCGAGAACAATTCAAGTCACTGAGTGAACAGTCACTCTCACTCAGTGAGTCATCTTCAGGATGCTTAAGGCGAATTCAAGAAGAAGGATTCACTACTCAGGAAGGCGGTACTCCCTGAGTAGGACTTAAGCCAAAGAAGAAGATGATGGTTCAGTGAGTGTTGGACAAGAACTTACTGAACCCCAGTCTCCTCAACAAACAATAAGTGATTGAAGACTGAAGAAACCAACGCCTGAAATAAAGGCGGGAATAAGTGGGAAGTGTTTAAGAAGATAAGAGTGTCAGACCAACCACTCTTATCTTGTCAGCAAACCTTCCCTTATGCGGCTAAAAGTCATGGAGTGTCAGACCAACCACTCCTAAGACTTTTTGGCGCATTCCTATTGGTTCTTGGAAATGACAATTACTGTTGTAATTGTCAGACACGTTTGCTTCAACAACTTGTATTATTTTAATCACTTTTACTCATGATACTTGTGTATAAATAGGTTCAGATAGGAGAGAAGTTGAGTGTGTTTTGTACATTGAAAGCCTTAGACTTTTGCAAAACAACTTCTCTCCTACAAAGAGTAACCAGTCCCTGAGATAGCTCAGTGAGGCATATTTTTACCACTTAAGCATAGCTTAAGTTTAGATAGGAGACACCATACCTTGTCTATTCAATCCCAAGTGTTTGTTCCGCAAAACACTTGGGTAATAGATTCTTTGATTCATTTCTAATAAGAATTTAAACGTTGAAAATACTATGTGTTTTTATATTAACGTTTCATTAACTGTTAGAAGTAATCATTACATTGTATTAGTCATAAACACAAATAGATTAACTTTCTAGTTAACTCTAAGCGTGTTAAGGGAACAACAGAGATTGATGCGCAGTGTTCCCCACCAAGGGCGACTCAAATTCGGCGCTCTGGCGATGGAAGGAAATCAACCGCTCAGCATTAGTCTCTTCTTCATGATGAGAAGAGTCAGTCAGAACATGAACAGGTTCGGCCCGACTGATTGGGATTGGAGAAGAGATGTGTGTAGAACTCAACTCGTGGTCGGACGATTGTTCGACACGCTTTTTCTTCTTTGCCACGCGAGACCCTTCTCCAGCAGCACGCTTCTTCTTGGACTGCCCCTGCCCTTCGGCAGCCGCTTTAGCTGCCGCCAAATTATCCTCTCTCTTTTTGGCGGCAAGAACTATCTCACAAGGCACCTCAACTGCCTTCATCAACTTCGACTTGGGAGGAATGTCCTCTGCATTCTCAACGCGGGGGGGGGGGGTGGTATAAGTCACGTGTTCCTCCCCCTCGGCCATAGGCTGCCCAGCCGAAACCTTGGCTCCTTCAAAACTTGGAAAACATAGAAATTCAGATATGGTAACAACTGCATCACAAAAACAAAAAGGAAAACAAAATAAGATAGAAGAGGTTATTTATAAAATGGACGAACAAAATGCATAAGAGGGCATATTACCGTTTCCCCCCGGACCTTTCAAGACACACTTATACCCGGCGTGCTTCTAAACAGAACTGAGCCCAGCAGCATACAACAAGCTGGGATGCGGCTTGTGAAGGGGAATAACCACCTCCTGGAGCCTCTCCACTAAATCTTCATCATAAGTACCCGAAGGTGGAGGGGGATCCGAGACGTTTGAGTCTGGATGACGCCAAGGCACAGGAATAGGGATCGCCCTCCAACCAACAAGAAAAAATTGATTCTTCCAATTCTTAAGACTGGACTTTATCTCCTTGAAGCAGGGCTTGAAGTTCTTACCGGTTCATGCTTGGAAATAAAACCAATGACCTTGTTTGCAAAGCTTGTAAAACACCCGGAACAGAAGGACGGAGGATCAATGTCTAGAGCTCTGCAATAAATCTCAAACATTGTCATCCGATTTATACCAATCGGCACCAACTGGGAAATATGGACCCTAAAGTACTTCAAAACCCTCAAAAGAAAAGTAGAAGTGGGAATTCTGAAACCACCTTGCTTGAAAAAGTGAAGGTACAACCCATTTGCGTTATCCGGAACATCAAGAATGGTCTTTCCGTCAGGAGCTAGGCGCGGATTCAGGTCAAGCAGAATACCATAACACTTGGCGATCCAACTTACATTAGCCTCGTCCAAGACAGAAGTATAAACATGCATATCAAACTTGGGGGTGTGAGAAGTATCACCCGAACCCTCTGGGTGGTCCAGAGCAGAATTATCATCCGACATGTCTTGAGAGCCGGAGGGGATGAAATGAAAGGTCTAAAGAAGGAAATAAGGAGAAAAATGGACGCACCTGAAGAAGGAAGGGGTGATCGCAATTCGTTCAGAGGCAGACAGTGAAAAGAAGAGATGTGGTAAAAAGTGAGGGTTCACCCCCTATTTATAGATGTGGTAAGAATAGGACGAAAACGTCAAGTCTTGTCAGAAAGCACATCTCGACCGTTGGGAGAGTAAAGTAGGACACGTGCCAACCTCACGAAAACCGAAGCGTGACCTACGGCTGTCCTTATAACAGCCTGCATTTATTACATTTTTCCGGTTGTCCAGCGAATCTCAAATAATGTACCATTGACATAAAATCAATACTACAATACTTGGGGGGGGGGACATGTTCATGTATGTGTCCGAACGACACACGCCGGACGAAGCTCATTCAAGCCGACCGGTCCGGATCGTACACATTCATATATTAATAATAAAAGTACCTCGGGAACGACCAAGACGTCTTGTCACCTAGGTAACATGCGCAGACCGTTGGTTGCGCCATCCCGTATTCCACGGGATATGTTCTCCAGTACGTGCACAGTGGCCTATAGGCCTGGTCTAGGCATAGGCTAGCTCCTCATTTCCCTATGGTATCAGGTACATTGGAAGCACAGTGATTGTGGTGCTATAAATACCCTGACTTATTAAATGCACAAGCATTAACTCTTTTCCCCTAATTTATTACTTACATTTACTACTCTCATTGCAACTCACATTTATTACTCAGCTCATTCATCCGGACGGACACTTATCCTCACACTGGAGCTTGGTCTTGGGATAAAACCCAAGATGAGGCTAACGTGTGTTACCTTTTTTCAGGATCACATAGCTCAAGACTCGGGCCTAAAGAACCAGGGGTAAGATTTTACCTCAACAATTAGTGTATCCTTTTATGAAATGTTTCACATATTTTTTACTTGATCTATTTTGGTTTTTCATGTTATTGCTTTTTGACGCGGGTTTCATATACTTTTAGTTTGTGTGTAGCTTGTAATGCCTAGAGTATGTTCATTTTGTTCGTTAAGGTATTTCTGTCTGCTTGGCCGCACTTATAACACCCTAAATTAAATACGACTTATAAAATACGCTATGAATTAAAACTTGAGTTATATATCATGTTATGACTCGAAACCACACAATATGAACATATAACCTAAAGTATTATACGAAATTATATATGAACCTTATGATATAAATCATGGCACGTTTAAAGGTATAAATTATAGGCCGAAAATAATAAAACATGTACACAACATATTATGGAGATAAGTATGAATTTTTGCCAATTTGGAAAGTGCTAATCACCCTTATACACCTCCCTAATTTCGGCTCACTCATCCCATATTTTTTCTAAAACCGTGTATATGCATGCACCTCTCCAAGAAACCCTAAACTTCTTTCTCTCTATTCCAATTGGACGGCAAAAATAAAACCACACAAGAAACCCTAAAAACTTGTTCTATTCGGCATCAAGAAGGAGAAGAGGAGAAACAATAGCTTGATCGTGATCATTGTGTTCTTCTTCAATTCGTATCACACAAAGGTAATCGAATACACATCATTTTAATCCATTCGAATTGTTGAATAAAACCTAAATCGATCCATATTCTATTTTTCTTTCATTCGGTCATGATCAAGAAAGAGAAGAGAAGGTGTTGGTGATTTGTTTGACCTAGAAATCTTTGTGTTCTCATTCCATTCGATCTAACCTAAGAGGTATCATATAAACTTCAATCTATAATAATACTTTTGGATCAATATGTATTAATATGTGTCGATATGATTAATTGTGTTCTTGAAATCGGATCTATGTAAAAACTAATCTCTCATAAATATTTATGCTACCTAAATGAATTTTAAACCGATGATACAAACATGATTTTTAATGGTTCTTTAGGCTAAAACTGAATTCAGTGAAATGGCGCTCGAATGAAATTGGTTTGGTGATTTTTAGAAATCGGGAAGGCAACCGTTTGATTTTTAGAATTCATGTGTCAAAACTGCATTTCGGGGTATGAAAATTCAAGCGTGTTCTATGATTTTTAATTTAAAAGCTATAACGATTCAATACCTGAAATTTTGGCAGAATGATATATGGTATATGAGTTAAGTTTTGTAATTTTTGTGGATTTTTCTAAGATGTTTAACTGGGGTAAATAATTACATACTTTCGGGGTGTTCTAGCAGGTCGAATTCGGGAAGGTGTTGTGGTTGTCGATTTTTAGTTTGTACTTGTACCACTTAATAAAATCTAGAAAAATTTCATAAAATACTTAAGACATAGATGTATATTTGGGTAAAAGTATAGAATTTTATAAGCTCGTATAAGGCATTTTAAAAATAGCTAAATTCTGACCTATTTTCAATTATAATTCTGAATTTAAGTAGTTATTTATTTAGAATACTTATAAGCTTATTTGCTTCACCTTTAGAACCTAAATAGGCTATTTGTCATCTTAAAAGTATTTAACTTATGTTTTGATTAATTATCATATTAACCTTTAACTTTGGCATAATTGCAATAGTAACCCTAATCTTTGAATAGTGATAATATGAAACCTAAATTATATGAATTAAACCCTAAAACTGCTAATTCGGGAAATATAACTTAATTATGACCTAATTGAATGTACGTAACCCTAATTGGAGTTTAATCACTTTAAATGATCAATTAAAATGACTTGTGTAATTAAAAAACCCTAATCTCACATTTACTTGATTCAGAAACCCTAAATTGCTTTTAAACCTAAAATGGCTAAAGTTACTATTTTGGAAAGTTACTATTTTTGGAAAGTTACTAATTATGAAAACCTACTAATTATGGAAAGTTACCTAAAATGGAAAGAAAACTAAAATGAAACTGATGCGTGGTTTTGCAACCTTACAACAGGTTTTACCTCTCGAGGGATCTCAAGAGGCTTACAACCCCACCAGGCAGTGTACCTGACCGATGTAGTATAGTGTAGTGGTAAGTACGGGGGATTGATCGTTCTCCACAGGGAATAGTGTTCGTTAGGTATGAAAAACTACTCTAATAGGTCTAAGGGTTGAGGAAGATTCTTTTTATGTTTTTATATTTTTTATGAAAGCAAGTAAAATCTCGGGTTTGAAAGAGTGGGCGGAATTAGTTGCTAGTCAACTAACCCAAATTACTACGAATGCAAATAAAATAAATAACTGAAAATAAAAAGTTGGTGAGAAACTTATGTGTAGAGAAATGTGTTCATTTAGATTTCCTTACTCCCTAACTATCTTTTACCGGTTGATTAGTGTGTATTAGTTGCGTGGATGACGGGTGTATTCCTTAATACCAATCGTGGGGTGGCGTACGTACTTCCCCAACTCTACAAGCTCCTACTTCACTCTTATGTCGAGCCGGCTAGGAAGCTCCTAACATGGGATCACTAGAATTCGCTTGTGCATTAAATACAACCATAAAAACCTTTAGTACGCATTTGGTTCATGTTTCTTAAGACGTTCAAGCAAGTTACCGAATAGGAAGTTAGCCAGTTTTCTTAAGCCTAACATAGATAAACAATCATCCAATACAACTAATAACACACTAATAACCAATAATCAATAGCTAGGTTTCATTAGATCTAAGCAAACACAAGATAAATCTAGCCTAACATGTTAAACAAAAGACAAGAACAAGATAAAATCAAACAACACATAGACATATTGAATGATTAATTGATAACTTATCTTTCAATGTAACATGGAAGATCTCAAGGCAAAAAGCCTTGAAAAAGATGCTAAAATCGTCTTAGGGTTTTCTCCCAAAAATTCCACACTAAGCTCTCTCTAATGACAAAGAATTGCAAAACTATATATAGATTTTTACATCTGACGGCGTCACCTTATGGAGTGTGACGCCGTCACCTCGCCGCTTCTAGGGTTCCCGGATGGCCTTCTTGACGCCGTCCCTCTTTAGCCCTCCAAAATCCGTTCTGGCTTATCAAGGCTTGACGCCGTCAGACCTTGAACGTGACGCCGTCCCTCTTTGAATTAAGCTGTGACGCCCTTGATCAGGTTAAAGCGTGACGCCGTCAGAATTCACATGCAATTTTCACTAGCTTATCATGAGTAAATTTCACATCCACCTTTTCTTGCCAAGCCATGACGCCGTCCAGAGTAAAATCTGACGCCGTCAAAGGTAACTTTTAGCCGATTTTTGAGACTTTGTCGTTTTCTTCACTTTAATGCTCCAAAAACGTCCAAAATGCCTCCTTTTCCAGATTTCTCCTCAAAAGTACCTAAAATGACAAAAGGAACGATTTAGGGCAATATTTGATCAAATAAATACGATTTAGGGCTTAAATGACCCCTTAAAAGTGGTACACTTTTCGCTTCATCAAATACCCTTACACTTGAGATTTGCTTGTCCTCAAGCAAATGCGCTTTTATTCTAATCAAAATACAGGTTAGGGGTCATTTAATGCAAACATAAAAGTAATTACAACAAATAATCGTTCCACTTCAATCATAATAAGCACGGAGATTATAAACTAGCACCTCACAAGTAGTGTTTAGATACTCACATCTCTCAAGTGTCATCAAAATAAATCTCATAAATGAAAACGGATAATATCTCTCACTACCTGCCATAGCAAATAGATTACCATAGGCTTGGGAAAGGATCGAAAACCTCCTCCACTAGGCGTAAGCACCTAAGATAAACTATCAAAGAGGGCTTTTAAATGGGTTATAACGTTAGGTGTAGGGAAAAGGAAAACACGGTTTTGTTGGATAAAGGATATTTTACTGGTGGCGAGTTAAAGATCTTGATCAATTACATGTACTATACAATGTTGCTAAGCCAAGACTCGACTCAATCTTAAGCTAGAAACAAAATAACAAAATAACAAAAACATAAAAATAAACATAAAATGAAACGGGATGGTAGTCCGTATGTTTTTTCTACTTTTCTTTTTCTCATTTTTTTTTGTATTTTTCTTGATTTTTCGATTTTTTTTTTTTTTTTTTTTTTTTTTTTTTTTTTTTTTTTTTGCATACACTTTTGCCCTACCATCCAAAATAATACATCATAGGGGCGTTGCATTCCCTTACACTTGAACTTTTACATAACTTTACAAATAACTATTCTAATGACTCGAATTAAGATAATTGAAAAACTTGGAGTACTTTTAAAATATTTAGCACATATGGGGGTAATAAATGATGTTCTTCCCCATTACTCCATTACACTAGTACTTTACCCATGAGTCCCAATCGTCCCAAAATAATATGTACAAAGATATGACTCGACTTAGCAACCATGTAATCAACTAGATAATTAACTTGGGTTTAAACAAATGTTGTAACAATAATGCACTAAAAATGAGTGCATACAAGGTAGGCTAAGGCGATTTGGGTGTACATTTAAGTGGGGTGTAAACAAATTCTTCCTTTAAGTAAAATGCTTAAAGGTCGAAACGAAAAGATAGGCTCTGAGGGGTGTATAGGGGTATCGTGTACTAAAAATGAGTACAACGCAAAGGGTGTGGGAGAATTATTTGACCAATGTAGCCAAAGTAATTATAACAAAAACACAGGTGTAAAACAATGGGTTAATCCTAATGCCTCTTATCATGTAGTAAATCTAACTATACGAATGTAGTCTCACTTGTGGCCTTGGAATGGTCCTAACGCAAGTTCTAGAATCTAAGTGCTACCGGTACACACATCATAGCATAAATGCTTTTCCTACCAATTCTAGGGGCGAACCTCACATATTTGGGGGTGGAAAATTTTTTAGTGGTACGGTTTTTGTGCTAGTCATATAACTCCTATCCGTGAGACGCTCATTAAGATCAAAGTTTCACTCCTAAATGTTGTAAAAAATTTTAAATTTGGCACTAAAATTGCCCTAACAGGTATTTCTCTCAGTTTTATTACACATCTACTATTAAACAAAACAAAAATCAAGCGTAATAGCATTCTCTAATCGTACTTTTACCCTCCCCTTACACTTAAGATGAACATTGTCCCCAATGTTCAAATAACAAGATGTAAAAGTAAAAAGTAAAATAATGAAATCAAATACTCCCCTGATTCGCTCGGTGGATAATGAAGTAACACGGTTAAATCTTCTTCCAAAGTAATGTTGAAGCTCCATGACTAATGCATCGCCATAAGCTTGATTCAAAACATTTCCTTGTCCGAAATAACCTGTTAAACCTGAGAAAACAAACACGAAAACCTGCATAACATCGGCGGGATAAATCTATATATAAGGATATAATGCTTGTGGAATGATAACTTTGCAGATTCCTGGAGATTATAAGTTGGAGATTTTAATAAAAACTTTTTAAAAACAAAACTTTCAAAAATTTCTGAAAATTAAATATGACGCCGTCAGGTTATAAACCCTGACGCTGTCAGAAATGACCTGACAAAAATTTTCATTTTAAGTTTCCGGAAAATTTCTGGAAAAACCTTTACCTTACTTCCTGGAAATCCTGCAAAACATCATTATGACTCGATACAAGCATTTTACTCAAACAAATACTAATATGTATGTTCATTTAATATTATTACGATTCATGTTCATTTGTGTTCTAATAAACCGATTTAGATTTCCCTTACACTTAACTTTTGCAAAATACCTTTATATGTAGTTAAGACGAAGTTAAAAACAAAATAAAGCATTTTCACAAATTAATTTTGAACATGAATCAATAATAATAAAAATTAAACACACATACGGAAACAAATAAAAACAAACAAACAAACAAATAAACACACAAAGCAAATAAAGCTTGGGTTGCCTCTCAAGAAGCGCTTTTCTTTATTAACGAGTCTTGTAGCTAGACTCAAAGTCACGTACATTACGTGACTCCATCATCCGTCACGGTTCCTAGGCCATTTTCATTCCCGGTTTTATATTCCGGTCCTAATTTCAAACAATCCTTGTAGAAGCCGAATATCCTTTCCATAACATAGTCTACTCCTTTATTTCTATCCTCATCATTCCTATAGTAGACCGCTTGCTTGAGCTCCTTCTCAACATTTGACAAGTGTTGGAATTGTTCTATCTTATATGGCATTTGGTAGTTTACTTCATCGGTCTCATCCTTAAATCTAACTATCCCTAAGGAAGGTTCATAGGTCATTCTAGAGACCTCAACAAATGGTTTTCCAAAAACCACTTGAGTTAAGGACGCATCGACTATTGGGCGGATATCTTCTACAATTACAAAGTCGGTGACATAGGTGAAGTTTCCTACATAAACCGGTAATCCCTTAACTCTTCCCGTGAAGTTACTCATCCAACCCTTGTCAGGGAGCATCCTATACCCAAGTTGATTTTTCATTATCAAGTTGTAGTGGGCTCTAGTCATGATGTTTATGGGTGATCTAAGGTCGATGTAGGCTTTCCACACATGCAAATGTCCGATGTTGCATGGTATGTTGAGATTAGAAGGGTCGCCTATTTCTATGATTGGTCTACCTAGGAAGTATGGTGTCTCGGGGTCATCGAATAAGTTTGTATGATATGCGCGCTCTTCCTTAGTGGGTAGCCTATTGAAGTAATCCTCATCATCATCTACTTCTTCAATCTCACTTGTCCTAACTTCCTTATCAACCTCGACTTTCTTATCCTCATCCTTAGGTTCACTATTATCCTCATTTCTATCAATTGGTTTGATAGAGACAATGTTGACGAAGTGGACGTGTTTGGATGAAGAGGGGTCCTTTACTTGGTGTCCGCTATTTGTGTTCCTAGCGTCCTTATGTGGAGGTGATAGCACTTGGTTATTGAGGGCTTTCAACAAGTTGTCAATTTTGTTGGTCATCTCTGTTTGTTGCTGATTGAATTCGGATTCGAATCTAGCTAGCCGAGCTTCTTGAGATGCCATAAATTGAGACATCAATCCTTCAAAGTTATTGGTACTACCATTGCCGGAAGGATTGTTGTTGAAAGTACGGTTCGAGTTGGAACCGCTTGATTGGAAACGATTAGGTGGGTTGGAAGAATTGGGTTGTTGTGCGTTTTGGTTTTGTTTCCACCTAAGGTTCGGGTGATTTTTCCATGAGGGGTTGTATGTATCACCGTAATGGTTTGGCTCGGGTTTGAAAGTGTACCACTTGTCTCCCGCTCCGTCGGTACGCGAGGATGCGTAGTCCACAAAAGCTTGTTCGGGGAGTTCCATGCAATCACGAGTGTCGTGGGGACCACTACATAATTCACATGAAGAAGTGATTTTGTTCACTTGGCTTGAAAGTTTAGGAGCCTCGTAGGATTTCATGAGAAACTTGACTTGGTCTTCAAGTTCTATGATCCTACGGTCGGAAGTGCTTGAATTGTTCGAAGGCAAAGATATTGCCTTGACCGTTTTATTCAAATCACGGGGATCACTCCAACTTTCTTTGTCATAAAGAGCAAGATCCTCTAGGAGAGCCCATGATTGTTCCGCACTTAGATCACGTAGCTTGCCACCGGCTGATTGGTCAATGGTTTGCCTTGTGTAGAGATTGATATGGTCATAGAAGATTTGGACTTGGAGCCAAAGTTCTATGCCATGGTGAGGGACTTTTTGGAGTAAGTCCTTGAATCGAGTCCATGCCTCGTAGAGAGTTTCGCCTTGACGTTGTTGGAACATCAAGATATCATTCCTTAGCTTGGTAGTTCTTCCCGGTGGGAAAAACTGAGCAAGGAAACGAGTGGTGAGATCATCCCAAGAGGTGATGGATCCTGCGGGTTGACGTTCTAGCCATTGACTAGCTTGATCCCGCAGAGAGAATTGGAAGAGACGCAATCGGGTCGTCTCTCGAGTGGCAACATCAAGGTCTATAGAATCAACGATTTTAAGAAAGTCCTTGAGGTGTTGATTAGGATCTTCAGAACGAAGTCCATGGAATGCGCATCCGCTTTGCACCAACCGGATGGTGTCGGATCGCAAGGGTGTGACATTGGCTCCTTGAGTGAGCTCAATGGTGTTTCGATAGCCATGGTGGCTAGGACGGGAGTACTCTCCTAAAGTACGGGCTCTAGGAGGTGGTGGTTGTTGTGGTGGTAGGTTGTTGGGATTAAGGATATTACCATCTTCCATGATGTCGGATGGTATGGTTACGAACAAAGACACGAAGAAAATAGATAGACTAAAGAAAACCTAGAAAAATAAAACAAAAATCTCACTAGAAAGGAATCTAGTGAGTAGACCTATAAAATAAAAATTCAACCTAAACAATAACTATTCCCCGGCAACGGCGCCAAAAACTTGATGCGTGGTTTTGCAACCTTACAACAGGTTTTACCTCTCGAGGGATCTCAAGAGGCTTACAACCCCACCAGGCAGTGTACCTGACCGATGTAGTATAGTGTAGTGGTAAGTACGGGGGATTGATCGTTCTCCACAGGGAATAGTGTTCGTTAGGTATGAAAAACTACTCTAATAGGTCTAAGGGTTGAGGAAGATTCTTTTTATGTTTTTATATTTTTTATGAAAGCAAGTAAAATCTCGGGTTTGAAAGAGTGGGCGGAATTAGTTGCTAGTCAACTAACCCAAATTACTACGAATGCAAATAAAATAAATAACTGAAAATAAAAAGTTGGTGAGAAACTTATGTGTAGAGAAATGTGTTCATTTAGATTTCCTTACTCCCTAACTATCTTTTACCGGTTGATTAGTGTGTATTAGTTGTGTGGATGACGGGTGTATTCCTTAATACCAATCGTGGGGTGGCGTACGTACTTCCCCAACTCTACAAGCTCCTACTTCACTCCTATGTCGAGCCAGCTAGGAAGCTCCTAACATGGGATCACTAGAATTCGCTTGTGCATTAAATACAACCATAAAAACCTTTAGTACGCATTTGGTTCATGTTTCTTAAGACGTTCAAGCAAGTTACCGAATAGGAAGTTAGCCAGTTTTCTTAAGCCTAACATAGATAAACAATCATCCAATACAACTAATAACACACTAATAACCAATAATCAATAGCTAGGTTTCATTAGATCTAAGCAAACACAAGATAAATCTAGCCTAACATGTTAAACAAAAGACAAGAACAAGATAAAATCAAACAACACATAGACATATTGAATGATTAATTGATAACTTATCTTTCAATGTAACATGGAAGATCTCAAGGCAAAAAGCCTTGAAAAAGATGCTAAAATCGTCTTAGGGTTTTCTCCTAAAAATTCCACACTAAGCTCTCTCTAATGACAAAGAATTGCAAAACTATATATAGATTTTTATATCTGACGGCATCACCTTATGGAGTGTGACGCCGTCACCTCGCCGCTTCTAGGGTTCCCGGATGGCCTTCTTGACTCCGTCCCTCTTTAGCTCTCCAAAATCCGTTCTGGCTTATCAAGGCTTGACGCCGTCAGACCTTGAACGTGACGCCGTCCCTCTTTGAATTAAGCCGTGACGCCCTTGATCAGGTTAAAGCGTGACGCCGTCAGAATTCACATGCAATTTTCACTGGCTTATCATGAGTAAATTTCACATCCACCTTTTCTTGCCAAGCCATGACGCCGTCCAGAGTAAAATCTGACGCCGTCAAAGGTAACTTTTAGCCGATTTTTGAGACTTTGTCGTTTTCTTCACTTTAATGCTCCAAAAACGTCCAAAATGCCTCCTTTTCCAGATTTCTCCTCAAAAGTACCTAAAATGACAAAAGGAACGATTTAGGGCAATATTTGATCAAATAAATACGATTTAAGGCTTAAATGACCCCTTAAAAGCGGTACACTTTTCGCTTCATCAGAAACCTTTATGATTATGAAACTATGAAACTTATAAGTAAAATTATGATTATTGTAGATCGGGTGAAGAAGGAGTGATCCCCTGCTTCTATTCATTTCTATTGCTTTGATTTGTGCGCTTTGATAAGGTACAAATATTCTTTCCCTTTTCAGTAGGGATATTTCTATCGATCCTATGCCTGATATGATTCCCTTATTTGACTCATGACTTTCATTGTATGATTGTCATTCTTATTGATTCATTCTAACATTTATTTAAATGTCTCTGCTATGCTATACTTATGCTTTGCCATGCTTATTGAGTTACTATCTTGTTTCTCTTGCCATGCTAGATTATTATTGTTGTATGCTATGATAGATCTGTGCCTGAGCTAACCTAGTTGTGGAGGTACCATGACCATGTCTTTGATGGCACCCTAGGCATGACACTCCCGTAGAGGTGTGATAGATCTACGGCGTTCCCCCTTATGTTATGATTTATTGTGTACACTATTGGCCAACTTTATATATGTGTGACCAGTCTAGTACTGGCATCCATATTTTGTTAGGGAGCGTATGGATATATCCTAGGTTTATGCATTTGTATGTTATGGTGATCTGGTGGTGTGTGCCTTACACTCCTTCTCACACTTTTATTACTTAGAGGTCTCCCCTCTTCGTATACTTGTATTGCTTTAGTATGATTTGACGGATTATGTATGTAGTTCCTATGGCACATCCTTATATGAACTTTTCCCTTATTTTATTATTCTCTTGATTTATTTCTTATTCAGTTCTCATGCATTCTTGATTCTTAGTTTTCCTTAAAATTCGTATAACTTCCATGATTATACTTTTCGTTTGTATTCTTATTCCTTCGTTGCTTATGCTTATTTACCGTTATGTTATGTTATATATATATCTGTTCATTGGGCTTTTTAAGCTCAGCCGCATGTTTTCTTTTCTTATGCGGTAGGTAATAAGCGGGGCGACGAGCTTGGGAATGAGAGAGAGTAGGACTTAAAGACCTATTTATTTATCATTTCGTTGTCCATTGTTTCGGACTTTCATTTCTTTTAGTACTTTGAATGTTACCTCTTTACTTGGTTTTGTTTGGTTAACCCACTATGCATTTCAGATTATCTTTTGATACTAGTCTTGATGTTCGAGACTTGGTTATTTATTTAAAAGACTTCCGCTTGCGTAATGTATGCTTTGTATGACACCATAATGTGATATCTTGGCCTTGTCGGGTCGGGGTGTTACAGCACTATAATTAGGTCTTTGAATCATACTTGATCTACTTTGGTTTTCAGTCTTGTTGCTTTTGTTAAAACTCGAAACTCGAAGAGGTACTTTTATAAAATAAGTGCCATATTATTATTAGTTTCTTTATTTTAAACAACTATTAGAGCACTCTCAACCATAACCTAGAGTTAAACTTTAACACACTGCCACGTCAGCGTCACATCAGATTTAAAATTTTCACCTTTAACTCAAAAAAACACCCACAATCATAACTCACCTTAACTCACCTTTAAATCAAATATTTTCAAACTCAACCCTAAACTTATAATAATACTTTATTTATTAAAAACTTAACATTCATTAATGTGGTGTTAATTGGGTATTTATAGGGGAGTGAAAGTGGGTTTGAATTTTTTTTCTTTTTTTTTAAAATATAGCCGTTTGTATGTAACGGTTAAAAACGCAAGGGGGCAAAACGGCTAAAAGAGACGTTGGAGGGGGCGAAATGATTTTTTTTTATTATTTTACAAACACACCCCTTAACGCAGTGTTAAAGGGTTAACGCACCCCTTTAACGCTGCGTTAACGCAGCTACCATTCAACCTTTAACGCACCTTAACGCATTGATGGTTAACCTTTAACGCACCTAGTGCATTAAGCGTTGGAACTGCTCCTATAGCAATATTTTGATGTTGTTAGTCATTTAAAAAGAAAGAGAAATGTTAAGCAAGTATAATATATAAGATTGTGTTTTGGATTAGTAAGTTTTGTGGCCAACATCATGGAAATGAGATTTGAAGCACCAGACTTTCCATACTGTCAAAGTGCCACCAAACTCAGTTATAACTAACACAACATTGACTTCTTGACCAAAAATTCCAGAGAGTTCATGTGTTTGTGTGTGTGGTTCGGTTGGATCAAGTTCCAAGCTTTAAAACCTCATCCCCACAACTAAGTATACTCAAATCTTTGAGTAATTTCATATTTTGAGTTAGGTTTCGTGAGGTGAGAATTTGGGGATTTTGTGTAAAATGGGTTTTGAGCAACAGTGGAAACAAATGAGGTTATGGGAATAAATCCCAATAATAATTGTGAAAAATCAAGGATTTGGGAAAATACCCATATGATCATATTTGATGATCTTATGCATGTTGATGTAATCAAATAAGTACACATTTAGTGCATCATTTATCTCATTATATTGCTCATTTACTATACTTTTATATAAGAATTGCTTAATCATTTACTTTTCTCATTCTTAGTAATTGTGGAGCAATAATTGAAAAGACACGGAAAATGGAGCTAAAATGAAGAGAATATCATATTAGACGAAGAATACGGCGTATCCCTGCTAATTAGGATACGCCGTATGTTTTACTTAGAAGAAAATAAAGAATAATTGTGTTTTGAAGGATACGACGTATCCAAGTTTGTGGGATACGCCATATAGAACCCCTAAGAGATAAAGATCCAAGACGCAATTTGAAGACATACAACATATCTATCTATGGGTATACGCCATATACGAGCCCGAGAAGAAATCCAAGAGAATAAATAAAGCCAAAAGAAGATTTCAAGTTTACATGATGGCCTTAGAGGATGCTTTAGTATTTTGGCCATAACTCCTTAATCCGGACTCCGATTTAGTTGATTTAAAAGGCAACAAAAAGGGAAAAAGAAGATCTACCTGGTTCCTGAGTGAAAAATAGCGTATTAAGGGATTTAGATACGTCGTATTAGGAATATGCCGTATCTGTTTTTTGGATACGCCGTATCGGAGCAGATTTCAGAGTATTCTATGTTTGGAGCCCAAGTTTGATATCTTGAATACGCCGTATTGGCCCTAGTTTCAGAAAACTATAAATACCAGCCCTCATAACAAATTAGGGCATTATGGGGGAGACCTTGAGCCAAATCATCCTAGAAGACCACTCCATCCTAGAAGAACATCTCTCATTATTATTGCATTGTTTATCATTCGGTTTGCGTATCAATTTTGTCTATGAGTGATTGTTTTTACTTTATTTCTTCTGAAACAATTGCAACATTTTTTTATGGTTTTTAAGAACTATTTTCACATATTCTATTTGAAAAGAGTGATACTACGTTGATAGCTTGAGCTTTTTTAATGATGATTTATGTTATTTAAAGAGTGCATGGAGGGTGTTCGACGAAATATCTTAAGAAATATTCAAGAACATGTTTTGTTTCTTAAACTAAATAATTTCAATTAGGCTATTTACTTTAACCATGTGTAAGAGTTTGCTCTAATATATGTGCTCATTAGACTCAATTTATGTTCAACGTGGCTAAATTAGTAACACCGAGATTGGTAATGTTTCTCTCAAGAAATTTTGACTTTGACCAAGTCGTCGAGTTTAAGAGTTTTCTAATTCCCCATGGACACCTGCGGTATTCTCCATAACCTTTAATTTCATATTCATGAGTAGAAACATGGTGTCCGGTTATGAGATTATCCTGTTCAAATATGTTATTCCAAGCAATATCTTTTTAAATGGCAATTCGAACGAGATCACTGCATCTTTCACTCATCCATTGTGCAAGTAAGACATAGAAATGTTATGTGTTTATGAATAGAAAGAAGTGCAAATATTTATTGTTTAAATGTTATAGATTACATGTTGCACCTGAATAGATACATATAGATGTGGGTTTTAGCTTGTTTACTTAGAAGCATGTCTACTTGTGTTATACATTATCTTTAGAGAGTTTGATTCGCGATAGTTGTTTCGGGTTGCTTATTGAACAACCGTTTGTAAGCAGTTTCATTAAGCAATTTCGAACAAGCCATGTATAATTAGGAGATCATGAACACTTTCCATGGATAATACTAAGCATACTTGGATCCATTTCTATAAAGGTAATTTCAAAGAGTATATATTTTTTTTGGCTTTACGAGAAAAGTACTCCAAGCCTGCGTCCATTAATGTATTGGTTGTTTGGCAATGATACTTTGACATGAAGTTGCAATGTTGCATTTTATATGCTATTTATCATCAAGTTGCATTATTTAAGAAGGCGGATTAAAACTGGAAGACTGAAGATTGATTTTCTTTTTGTTTACCTCAGAAAATATATAAAAGATAGCCATCATCTATGTAATCAATATGTTTAACGACATCATGATTGGAATTTCTTGATATAGACAGAGGATGATTATGGTGGTTATTTGATAACTATGAGGTTTGGGATTAATGAAGATATAGGAAGATTAAACTGGCCATGAATAGAGATGTTTTTCTTTTTCTAAAACTGATTGAAAATACTTCAGTTTTCCTTTTTTCTCTCCATATGTAAGTGGTTTCATTCAAGTTACATGTTAAATGCTACAAAAATGTAGGTTGCTATGTACTGAGCTTCGAACGAGTCTAAATGACAATTTTTGCAAATGAAGAAAAGGCTAAATACATAGAGGTCGATTAGTATAAGGCCGAATAGTATGCCTCAAATGAAAAGTTGTAACTAATGTTTTATATCAAGTCGGAACATATTGATATGTTGTGAGGTTAAAGTAATTGCTTGTAGTATGATAAATTGTATATATTAACAAAAGTGTTCCGTACACTCGTAGTGTCGAAAAATATTTGTCTCTGTATTTAAGTGAGATATTTAACAAATATTCCACCCATATCGCATAAGTAAATCCTCTTTTATGCCACATCACAGTTTGATACATCTATTTGGAATAAGAGTTGTTAATAGGATGTATTAAGCGGGCTGTTTGGGATTGTGGCGGTGATCGTGCTCCAGGTCCTGATGGTTTTAGATTTAAATTCTTTACTACGTTCTGGGATATTCTGGAAGAAGACGTGATTAGATTTGTTTGTGAATTCTTTCAATCAGGTAGCTTTCCTAAAGGTTGTAACTCGTCTTTTATAGCTTTGATCCCGAAAGTTCCTAATGCCAAATTTGTTTCGGATTTTAGGCCTGTTAGTCTTATAGGATGTCAATATAAAATTATTGGTAAGCTCCTAGCTAATAGGCTCAGCATGGTGATTGGAAGTTGCACTAGCCCCGAGCAATCGACTTTTATTAAAGGTATAAACATTTTAGACGACCCTTTTATCATAAATGAAGTTTTGGAATGGTTCCAAAAACGTAAGAAAGGTCTTATGGTATTTAAAGTAAATTTTGAGAAAGCTTTTGATTCCTTGAGGTGGGATTATTTGGACTTGATTCTGGAAAAACTTGGTTTTGGCTTCAAATGGCGTTTTTGGGTTCATGGTTGCCTTGATAAAGCTCGTTCTTCTGTGCTTGTCAATGGGTCCCCTACTCCTGAATTTGAGATATTTAAAGGTCTTAGACAAGACGATCCACTCTCTCCTTTTTCTCTTTATCCTTGCTATGGAAGGATTGCATGCGATTACTTCTAAGGCTGAGGTGCTAGATTTTTGGAAAAATATTAAATCGTGTATGACTAGAATCGAACCTGGGACTGAGGGATTGCACACTTTACGTATGAATGATTAAAGGAATAATTAATATATATAACTATTATATATTTTAATTATTTGGACACGAAATATAACTAATGGACGTTAAAGTAATTAACGGAATTGACTAATGACCGTTAGTAAATAAAGGAGGGGGGGTTAAGTGTCGAGTTTTGAAACTTGAGGAGGTATTAGACTCAAACTTGGAGAGCAAGTTTGGAGCCTATATAAAGACCCTCAAACCCTTCTAAAGGGACGACTGAAAGTAAACTCAAAAGTCAATCGACTTCTTATTCCAAGATATATATGTATCGTACAGTGTATATATTGGACTGCTCTTTCATATGTGCATGTACTGTACATATTATTCATGTCTTTTAGTTCCATGTGCATGGATAGTACTACAGTGTAACATGTCATTCTTTGCTTCTTGAATTTATGGATCGACAATACATAGATAAAATAAAGGGTTTGACCTGATTTATTTTATTAAAAGCTAAATATTGTTTTGTGCTTTATTTGTGATTCAAGGTTTATTGAACAAAATAGTTTTGGTTTAATAATTGTGTTCATTCACTAGCATCAACCTTTGATCGGTTATAGTACGTGTGTACAAGATCTCGGATATAACTTACTTTAGTTATTATCTTGGATTGTGAAACAAAACGGTAAGGGGTTTCACGGTAATCCTTTTATTTGATCAAGAGAAGTGAAGATAAGAGTAGATCCTTGTTCTTGCTAGGATCTAAAAGGTACGTTAACTATTCATTATTCGGTAATACTTTATACATGTTAAATTAAGATCCTTGCTTCCGCTATTATGTGCTTTGATGTTTATTTATTTATTTGAATGTCAAGATATTTAAATTCCAACCGTGGCATCACGAGCCAATTTAACATGTAATTGTTATTACCTAAACGAATAATAAAAATCAAATTTTGATTTGGATTTACATGTTAATCGATTTGTGTTAAATTTAGAACATAAAAATATAAATCGTATATAATTTAGGGGGGGTTTCGACCCTTCTTTTATTAAAAAGTTAGTTTTGTAACCCTAAATTAGGACATGTTATGTTTATGTGTTTATTTGAATAAAGGGTTACGTTCCTGGTTAATCCATGATGCTTCATGCAAGGTATTCATGGATTAGGGTTTTGTTTTATGTGCTACATGTTTAGATAAATCTAAAATTAGGGAAGACCTAATCTATTAAATTAATGAATCAGTTATGTGCAACGTGGTATATAATTATTAAAGCTTACGCGGTCAATTGTTGGCGTCTGTGGTCCATTGGGTATAATGCGCTCGAAAACCCATGGGAGTTTTATTAATTATATACATAATAATTCACATATAGATTATTAATAGGATTTATCAAAAGGTTTGCATGTGGCTGTATGATTTAATGGTTAAGATTATATATATGCGTTATTATGTGTTTATTTATTTTTGTTAAATTACTTGTCTTTTTTTGTTTAAATTACCGTTGAATTGTAAGCAAAAAGAGGGTAATTTTTAGTATAAAAAATAAATGGACCTAATAACTATGAAACCTTGATGTGGTAAATTATTTATTGCCAAGTCTTATGTGCCGACAGTGGTTCGCTTCGCACGATAATTGGCTCCCTGGCGAGACTAGCAATTTAATAATTTACAACATAATTTTATAAGACTTAGAATCATAAATTTTTAATTGATTGATGCAACTGTACAAATGGTCGAAGCGGCGGACCTAATGTTGACAAACTATAAAGTGGGTATAAGGTTGGTTTCGCATTAAATTGTGGCCTTAAAGAGACTCCATTTTGTCTCTCCGCTCGCCTGTGCGTCAAATTAGACTTACCAAGTACAACCATTATATGTACGAAGCATCTTAAGGCAAAGTTGTAAGTCACTCAACGCGTCAATTAAAACATTGTTGATTTAACTGTTAGCAAATTGGTAATTAAAATAGTTTTGAAAACTTATGATACGAAGATGAGTGCATGCTTCTTTGTACATATTGTGATTATAACATCAAAATAAATACCCTATAAAATTTAAGTCCATGCTATCTAATTATAAGAGACACTTGAAGTTAATATCTAGCGTAAGTGAGACCTTGACATAGATATTAATTACAAGGTAAATTACATTTTTTCATTGCTAGCAGATCAACTGAATGCAATGAAACTATGTGAATTTACAAGTTTCTAAATTAGACGACTTAATTAAGTTATAAGTGAGACCTTGAGACTTAAAGCATGAGATGGGAAGAAACATGCTTACATTGCAAATTGTTTGGCAAATGTATTTCCCATAAATTTAGGAGTCGGAAATTGTTTCGCGATTATTGTACGACAAGTTACCATCTTTTGTACTTTCACTGCTAGCAGATCAACTGATGTGGTGGAACTATGGAAAGTTGGATCCTAGTTTTCAAGAAAATTAAATGGTTATATTTATATTTCCTGGGTAATTTTCTTTTCTTGAAAAATTATTATCGAAAATACTAAAATTGAATTTTGTAAATTCTTTTAATGTATTAATGCAACGTTAAAACCGTAAACGTAGGGCATTCTTTTAGTAGTAAAATTGATCTACACCCGTAAGGGTTTTGGTTAGAGTCAACCTTACTAAAAGAATAATCCTAGTCTACTTTCTTTGAGAAGAGTGAGACTTAATCTTATTCTTTTTCATGTATGAGAAAGATATGATAGGAAAATTAGAATTGGACTAGTTACCGCGAAATTGGTAAAAGGAAAACTAGCATGATTTATCTAGTTGTTGTGCTTTGACCACTTTAATAGCTACATACCATTGTGGGGATGGTAGTCAAATTAAGGAAGAAATTGCATGCCCAATTATTTCCAAGTTAATTGCATTGATGGATAGTCCATCATTTACAAAGTAGAATACATTCTTTAGTTCCTAAGTAATTGTTACGTATGGGATTACTAAAAGGTGTAGGAAAGTAAATAGCACACTATTTGCTTTTACTGGTTATGAAACACTTATAATGTTGTCAAATCCAGTGGGAGCATTGTGTTGTAATTACTAAATAACATATATTAATGTAATGATCTGTAATTCAGTGGGAGCTACAAGCTTGTTATCTTGGTAGTAACCCAGATTATCTCTAGAATGTCTTGAGATAATTACTTTCAAAATTGTAGACACTTGTGGGTTTAAGGATAGTCATGTGTGTTTCCTTACTAAACAAGGTGGTTCTATATCTACTAATATCTATGACACAATCATATTGATCACATAAACAAACGATTGTCATGTTGTTTATCTGACACATGATGTTGTTCCATGCATAAGTGGGAGAAATCTTTATTGTGTGCAAATAACAACACAAAGAAATATGATTTAAATGATTCTCTTGACTGCAAGGTAAGAGAATAAATGTTCTAATGTGATTTTATTCACATCTAATTGATAGAACACTTGGAGTTAATATCTAGCGTAAGTGAGACCTTGAAATAGATATTAATAACAAGGTAAATTACATACTTTCATTACTAGCAGATCAACTGATGTAATGAAACTATGTTAATTTGCAAGTTCTAAATTAGATTCTTATTAGAGCAAGTGTCAATACGATAATGAGACTACTTCAAACAAAATGTTTATGTATTATTGGAATGACATAAATAAATGAAGTAATCTAATACTACTTCAAATTTGAATGTTTATGTATTCTTGGAATGTCATAAATATATGAAGTAATAAATTAACTTGAAATACTATTGAAACCAAATTGTGGTGTTCATAATTACTTTAGTTATGCATATTGATGAGTGTCTGTTTACTCATCATTTTTTTTGCCCAATTGATACATAAAAAATGCTAAAAAGGGACAAATATACTAATTTATACTGCAGATATCCTTGGTTTGTGTTTTTATGCATTTCAGGTACAAAGGATTGAAAACGGAGCGAAAAACGGGCATTTTTGAATCGACTCGACAACAATTTTGCATTTGATCAAGTGAAGACAAAAGTCAAAGTCAAAGTCAAAATCAACCTCCAAAATTACCAAAATGACACAAATGATCCTTGGAAATTATTTAGTTTTGGCAACCTTGGTCCTTGGGATTTTCAGATTTTACAACAATAGTCCCTAAACCTTAAACCTAATCCAATTCCTATCCTAAACTTAAACTACCAAATCCTAATAACTAACCCAAATCCTTAAACCCCCAAAGCCCAATCCACGAAAAAAACCCAACCCTGATCTTTGTACTTAGCTAATCCCACAAATCAAAAGAATAGTCAATCCCCACTCACCTTTCTTCTTTCCCTCCTTCCCATAACCAGTACAGCCATCACCATCACCTTCACCACTTCCCCACAATTTTCTCCCCTTCCCAACACTGCTCAAAGCCACCTTCTTCTACCCTATTTCCCCCTCCAAGGTCAACATTCCCAGTTGGAATCCCACTCACAAGATTTTGGCGCCAAAAACCTATTTGAAGGGTTGAGATCACTTCAAGCCAATCCAAGGGTCCAAAAGTGTTCAGAGAAGCACAAGAGGAAGATCCCACCTCAAATTAGTATAAATAGGGGCATGTGTAAGCCTATTGAGGCATGTAGATTTTAGTTAAAATCGTAATTTTAGTTTAAGTGTTTAATTATTAGAAATTTAAGTTTCCAGTTTCAATTTAAGTTTGTTTAAGCTCATTTGTAGTTAATTTAATCAGTATTGTACTCATTTTCTACGTTAATGAATTTTCAAGTTTTTCTTCATGTTCACTGTTAAATTGAATTAAGTCATTGGGTGTTTGTAAAAGCTTGTTCTCTATTTCTAAAAGCTTATATAAGCTCAATAGAGCTTTTCATAAGTTTATAGTAGTTCAAAACAGTCTTAATCTATAAATTCCAAAAAAGTCAAAAAAAAAAAACAAATATATATATATATATATTATCAAAAATAATCATTCCATAGCATGAGACTGTGGAAAGCATTGGAAGTGGTCGAATTGGATTGGCCAGAGGAACTTTACCTAGCTTGTTGTGAAACAAGCTAGGAGCTTGTAGCTGCCATTTATTTGGTGCTCTTGTTTAGCTAGAGCCCAAGGTTATTTCTCTTTCATTTCTACTTGATTACTGTTCATTTGCCATTTTTTTAACTTTAACCCAGCTTAAATTGTCTCAAATAAGCTGT
Source organism: Artemisia tridentata subsp. tridentata (assembly GCA_021014915.2). Lineage (NCBI taxonomy): Eukaryota > Viridiplantae > Streptophyta > Magnoliopsida > Asterales > Asteraceae > Artemisia > Artemisia tridentata. The sequence goes on along the minus strand of CP139508.1, from coordinate 233,573,241 downwards.
TTGTGAGTTGCCTTGAGCTTATTTGATTGAATTTGGTGATTTGAGTTGAATTTCATCAGTGTTGAACCTAAACTGATCAAACCTGCTTATCCTAGAGATAAGCAGATTTTGTCATTACTTTTGGTCTTTTTATGTTCAAGATAGTGCATTAAGATGAAAGTCAGGAGTTGGAACCATGTAATCAAGTTTTGAGTGTGTTGGAACCTGATTCCGAAGTCTGCACAGATAGCAGACTTAACATTTTTAGATTTTCCAATTTTTAGCTTATTCTTTTTATTTTTCATGTTTTCATTTTAAGTTAGATTTAGGTAAAATTTGGCACAATTGAAGTTTAGTTGCTAATCTAGTTCCTTATACTTTTTGTAGATTTTTAAGATTTTTCTTTAATTGCTTTTTAATGGCTTAAAAAGTGCTATTTTTCCCCTGTCCATAACTAATCTCAGCAGACCTCAATGTTGTTTTTGCTTATTTCTGTGGAAATAAGTGCTTATCTCATGAGCTCTAGATAGATTGGTTGATGTTCTTTGATAATCATCAAAATCAGTCCCAATTTAAGCTTATTATAGCTTGAAATAAGCTCAACAATCACTTATTCAAAACAAGCCTACACTGAGTAATCAGTGTATGCTTGTCCTGAATAAGCTCTTTTCTAGCTTATTTTTAAGCAGCAAATAAGCTCAAATTTGTCTGATTTTCGGTCTAGGAAATCCTTGCCAGGTCAGCTTTAAGTGCTATAAGCTTTTGTGTTCTTAGGTTGCCATATTAGTGCTTTTTAATGCCTTGAATACGCCCTATTTTGCCCTGCTCCAAACTGATCTCAGCAGACCCTTAGCTTATTTGTGTAGATATCAGTGCTTATTTGTTGCTTGTTCTGAGTTAATTGTTTGTGTTAGATCATTTCTAGCCTACTTTGCTTATTTCAATTTTTAGTTAGCTTAAATATAGCTTATTCAGTCCATTGCTTAATTCCCTTAGCCTATTGCTTCTTTTGTCCACTGATCAGCCTAATTGGCTTATTTGTGAGCTTATTGAAGATTTTCACAAATAGTTGTTGTGGAAAACTAGAAGGGGGGTTGAATAGTTTTACGTTTTTTTAATTTATTATAAAACCTTTGTTTACTTATAAAAACTTAGATTCAAGTTTGTTATGAAAAATAAAACTTGAACCTTATTATTAGTTATATATGTATTCTTTTGAATTGATTGTAAAAGTTTTGGTTTCTTGAATGGAGTTTCAAATTGATCTTTATGTGAAGTCGACCTCTAAGTAATAATAACAATTATATAAGCCTATGTGTATGAAAGTAATGACGATGTAAGTAAAGAAATAAATAAGGGATGGAAAGATCTAACCGAGACACGAGAGATTTATAGTGGTTCGGCTACAAGGACACCTTCCTTGCCCTACTCCAGTCCCCGAGCACCAAGCTCGAGAGTTTTCTTCACAACTTCAATAAGCTCCCTTATGGTGGAGAAAACTTTACACAACTTTGGCTTACACCGGCTTAATGACACAAAGCTAAATGTCGAGTTCTAATCGTAGCTAGAACCAATCTCACAACTTCACAACACAACTTCTTCACGACTTATTCACAACGGCTTCACGACTTGAATTCTAGAACTTCACGACTAGGACTTCACGACTTCAATACGACCGCTTCACAACTTCTATGCTACGGCTTCACGACTTCAACACAAGGACTTCACGACTAGGACTTCACAACTTCAACACGACCGCTTCACAACTTCTATGCTACGGCTTCACGACTTCAACACTAGGACTTCACGACCTCTACCTTACGGCTTCGCGACTTCTATGCTACGGCTTCACGACTTCTACACAACGACTTCACGTCTTCTAAGCTACGGCTTCAAAGCTTCTACACCATGGGTTCACGACTTCTACACCACGGCTTCACAACTTCTACACTATGTCTTCACAACTTCTACTCTATGACCTCACAACTTCTATACCACAACTACTTATACAACTTCTTCACTACTTACACACATCACTAATCTACTATACACACCTTACACCCAAATGAATGAATGATTTACAAACTTTGTTAAACTAACAACTTAAGTAACAAGATGATACTAAGTTGTAATACTTCTAATCTTGATTGATAGAAGTATTCTTCTTTTGCACTTGGATGGATGAAGCTTGGATCACTTGGAGACCAATGCTTAAGAGAATATGATCAAAGGATTTTAGAAAGTATTTACAAGGATTAGAGAGGATTTAGAACAAAAAGTTTTAGGGTGCAAAAGGTGAGTAAAAATCCAGGGGAAGGCTGGTATTTATAGGTAGAAAAACTGGACAGCTGGGAGCTACTGGAGCATGGCCGGCCCCCTTAAATAGGGTGGCGGTCCCTTTAATTTTAAGGGGGCCGCCTAGTAAAATTAAGGGGGGCGCCCTCCCTAGCCGTTGCCTAGTTTTGTCTTTTTGTGAGGAAGGTTTTTCTGGAACATTTTTACTGATTTTGGTTGAAAATTTGAATTCATAAATTTATAATGAATTAAACCTTTTTATTTATTACCAAAAATGTTTTTCTAAAAGATATAAAATGTTTTCGACATTTTATAAAAAATCTAGTGTTTAAGAAAATGTTCCTTTGATCATATAATGCATTAAGCATTAGTTCTTTCATACCTTAAGTGATTTGAGTTGTAGAAATAGATATTTACAACTAAATACTTGTTTACGTCATAATTTTCCGATTAATGATTTTACATTTTGTGATTATCAAAACGTAGAGATATCGAAAAATATTAATAACGTGTTTAGGCATTATTTATATCAACAATCTCCCCCTTTTTGATGATTACAAAATCTAAACTCATTAAATGTAAAAATTAGTTTTTAGACAAGTATTTAGTGAGTTTACATTTATTTCTCCCCCTTTTTGTAGAATCAAAAAGGTTTAACCGACAAGTTTTAAGTGTGAAAGTGTCGTATGAGAACTCCCCCTTGATGTGTACTCCCCCTCGTTTGGGGGCACCAAGGAAACGAGCTACGGAACGCTTGCAAGAAAAATGTTAGAAGCACAAGTATATGTAACAACAATAAGCAAGCATATAGAATAAGAGCATTCATTTAATAGAAGTGTTGTGTATAAATACACAACCAAGTAGATTACAACATAAGGCATGCAAACATTCAAACAACACAACTAATGATACTACATAATCATCCTAGGAGTACATGATCTTTCATGGGGCTTGCATAAAAAAAGGTTTTGAAAATTATTTTTAAGCATTGCATATGCTTAATTGGGTGAAAATGGAGGTGGTGGTGGTGTAGTGGGTGAAGGTGGTGTAGGTGGTGGTGGTGTAGGGTTGGTAATCATGTGTTCAAGTGATGAAAACATGTAGTGTATCTCATCTCTAAGACCAAAGATTATGGTCCGGTTATGGATGCAACAAAGACGATTGTCACCATGGGCTTCAAGCAATGCCCAAGGTATGGGAAATAATGGTTGTGGGATTGGTGATGGTGAGAAGTGAGCATCAAGAGGTGTGATGGGAGATAAGGAAATGGCAAGTTGGGTGGATGGAGGTTCTTGAGTGGATGGTGGTGATGATGCTCTTGGTGATGATGTTAGGTGAGTGTTGATGTAGTCATTGATGGATGAAGTGGATGGTATGGAGGAAGATGATGCTCCATGAGTAGAGGGTGTTTTTGATGGTGCATTTGGTGCACTTGGGGATGAACTTTGAGGTGGTGGTGATGGAGTTTTGGTGTCATCTTGGGTTAAGTCAATAAAGAGTTGTTTTGGTGGTATGATGACAAGTCTTTGCTTCCTTGGATTCTTAGAGATGGAGGATTTTGGTGATAACATGGTGGTTTTGGATGGTGAAGGATGATGGAATGAGAGGTGATTATATGGAGGGAATTTATAATATGAAAATGTGGTTGGTTTAGGTTAATTTTTGAGGTTTTGTTGTAAGATTCCAATACCAGTTCGTCCATAAAGAGAAATGGTAGCTGGGGCTAGATAAAAGGGGTCACATGATGCAAAAGAAAACAGTGAATTTCACTTCCCAGATGGCCGGTCCCCTTAATTGCTGGCCGGCCCCCTTAAAATTAAGGGGACCGCCTAGGGAATTAAGGGTGCCGCCCATCTGATGTTTTCCCAGGTGACCAAATTTGAAAAATTTCTAGAAAAGGGTCATTGTTAGGGTGTATTTGCAGCAAGCTCCATTTGAATCATGTACATTAGGAATGATTTAATAGTAGCAATAACATATTAAGAAGAATAATGTTTATATGTAGATTACTAAGATCATATTGTAAGCATGTCATGAGCATGTATATATATCATAGCAAACATATATAAGAAAGAAAGAAACAAACATTCATTAATTTAAAATGATTATGTGACAAACATAATCATTGTTACAACATACATAGTGCTTAAAGCATACATTTGTTAGAAATTTCTAATTTGCCTAAGAAATCCATTTGACTTGCTAAATGATGGAGGAGTTTTTGAAATGAAAACAAGTGAGAGGGTGAGTAAATGGGATTAATGAAGGTATATGTTTGGGTGTATGGAGGTTGGAGATGGTTGTGGTGGAGACATTTGAGGTGGAGAGTTTGGAGCGGACCATGATGGATGAAGGTTTTGATGTTGTTCAAGTGGGGATATTGGATTGGATCTAGTGAGAAGATACTCAATCCAAGTAAAGTGCTCATTTAGAGCAATGGTTTGTTGTTGAAGAAAGATGCAACAAGGACAATTGTTGACATGTTTCTCAACTTGGTTTTTGTTGTGGGGTGATGTGGGAGAGCTAGATGAAGGTTGATCAAGGTTTCTTTGGGCTAGGTGTAGCGCAAGAAGAGCACTAAGCTCATGAGCTTCCTTGAGTTCCTCAACGAACTTCAAGTGTTCGGATGAAGGTGATCATGGTAAAGTGTTGTTGTTATGAGGGATGGATGTTTGCACATGCAACATAGGGGTAACATGTGAGTTGGTAGGAGGTGGTGGTGACACTCTTGGTGGTGGAGATGTTTGTGAACTTGGGTAATCATGAGTGGATGAAGATGGTGATATGGATGAATTTGATGATCCAAGAGTGGTGAGTGTTTTTAATGATGCATTGGTCGGTTGAGTGTGAATGAGATTAGGATTGAAGTTTTGGGATTGATCATAGGGAGATGAAGGGTTAGGGATGGATGATTGGTTATGTGTTTGAACAACATCATTTGTTGGGTTATGGCAAGTTTCAAGCTTCCTCCTCCAAATTGGTCTCACCGAGATTTTAGCAACTCTTGAGGGTTTTGATTTTGGGTAGTTGGAGGATGACATGTTTGAGTGGATGATGAGAATGAGCATTTATGATGAGGAGGTGCATTTATAGTGTAGGAATAATGTGGTTTAGGAAGGTAAATTTTGGTGGGTGGTTTATGACAAAATGTGTTTGTGAATTTTGGGAAGAATGGAATAAAATGGGTTGGAAATTGAAAAAGAAAACAGTAAGTCGGATCTCCAGATGGCCGGTCCCCTTAAATAGGGGCCGGTCCCCTTAATTTTAAGGGGGCCGCCCATCTGCTGACTTCCAGATTACTAAAAATGGGTTTTTGGCAGAAATTTGTAGAAAAGGTTGTGTTTTTTAGTTCAGTTTCAAGCAAGTCCAACTTCTCTCAAGGAAATTTAGGATTTAATAACTCATATATGCTAAACATATTTATTTAAGCAACTTTATTTAACATGCAAACTTCTCATTAAGCATATAACATGTATATACATATATTAGACAAGAAGATAATACATAGCACCAAGTAATTCATAGTATCATACTTAGGAAGATTAAAATGCTAGTTAATTAATCCTAATGATTATCTATGTACAAGGGAATAGGGAGTTGTGATAGCATGGACTTCTAGACTTGTACCAAGTGAGATCTTTAATAAGTAAGCTATGATTTTTCATTTTTGATTTAGTTCACTTATAAGTGTCATATACACAAGTATATATGACATTTATGAGATCACCAAGCATGATTTAAATAGATGTTTTTAGCATTATTCAATAATGTTTGAAAGTAGGTTCTTATGTGGATGTGAAAGATTATTGAATCGCATGACGGATATACCTAAGGTGTAAAGGCAGAGTAACCTATCAAGCTAAGCATATCTTAAGGCAATATTTAACAAGACTATATGCATGAAGTAACTACTTGTGAAATTTAAAAAGAGAACTTACCTCAATTCCTAGCTATTCTTCTTAAAATCTCAGATAATGAATGGAGTGCGAATGATGGGTGAGTCATCAAGATAACCAAGGTGTGAAAGTATATCGTAGCAAGCTCTTAACACCTTAATAGATCGAACGGCTTGACCCGAACTTGTCTTGTACTTAATAGCAAGGTTCTTATTGACTTTGACTCCAAGATGACATAGGTCACACTTAGATGAGATGTCGTGAGAATCCATAAATATTCCACTACATCACTAGCAATTACTTGGGATAGATTATCATGCGAGATATTGAGTGTGATTAAATATTTGATAATTCATTTGTCTTTGCGCGCATGTTTCAAATGTGAGTAGGTTGACGTGAAGTTGAGTTTCTTTCCTTTGAGCGTTTCGTCACCTAATCAATTAAAACAACTTGGTACCCGGATTCTCATGGGTCCGAGATGGTTAGTTGAGGACATCCATTGCATTTGAATGCACATGGTGAGGATGTCGCCAAGAAGTACAAGAATTCCTTAACAGTTTGTTTCAAGAAACAAACAGTGGATTTCTAGACTTATATCATTTATAATCATTGTAATTAACCTTATTTCTAAATTTCTCTAATAGGTTTTTCAATTTTAATTTGTTTTGATTTACTAGTTGATGAGTTATCCGAATTAAATCCTAAACCGGTTTTATCATTGAATGGCTTTTGACAACTTAGTAAGAATTTAAGAGATTTGGAGCTTTCTTCAAATTTAGCTAATATTTTTGCTCTTTCATTTAATCTTTTAATTTCAAGTTTATAATCTTGACATATTTTGCATTCTAGATCAATTTCAATATTACTTTCAAGTCTAGACATTTTATCTTCTAAAATTATTTCTTTTTCAAGATTACTTTCAAAAGTTTTTGATGATTTATGTTTAGAAATAGTTTTTAGATCTATGTTGCAAAAATGTTTAAACTCATTTTCTAGTTTTGAAAATTCTAAAATGAAGGGATCATAGCAAAAATGTTCGGTTTCGGATTGTACCTTATTTGGAGTTTTATCTAGTTTGCATTCGTCACATACCGGATGATGATCTTCTCCTTCGTCTGTGTCACTCCATGATATTGGATTGAGTTCACTTTGGAGTTGATTCATGTAGTCTTCGTCGTTAATACCTTCATTAACAACATTTGAACTAGTGGCACATGTATCTATTTTATCTAAATGTTTATCAATTAAATTTTCTCAAATGACTAATTCATGTACAAGATCAAAATCCTCATCTTTGGCTTGACATTTTTCTTGATGAAAGTTTAAGAGATTTTTTCAAATATCATTTGCCGTTTTACAGAAAGATATTATTTCATATTCAACTTTCGGCAAGGTTTTGTAAATAATTATTTTAGCTTCATTATTTTTGTTATTCATTGTTTTTAAATAATCATTTTGAGTTTCAAAATCTTTTTTTGTTTGACTTTCAAAATCCGTTTTTATTGGTTGAAAATCACCAATCGAAATGACATGCCAAAGATCTAGATCAATTGATTTCACATAATTTTCAAATTTATTTTTCCATTCAAGAAAAGTATAGTTATCAAATAGTGGTGGTGTTTGCATAAATTCCCCTTCTAAATATTTTTCGGATTCCATAGATCGATTCAAATTTTAAAATACAGTATATTTTAAAGATCTTGATTGACGTGGCTCCTGATACCAATTGTGGAAAACAAGAAGGGGGGTTGAATAGTTTTACGTATTTTGATTTATTATAAAACCTTTGTTTACTTTTAAAAACTTAGATTCAAGTTTGTTATGAAAAATAAAACTTGAACCTTATTATTAGTTATATATGTATTCTTTTGAATTGATTGTAAAAGTTTTGGTTTCTTGAATGGAGTTTCAAATTGATCTTTATGTGAAGTCGACCTCTAAGTAATACTAACAATTATATAAGCCTATGTGTATGAAAGTAATGACGATGTAAGTAAATAAATAAATAAGGGATGGAAAGATCTAACCGATACACGAGAGATTTATAGTGGTTCGGCTACAAGGACACCTTCCTTGCCCTACTCCACTCCCCGAGCACCAAGCTCGAGAGTTTTCTTCACAACTTCAATAAGCTCCCTTATGGCGGAGAAAACCTTACACAACTTTGGCTTACACCGGCTTAACGACACAAAGCTAAATGTCGAATTCTAATCGTAGCTAGAACCAATCTCACAACTTCACAACACAACTTCTTCACGATTTATTCACAACGGCTTCACGACTTGAATTCTAGAACTTCACGACTAGGACTTCACGACTTCAATACGACCGCTTCACAACTTCTGTGCTACGGCTTCACGACTTCAACACAAGGACTTCACGACTAGGACTTCACAACTTCAACACGACCGCTTCACAACTTCTATGCTACGGCTTCACGACTTCAACACTAGGACTTCACGACCTCTACCTTACGGCTTCGCAACTTCTATGCTACAGCTTCACGACTTCTACACAACGACTTCACGTCTTCTAAGCTACGGCTTCACAGCTTCTACACCACGGGTTCACGACTTCTACACCACGGCTTCACAACTTCTACACTATGTCTTCACAACTTCTACTCTATGACCTCACAACTTCTATACCACAACTACTTATACAACTTCTTCACTACTTACACACAACACTAATCTACTATACACACCTTACACACAAATGAATGAATGATTTACAAACTTTGTTAAACTAACAACTTAAGTAACAAGATGATACTAAGTTGTAATACTTCTAATCTTGATTGATAGAAGTATTCTTCTTTTACACTTTCATGGATGAAGCTTGGATCACTTGGAGACCAATGCTTAAGAGAATATGATCAAAGGATTTTAGAAAGTATTTACAAGGATTAGAGAGGATTTAGAACAGAAAGTTTTGGGGTGCAAAAGGTGAGTAAAAATCCAGGGGAAGGCTGGTATTTATAGGCAGAAAAACTGGACAGCTGGGAGCTACTGGAGCGTGGCCGGCCCCCTTAAATAGGGGGGCGGTCCCCTTAATTTTAAGGGGGCCGCCTAGTAAAATTAAGGGGGCCGCCCCTCCCTAGCCGTTGCCCAGTTTTGTCTTTTTGTGGGGAAGGTTTTTCTAGAACATTTTACTGATTTTGGTTGAAAATTTGAATTCATAAATTTATAATGAATTAAACCTTTTTATTTATTACCAAAAATATTTTTCTAAAAAATATAAAATGTTTTTGACATTTTATAAAAAATCTAGTGTTTAAGAAAATGTTCCTTTGATCATATAATGCATTAAGCATTAGTTCATTCATACCTTAAGTGATTTGAGTTATAGAAATAGATATTTACAACTAAATACTTGTTTACGTCATAATTTTCCGATTAATGATTTTACATTTTGTGATTATCAAAACGTAGAGATATCGAAAAATATTAATAACGTGTTTAGGCATTATTTATATCAACAGTTGTAGTTATATAAAATGCTTATTACTTAGTGTTTATTAGGTGTCTAAAAAGAAAAGTAAAAAAAAAAAAATGTTTTTGCAAAAAGCATGAGGCCAGGTTCGAACCCTGGACCTCAAGCTCACACACCAACACACATACCAGTCGCCCTAGGGTCTTTTTCAGTTAATCCTTGCTCCTTTTTTTATATAACCTTTCTATTCATTTTAAGCTTATCACCCATTTTGCTTAATAACTGCTTATCTGAATAAGCAGTTGGCCCAACTTTATTTTTCATAGGATTAGTTTTTCATCAGGAAGTTTTCTGTAATTTTTCAGATTTTTCCAGTTTCATTTAATATTTTTAATTATTTTTTCTTTTAAATTTAGTTTTTAATTCTTAATAAAAAATATAAAAGTCAAAAAAATATGATTCTTTTTTATAAAATTTTCTTTTATCATTTAGGATTTAGGAAAAATAAATTTGAACTTGTAGGGTTAATTTTTAAAAGTTTTAGTTTTTAGGCTCGTTTTTAGATTCCCGATTTGCGTATTTAGTGTAAATTGTCTTATGCATTATTTTTCTTTGTAAATTTGTTTTTCATATCTCAATTAGAATATTAAAAACACAAAAATCAAAATCCACACATCAAGCACTTTAATTCCTAACCGATAACGAAATCCTCGATTCACACCTCGCTGGGACACGACCCGGGTAATCACTTACCCGGTATCACTCATATCGTATTCATGGGTTTTGTAAGTTAACCTTTTTCCTAAAAGGTTGATTTGTCATTTCCAGCGTATCGCGCACGTCCGTCTGATATTTATATATATACTTTAGCACGGATCAAATTTTGGCGCCGCTGCCGGGGATTGCTAGGGACTAGCAATAGCTTAGTGTGGGGGATTGATGAGTTTCTGTTTACTCATCATTTTACGCCCATTTGATACATAAAAAATACTTAAAAGGGACAAATATACTAATTTATACTGCAGATATCCTTGGTTTGTGTTTTTATGCATTTCAGGTACAAAGGATTGAAAACGGAGCAAAAAACGGGCATTTTTGGATCGACTCGACGACAATTGTGCATTTGATCAAGTGAAGACAAAAGTCAAAGTCAAAGTCAAAGTCAACCTCCAAAATTACCAAAATGACACAAATGATCCTTGGAAATTATTTTCAGTTTTGGCAGCCTTGGTCCTTGGGATTTTCAGATTTTACAACAATAGTCCCTAAACCTTAAACCTAATCCAATTCCTATCCTAAACTTAAACTACCAAATCCTAATAACTAACCCAAATCCTTAAACCCCCAAAGCCCAATCCACGAAAAAAACCCAACCCGGATCTTTGTACTTAGCTAATCCCACAAAGTCAAAAGAATAGTCAATCCCCACTCACCTTTCTTCTTTCCCTCCTTCCCATAACCAGTACAGCCATCACCATCACCTTCACCACTTCCCCACAATTTTCTCCCCTTCCCAACACTGCTCAAAGCCACCTTCTTGTACCCTATTTCCCCCTCCAAGGTCAACATTCCCAGCTGGAATCCCACTCACAAGATTTTGGCGCCAAAAACCTATTTGAAGGGCTGAGATCACTTCAAGCCAATCCAAGGGTCCAAAAGTGTTCAGAGAAGCACAAGAGGAAGATCCCACCTCAAATTAGTATAAATAAGGGCATGTGTAAGCCTATTGAGGCATGTAGATTTTAGTTAAAATCGTAATTTTAGTTTAAGTGTTTAATTATTAGAAATTTAAGTTTCCAGTTTCAATTTAAGTTTGTTTAAGCTCATTTGTAGTTAATTTAATCTGTATTGTACTCATTTTCTACGTTAATGAATTTTCAGGCTTTTCTTCATGTTCACTGTTAAATTGAATTAAGTCATTGGGTGTTTGTAAAAGCTTGTTCTCTATTTCTAAAAGCTTATATAAGCTCAATAGAGCTTTTCATAAGTTTATAGTAGTTCAAAACACTCTTAATCTATAAATTCCAAAAAAGTCAATATATATATATATATATATATATATATATATATATATATATATATCAAAAAGAAAAAATCAAAAATAATCATACCTTAGCATGAGACTGTGGAAAGCATTGGAAGTGATCGAATTGGATTGGCCAGAGGAACTTTACCTAGCTTGTTGTGAAATAAGCTAGGAGCTTGTAGCTTCCATTTATTTGGTGCTCTTGTTTAGCTAGAGCCCAAGGTTATTTCTCTTTCATTTCTGCTTGATTACTGTTCATTTGCCATTTTGTTAACTTTAACCCAGCTTAAATTGTCTCAAATAAGCTGTTTGTGAGTTGCCTTGAGCTTATTTGATTGAATTTGGTGATTTGAGTTGAATTTCATCAGTGTTGAACCTAAACTGGTCAAACCTGCTTATCCTAGAGATAAGCAGATTTTGTCATTACTTTTGGTCTTTTTATGTTCAAGATAGTGCATTAAGATGAAAGTCAGGAGTTGGAACCATTGATGAACTCAAATAAGTACATTTTATTACTATCATTTATCCTATTTATTTGACTTGTTTTATTATATTATGTATGAGAATTGATACTTAATCGTTTACTTTTGTAATTCTCAGTTAAAAACAAGCATTTGGTGAAACTTGGCGATTTTGGACTAATTATGGAGCAAAACAAGCAAGAAGTTAAGAGTCTACTGAAATGTACAAGATCAAGATATTATGCTCCAGATGCGCCGCATCTCGCTTATTACATACGGCGCATCACTATCAAGATTTCACCAAATACGATCCAAGATACAAGAGGACATGCGCCGCATCTATAAATGGAGTTACGCCGCATCTTCTGGCGGTGTACGAATATTCCTGAATATATTAATCTTGGACCCCACGCGAAGTTAAGTCAATGCGCCGCATCTACTTATTAGATGCGCCGCATCTTACCCTCAGACAGAAACTATAAATACCCCACAGTCAGACGAAGAAAGGAGTTCGACAGTTTTACAAGACCGAAGTACAGAAACCCTAAGGCCGAACTCAGACGATTAGGCAGCACAAGACACACCCGAACGAAGATACAAGAGCTTGATGCGCGTGATGTGTCGTTGCGGTTTAGCAGTTTTAATGCCTACTCAAGTTTTAAATTTATATTTAGCCGACTTATCAATAACACACACACTTAACGAGCAGTGTACCCGGTCAGTATGAAGATAATGGTAAGTAGAGTGTCGATCACTAAGAGTGGAACGTATTATCTCGTTATTCTAATCAGTATTTTAATATCCTAACGCAAGGGGGTTTCAGCCTGAGAGACTGGCACGGTTTGTTTGCAATTAAATAATAAAATAAACCAATAGGCACGAATCAGCAAGTAGCACACACGTACACAGATAAATACTCGAGACAATAAGAGGGCTGTCCTTATGATTAAGTAGATTGTCACTTGTTTTATTGATAGCTTTATATGAAGTGTATGTAGTTAACCCTTTCTCGTTGGTCCTAATCTTATCGGCGAGTAAACCCTTAATGATTACTTATGTCTAAAAGTTATTCCTAAGTGATCAATTTAGTAATAACCGTGGGAGCCACATTATGTCCCGCAGTCAAATGCCCGCAAGCCACTAATAAACACAGAGGTTATCAATGCACTAATAAGTAGTAACAAAAGACATCAACATATAAACTTTAATTGATGGGAAAGCAAGTATTAAAGGGAGTGCAATCTTTCGTTGTCACATTACACAAGCCACCAATCCTGATGAATTAAAGTTTGCTAACACAATAAAACAAAACTACTTAATGAATTAAACACATGCAGCACCTTCTTACAGCTCTTGTATCTTTGATTTGGGTGTGTCTTGTGCTGCCTCCTTGACTGAATTCGTCCTTTTGTTCTTCTGTTCGGACTTAGGTTATATTATATTCCGTACGAAATTCGTCTGGTCTTGGGGTATTTATAGTTTCTGTCTGAAGGAAGATGCGGCGCATCTAGTAAGTAGATGCGGCGCATGTACTTAACTTCGCGTGGGGTCCAAGATTATAATATTCAGGAATATTCGTACACCGCCAGAAGATGCGGCGTAACTCCATGATTAGATGCGGCGCATGTCCTCTTGTATCTTGGATCGTATCTGGTGATATCTTGATAGAGATGCGGCGCATGTCATGAGTGAGATGCGGCGCATCTGGAGCAGATTAGTCTTGATCTTCTTCATTTCAGTAGACTCTTAACTTCTTGCATGTTATGCTCCATAATCAGTCCAAAATCGCTAAGTTTCACCAAATGCTTGTTTTTACCTGAGAATTACAAAAGTAAACGATTAAGTATCAATCCTCATACATAATATAGTAAAACAAGTCAAATTAATAGGATAAATGATAGTAATAAAATGTACTTATTTGAGTTCATCAAATATCCCCCCACTTGAACTTTACTTGTCCCCAAGTAAACCTTAGAATTTCTTTTATGAAAATGTATCCTAAAAGATGTTAGGATTTATTTTTATATTTAAGCATGTATTCGTTCATTTCATAATCACACAACTAAACACTTTAACGAATTAGAAGTAAAATAAAATAAGTCGATAAAAGCAAATCTAATCGTTTAACTGTCCAGTCGCGACGAATATTCTATCATAAGCTTGGCAAGTATACACATCTCCACCACTAAAGCTAAGGAATAACAAGTCTAAAGCGGTAAAAAGGGTTTTTAGGCTTAAGGGTTAATTATTCTCTTTCACTATCGATCTCAAATTCCAGAAAAGGCGACAAAATCACAAATACATGATCGAATCCACGAACACGATACTTGCAATTGCTCAAATCCTTAACTCGAATAGGCTAAAGATAGGTCCAAACTTCACCAATAATAATATATCAAAAAGGGCGACAAAATCATAAATACATAGCCGAATCCACGACTACGATACTTAAGATTGCTCAAATCCCTAATCTCAATAAATCAAAGGTTTGGTTGGATAAAGAATAATAAAGGGCATGGATAACATTTGGGATATAAATTGGTGCAAAAATAAAAATAAACAAAACAAATAAATTAAAATCTTAAGTGTGGTTAATCACTATCCCAACCATCCCATGAATAAGACTCATATCATCGAATAACTCACGCTTTAACACTTGAAACACACGCTTTAGGTAGACACGAATTATACTCAACAAAATCTTAATCAAAGAATAAACCTTAATTGGCGTTCCCATAACTGCCAATTCCCATTCAATCCATAGATATAGTACAACAAATAGTGGTGATATCGACCACTTACATAACTTTACATAAGTTGGTTAAAACTAACTTCCAACTTTTCTTTCTTTCTTTTTCTTTTCTTATTTTTTCGATTTTTTTTTTTTTTTTTTTTTTTTTTTATTAAACATAAACATAGATGTGTAAAATTTCACCACATCACTATAACTTTCTTTCCGGATAATTTTTCCATACTTTTCATGACTTCAGAAATAATGGTAATAGTGAAAGTAGTAAACACACGAAAAATAAACTCCAAAATATACAATATTTACTTTCACTCCAATTGCATTGTGCAATTTCCTGACCTAACCATAGATAATGAATTACGCACGCGAACACAGGTAATGTAAGGAAACACACTTTTCCTATAGCAATCAACCAACCACGGATTCTAATCTACAGGGTAGGCTAAGGTGTAAGGGTGTAACGAAACATTTTAAACATAGGTGTAAGAAACGAAAGGAATGGCTCTGAGGGTTTTTCTAGGGGTATCTTACTCTAAAAATGAGAGTAACAAAAGGGTTTATACGGGGGTTAACTAACCAGTGTAGTTAGTTAATAACACATAACAAATAATAGGCTATTTGGGTGTAATCCTAAAATTTTACCAATTTAGACAAGTCATTCCAATTATATAAATAATACTCATTATGGTGGTCTCGAATAGTATACAAGCCAAGTTCTAAAGTTTACAAGTCACCGGCACACTCATAGATTTGTGAATTTTGAAAAATCACAATTTTTGAAAATAACGTCATGTGTGCAGTTATGCAACTTAGATCTTAAACAAAAACATGCTAAAAAAATTTTAAGTTTGATATATTAAGCACATTTTAAGCATAATTTTTGAAAAAGTTTAGGACAAGTAATTGTTAAGTGTTCTAATTCTCCAATCCCCCCACTTAAGTTAAACAACGTCCTCGTTGTTTGTACAAAAGGTTAAAAACTGGAAAATAAAAGAATTAGAACAGAAAAACTCCCCTGAGATTTGCTCGATATGATCCTCCATTAGTATAAGAGCAAAAATCAACTTCTTGTGGATTAGAACGTTAAAGCTTCATACTTGATGTATCCACAGGAAATCCAGGAAACTATAATACCACCAACACTTTAAAACACACCTAAGATAAGAAAGGTTCAAACTTGCATAATACATTAGTAGTTAAATAAAAATAAAACTTAAAAATTAAAACTGAAAATCATCAGGTCAGTCGATGCGCCGTATCTTATGGAAGAAGATACGCCGTATCGAGCCTGGAATAAATACGGATCAGAATAAAGATGCGCCGCATCCTTAACCAGGGATGCGCCGCATTAAAATAAACTGATAAATAGTTTTAAAGTCGAAAATAAAAATGCAGAAAAATAAAATAAGATATGACCATTGCAGGAGATGCGTCGCATCTCAGAATTGAGATGCGCCGTATCCTCATGCGGGCCTGACTGACACGACACAGAAAACAGAATAAAAGATAATTCCGGGTTGTCTCCCGGTAAGCACTTGTCTTTATTCCAGAGTCTTCAAGTTAGACTCACGTTCAGCTCTTCATTCCAATACTTCAGGTTCAAACTCCACCACCTCGTTCTCATTATCCTCAATTTTATTATCAAAGTATTTCTTCACACGTTGCCCGTTCACTTTGAATATATAACCATTTTTATCGCATATTTCAATAGTTCCATATGGATACACTTTCTTGACAACGAACGGTCCCGTCCATCTTGATTTAAGTTTACCAGGATACATCTTTAATCTTGAATTAAATAGTATCACTTTCTCTCCAATAGTAAACGTTTTATCCCCACGTAACCTCGAGTCATGCCATCTTTTAGTTCTTTATTTGTAGATCTTAGTATTTTTGTAGGCCTCATCTCTTAGTTCATAGAGTTCATTAAGTTCCATGTTCTCAAATTGTACCCACTGATGCCTTAGTGTGACCTCTGGTAGTGCCATCTGAAATAGATATTCACAGTCAGTAAACAGTCTGCAAAATAGGTAGATACGGCGCATCTGATTTAATCAGTGCGGCGTATCTGTATAAAGTATAAGAGATGCGGTGCAAGACAATAGATACGGCGTATTGAGATGCGTCGTATCTAGATTAATCAATACGGCGTATCTAGAATTTTATCAATTTTGAAATAGGTCGTTACGCCGCATTAATCAACCTAGATGCGCCGCATCTAAAAGCATATCAGTATAAAATGAAGGGTTAGGCACGTTTTTCAAGAATCCGTATCCGTGACGTAAACTCCCGCATTATATCACAGACCAAATTTACTGAATTGTTCCTATCAAAAACTTCTATCACACTTTCCCTCTAAAATTTAAAAACAATCACCCAAAACCCTATTTTTCGTTCGATTTAATTAGTGCCAAATTCGATGTCCAAATCTAAAATTAACTTAAGGGAAATTATCAATGCCAAGTTCTAATCATATCCCTATATCGTTTAAGCCCTAATCGAAGTGGTCATATAAACCCTAATTTTTATAATTAAACGAAATTAAATCAAAATAGAATAATTACCTTAATTTGATGATTAGGAGAAAGGTTATAGATCGGATTAAAGGAGGATTTAAGAAAGATGATCGGATTTCGAGTATAATTTTAGTGCGTGAAAGTTCTTAACTGTGTGTGTTTATGCGGCGCATTCCCGTCGTATTTATAGGGCGCACGATGCGCCGTATTAGAAAATTGGGATGCGCCGTATCTATTTAATTTCGTTGACTAGTCAATAAGTCCTAGTTGGTCAGGGATACGGCGCTTTGGATATTTAGATCCGCCGTATCTCTATGTTAGTTAACGAAATTTAAATGAAGAACGTACCTTGGCCTCCGCAACACAGTTCCTTATACATCAAATTTGGGTTAAACGGCACACCATATAGATGAATTCAAAATAAGAGCAATAGGCATAAACGTTTCATTAATAATTGTAATCTTATTGTTTAGTGGATAAGGATTTATTCCGAGGTTAGGAAAAAATATCGTTTTTGAGCATACAAAATTAAGATTACGATTTGAATCAGATGTATAATATGGATAATAAAACTGAGATCATAGTGTAGAGAACTTTCCTTTGGGCAGTTGAATTATCGTAGAGTTTACCTGGGATTCTATTTCAAGAATTTAAGAAGTTCAATGTTACCAGTACTGAGTTTTCCTCCACTCTTGTCGTCTTATGTTCGGTCACTTCAGCTAGCGTCTCTTGGTTTGGTTCAGAATGTAATCCTTCTTGGTGATGCTCGAGTCATCATTTATCCTGAAAATAAACAACTTGCACACGAGAGTAGCGGACCGATCAAAGTAAATATCAAAAATCAACTATATTTATCAAATTATATTCGTCGTATTAACAAAAGTTAATGCGCCGTACTTTCGTTACGTTTAAAAATAAATATCGATTTTTGATTCAGAAAGATGCGCCGTATCGACAGAGATCGATACGCCGTATCTGTTTAATAATTCGCAAACTGTTTTTAATTAAAATAATAGATACGCCGTATCTGCTAAAGCAGATGCGTCGTATGGCGTTAACGTTTAGAAAAATTTTCTTATTAAAAACAGATACGCCGTATCTTGGAGAAAAGATGCGTCGTATCGAATTAATTAAACACGTTGTATTTTTTTTAAAAATTAAACGCAATACGCCGTATCTGAGAGATCAGATGCGCCGTATCGTTTGATTTAGCACAGTACAACGATAGCAGAACAGAAAAATACGAAAAATAAAAACAAAAAAATTAAACACACAAACAAAAATAAACACACAAAAATAAAAGAAAACAATTAATCACACAATACAACAAATATGCAAAATAGTACAATGATGCAATTAATCTAATAAAAAAGAAAAACCTAATTAAAATACTAATTAAATTAACAGATAATAACAATTCACTCCCCGGCAGCGGCGCCAAAAACTTGATGCGCGTGATGTGTCGTTGCGGTTTAGCAGTTTTAATGCCTACTCAAGTTTTAAATTTATATTTAGCCGACTTATCAATAACACACACACTTAACGAGCAGTGTACCCGGTCAGTATGAAGATAATGGTAAGTAGAGTGTCGATCACTAAGAGTGGAACGTATTATCTCGTTATTCTAATCAGTATTTTAATATCCTAACGCAAGGGGGTTTCAGCCTGAGAGACTGGCACGGTTTGTTTGCAATTAAATAATAAAATAAACCAATAGGCACGAATCAGCAAGTAGCACACACGTACACAGATAAATACTCGAGACAATAAGAGGGCTGTCCTTATGATTAAGTAGATTGTCACTTGTTTTATTGATAGCTTTATATGAAGTGTATGTTGTTAACCCTTTCTCGTTGGTCCTAATCTTATCGGCGAGTAAACCCTTAATGATTACTTATGTCTAAAAGTTATTCCTAAGTGATCAATTTAGTAATAACCGTGGGAGCCACATTATGTCCCGCAGTCAAATGCCCGCAAGCCACTAATAAACACAGAGGTTATCAATGCACTAATAAGTAGTAACCAAAGACATCAACATATAAACTTTAATTGATGGGAAAGCAAGTATTAAAGGGAGTGCAATCTTTCGTTGTCACATTACACAAGCCACCAATCCTGATGAATTAAAGTTTGCTAACACAATAAAACAAAACTACTTAATGAATTAAACACATGCAGCACCTTCTTACAGCTCTTGTATCTTTGATTTGGGTGTGTCTTGTGCTGCCTCCTTGACTGAATTCGTCCTTTTGTTCTTCTGTTCGGACTTAGGTTATATTATATTCCTTACGAAATTCGTCTGGTCTTGGGGTATTTATAGTTTCTGTCTGAAGGAAGATGCGGCGCATCTAGTAAGTAGATGCGGCGCATGTACTTAACTTCGCGTGGGGTCCAAGATTATAATATTCAGGAATATTCGTACACCGCCAGAAGATGCGGCGTAACTCCATGATTAGATGCGGCGCATGTCCTCTTGTATCTTGGATCGTATCTGGTGATAGAGATGCGGCGCATGTCAGGAGTGAGATGCGGCGCATCTGGAGCAGATTAGTCTTGATCTTCTTCATTTCAGTAGACTCTTAACTTCTTGCATGTTATGCTCCATAATCAGTCCAAAATCGCTAAGTTTCACCAAATGCTTGTTTTTACCTGAGAATTACAAAAGTAAACGATTAAGTATCAATCCTCATACATAATATAGTAAAACAAGTCAAATTAATAGGATAAATGATAGTAATAAAATGTACTTATTTGAGTTCATCAGAGCTGTAAGAAGGTCCTGCATGTATTTAATTCATTAAGTAGTTTTGTTTTATTGTGTTAGTAAACTTTAATTCATCAGGATTGGTGGCTTGTGTAATGTGAGGAGAAAGATTGCACTCCCTTAAAACTGCTTTCCCATCAATTAAAGTTTATATGTTGATGTCTTTGGTTACTACTTATTAGTGCATTGATAACCTCTGTGTTTATTAGTGGCCTGCGCATTTGACTACGGAAGAGAATGTGGCTCCCACGGTTGTTACTAAATTGATCACTTAGGAATAACTTTTAGACATAAGTAATCATTAAGGGATTTCTCGCCGATAAGATTAGGACCAACGAGAAAGGGTTAATTACATACACTTCATATAAAACTATCAATAAAACAAGTGACAATCTACTTAATCATCAGGACAGGTCTTCTTATTGTCTCGAGTATTTATCTGTGTACGTGCATGCCTATCGCTGATTCGTGCTCATTAGTTTAGTTTATTATTTAATTGCAACCAAAACGTGCCAGTCTCTCAAGCTGAACCCCCTTGCGTTAGATTAGGTTGTATAGCTAACTTAAGATATTAAAATACTGATTAGAATAACTAGATAATACGTTCCACTCTTAGTGATCGACACTCTACTTACCATTATATACATACTGACCGGGTACACTGCTCGTTAAAGTGTGTGTGTTATTGATAAGTCGGCTAAATATAAATTTAAAACTTGAATACTGCTAAAACCACAACGACATACCGTGGGTATAAATTAGAGCACTCGCACGCACGCATCAAGTTTTTGGCGCCGCTGCCGGGGAGTGAATTGTTATTATCTGTTAATTTGATTAGTATTTTAATTAGGTTTTTCTTTTTAATTTTTAATCTAACTGCTAACTGTGTTGTATATTAGGTTAATTTGCATTCATTGTATTATTTTGCATATTTTCTGTTTTGTGTGTTATTTGTTTGCTTTTATTTGTGTTTATTTTGGTTTGTTTTTATTTGTTTTTATTTTCCGTATTTTCTGTGTTCTGCTATCGTTGTACTGAGCTTATTCAAACGATACGGCGCATCTGATTTCTCAGATACGGCGTATTGCGTTTAATTTTTATAAAATACAACGCGTTTAATTAATTCGATACGACGCATCTTTCACCAAGATACGGCGTATCTGTTTTTAATAAGAGATTTTTTTTCTAAGCGATAACGCGATACGACGCATCTGCTCTAGCAGATACGGCGCATCTATTATTTTAATTAAAAACAGTTTTCGAATTATTAAACAGATACGACGCATCGATCCTTGTCGATACGGCGTATCTTCTGAATCAAAAATCTTGTATTTTGAAACGTAACGAAAATACGGCGCATTAACTTTTGTTAATACGACGCATTTAATTTTAAATAAATATCGATTTTTGATTATTAAAACTGATACGGCGCATTCTAAATTTCTAAGCGGCGTATCTATTTTCTGAAAAAAGTCTGATTTAATTTTAACGATTATAAGATACGGCGTATCCAACTTTTTGGATACGGCGCATCGTCTGCAGATATCAGCAACTTTTATTCTTCTTATCTCCGAACGGAAAATACTCTGGCCCTTATACTTGGAAACTTTTACTTTGAAATCTACCTGTCTTTAATTTTCAGGAACAATGTTCGATATTTTCCCCAACTGGTTCGGAAGACCCCAAAGGCGTTTGAATCCAAAATTCCAAGACGTGGTGAAAAATGAAATCGTAAAATTACTTGACTCCGGACTTATCTACCCAATTTCCGACAGCTCGTGGGTCAGTCCTATCCACGTCGTACCAAAAAAGGGAGGAATGACGGTAGTACTCAATGACGACAATGAGCTAATCCCTTCAAGAACTGTTACTGGATGGAGAGTTTGCATCGACTATCGCAAACTCAATGATGCTACGCGAAAAGATCACTTCCCTCTTCCATTTATTGATCAAATGTTAGAAAGACTATTAGGACATGCTTATTATTGTTTTTTAGATGGTTTTTCAGGTTTCTTCCAAATACCCATTGCCCCCGAGGATCAAGAGAAGACGACTTTCACCTGCCCTTATGGAACCTTCGCCTATAGGAGAATGCCGTTCGGACTATGCAACGCCCCTGCTACTTTTCAACGTTGTATGACAGCTATCTTCCATGATATGGTAGAAGACTTTATGGAAGTCTTCATGGACGACTTCTCGGTGTTCGGTAACTCATTTAGTGATTGTCTCTTTAAACTTGATAAAATGCTTGCTAGGTGTGAAGAAACTAACCTTGTTCTTAATTGGGAAAAATGTCATTTTATGGTTAGAGAGGGAATTGTGTTAGGACGTAAGATTTCTGGGAAAGGAATAGAAGTCGACAAAGCAAAAATTGATGTAATTGCCAAACTACCTTATCCCACTAATGTAAAAGGTGTTAGAAGTTTTTTAGGGCATGCTGGCTTTTATCGTAGGTTCATAAAGGATTTTTCAAAGATATCTAGGCCTATGACCCAATTATTGCTAAAAGATGCAAAGTTTGATTTTTCTGAAGATTGCAAAAAGGCATTTAATATACTTAAAGAAAAACTAACTTCTGCACCCATTATAATTTCGCCGGATTGGAATCTGCCTTTTGAACTAATGTGTGATGCTAGTGATTATGCTGTTGGAGCTGTACTTGGCCAAAAGATAGATAAGAAATTTAAACCAATTTATTATGCTAGCAAAACATTGAATAATGCCCAAGAACATTACACCACCACGGAAAAAGAACTTTTAGCAGTAGTTTTTGCATTCGATAAATTTAGGTCATATCTTATATTATCAAAAACTATGTTTTACACTGACCATTCTGCTTTGAAGTATTTGTTCAATAAACAGGATGCCAAGCCAAGGCTCATTAGGTGGGTTTTATTACTCCAAGGATTCGATATTGAAATTAAAGATAAAAAGGGTGCCGAGAATCTAGCTGCTGACCACTTATCTAGACTTGAAAACCCTGACATGGAGGTGCTTGATGAAAGGGAAATCGCTGATGACTTTCCTAATGAACACCTTATGATGGTAAGAATTAAGAGCAATAATAATGAACCATGGTATGCCGACTATATAAACTTTATTGTTGCAAATGAAATTCCAAAAGGGCTAACATCCGACGAGAAAAGAAGGTTTCTAAATCGCGCTAGCGAGTATATTCGGGATGAACCTTATGCCTTTAAATTATGTCCTGACAATATTATACGAAGATGCGTAGACGGAGATGATGTCACAGCAATATTAGCGCATTGCCATTCAGGGCCGACGGGGGGACATCACGGTGCAGTTATCACGAGAAGAAAAATCCTTGATGCGGGATTTTATTGGCCCACTATGTTGGATGATGCAAAGGATTATATAAAAGGATGTGATGCGTGTCAACGATCCGGGAATATAACATCAAGAAACGAGATGCCGCAAAATTATATCCATGTATGTGAAGTTTTCGACATATGGGGATTGGACTTCATGGGACCGTTTCCTGAATCTAAAGGTAATAAGTATATTTTGGTTGCTGTTGATTACGTATCAAAATGGGTCGAAGCGCAACCATTACCAACAAACGACAGCAAGGTAGTACTTAAATTTTTGCAAAGTTTGTTCTCTAGGTTTGGAATTCCTAAAGCATTGATTAGTGATAGGGGAACACACTTTTGTAATCACCATATGGGAAGAGTCTTGCAAAAATATGGAGTATATCATTGGGTTTCCACCGCATACCATCATCAATCCAATGGGCAAACTGAAGTAACCAATAGAGCTATAAAACGGATTCTAGAAAAAACGACGGGATATAATCCAAAAGGGTGGTCTGACAAGTTAAATGATGCTTTGTGGGCGTTTCGTACTGCCTATAAAACACCGACGGGATGCACTCCCTTTCGTCTTGTATACGGAAAAGCATGCCACCTACCGGTCGAAATAGAACAAAGTGCATATTGGGCTTTGAAGCAATGTAACATGGATATGGAAGCTGCAACGAAGAACCGTTTCATGGAACTAAATGAACTCTACGAACTAAGAGATGAGGCCTATAGTAACACTAAGATCTACAAAGAAAGAACTAAAATGTTTACTATTGGAGAAAAAGTGCTGTTATTTAATTCTAGATTAAAGATGTATCCAGGTAAACTTAAATCAAGATGGACGGGTCCGTTCGTTGTCAAGAAAGTGTATCCATATGGGACTATTGAAATATGCGATAAAAATGGTTATATATTCAAGGTAAACGGGCAACGAGTTAAAAAATACTTTGATAATGAAATTGAGGATACTGAGAGAGAGGTAGTGGAGTTTGAGCCCGAAGTATTGGAATGAGCTGAACGTGAGTCTAACTTGAAGACTCTGGAATAAAGACAAGTGCTGACCGGGAGACAACCCGGAAAATTTTTATTATTCTGTTCTGTGTCGAGTCAGTCAGGCCCGCAGAGGATACGGCACATCTCAATCCCAAGATGCGACGCATCTCCTGCACTGGTCATATCATACTTTATTTTTTCTGCATTTTTTACTTTTCGAATTTAAAACTTTTTATCAGTTTATTTTAATGCGGCGCATCCCTGGTTAAGGATGCGGCGCATCTTCTATTCTGATCCGTATTTATTCCAGGCTCGATACGGCGTATCTTCTGCCATAAGATACAGCGCATCGACTGACCTGATGATTTTCATTTTTATTTTTAAGTTTTATTTTTTCTAACTACTAATGTATTATGCAAGTTTGAACCTTTCTTAACTTAGGTGTGTTTAAAGTCTTGGTGGTATTTTAGATTCCTGCATTTCCTGTGGATACATCAATTATGAAGCTTAAACGTTCTAATCCACAAGAAGATGATTTTTGCTCTTATACTAATGGAGGATCATACCGAGCAAATCTCAGGGGAGTTTTTCTGTTCTAATTCTTTTATTTTCCAGTTTTTAACCTTTTATACAAACAACAAAGACGTTGTTTAACTTAAGTGGGGGGATTGGAGAATTAGAACACTTAACACTTACTTGTCCTAAACTTTTCAAAAATTATGCTTAAAATGTGCTTAATATATCAAAATTTAAAATTTTTAGCATGTTTTTGTTTAAAGTCTAAGTTGCATAGCTGCACACACGACGTTATTTTCAAAAATTGTGATTTTTTCAAAAATTCACAAATCTATGAGTGTGCCGGTGACTTGTAAACTTTCGAACTTGGCTTGTATACTATTCGAGACCACCATAATAAGTATTATTTATATAATTGGAATGACTTGTCTAAATTGGTAAATTTCTAGGATTACACCCAAATAGCCTTTATATGTTATGTGTTATTAGCTAACTACACTGGTTAGTTAACCCCTGTATAAACCCTTTTGTTACTCTCATTTTTAGAGTAAGATACCCCTAGAAAAACACTCAGAGCCATTCCTTTCGTTTCTTACACCTTCGTTAAAATGTTTCGTTACACCCTTACACCTTAGCCTACCCTGTAGATTAAAATCCGTGGTTGGTTAATTGCTTTAGGCAAAGTGTGTTTCCTTACATTACCTGTGATCGCGTGCATAATTCATTATCTATGGTTAGGTCGGGAAATTGCACAATGCAATTGGAGTGAAAGTAAATATTGTATATCTTTGAGTTTATTTTTCGTGTGTTTACTACTTTCACTATTACCGATATTTCTGAAGTTATGAAAAGTATGGAAAAATTATCCAGAATTATCATTATAGTGATGTGGTAAAATTTTACACATCTATGTATATGTTGAAAAAAAAAAAATCGAAAAAATGAGAAAAGAAGAAGAAAAAGGAAGAGTTGGATGTTTGTTTTAACCAACTTATGTAAAGTTTTGTATTAAGTGGTCGATATCACCACTAGTTGTTGTATATTATATCTATGGATTGAATGGGAGTTGGCAGTTATGGGAACACCAACTAAGGATTATTCTTTGATTAAGATCTTGTTGAGTATAATTCATGTCTACCTAAAGCATGTGTTTCAAGTGTTAAAGCGTGAGTTATTCTATGATATGAGTCTTATTCATGGGATGGTTGGGATAGTGATTAACCACACTTAGGATTTTAATTTATCTGTTTTGTTTATTTTTCATTTTTACAACAATTTGTATCCCAAATATTATCCATACCCTATATTATTCTTTATCAAAACCTTTGATTTATTGAGATTAGGGGTTTGAGCAATCTTAAGTATCGTTGTCGTGGATTCGGCTATGTATTTATGATTTTGTCGCCCTTTTTGATATAATATTATTGGTGAAGATTACTTGGTCCTCTCTTTAGCCTATTCGAGTTAAGGATTTGAGCAATTGCAAGTATCGTGTTCGTGGATTCGATCATGTATTTGTGATTTTGTCGCCATTTCTGGAATTTGAGATCGATAGAGATTAAGGAGAATGATTAACCCTTAGCCTACAAACCCTTTTTACCGCTTTAGACTTGTTATTCCTTGGCTTTAGTGGGGGAGATGTGTATACTTGCCAAGCTTATGATAGAATATTCGTCACGACTGGACAGTTAAACGATTAGATTTGCTTTTATCGAATTATTTTATTTTACTTCTAATTCGTTAAGTGTTTGGTTGTGTGATTATGACAAAACGAATACATGCTTAAATATAAAAATAAATCCTAATATCTTTTAGGATACATTTTCATAAGATTAATTCTAAGGTTTACTTGGGGACAAGTAAAGTTCAAGTGGGGGGATATTTGATGAACTCAAATAAGTACATTTTATTACTATCATTTATCCTATTTATTTGACTTGTTTTATTATATTACGTATGAGAATTGATACTTAATCGTTTACTTTTGTAATTCTAAGGTAAAAACAAGCATTTGGTGAAACTTGGCGATTTTGGACTAATTATGGAGCAAAACAAGCAAGAAATTAAGAGTCTACTGAAATGTACAAGATCAAGACATTCTGCTCCAGATGCGCCGCATCTCGCTTATTACATACGGCGCATCACTATCAAGATTTCACAAAATACGATCCAAGATACAAGAGGACATGCGCCGCATCTATAAATGGAGTTACGCCGCATCTTCTGGCGGTGTACGAATATTCCTGAATATATTAATCTTGGACCCC
This sequence comes from Artemisia tridentata subsp. tridentata, assembly GCA_021014915.2. Lineage (NCBI taxonomy): Eukaryota > Viridiplantae > Streptophyta > Magnoliopsida > Asterales > Asteraceae > Artemisia > Artemisia tridentata. The sequence continues at coordinate 233,546,021 of CP139508.1, read as the reverse complement.
ACGCGAAGTTAAGTCAATGCGCCGCATCTACTTATTAGATGCGCCGCATCTTACCCTCTGACAGAAACTATAAATACCCCACAGTCAGACGAAGAAAGGAGTTCGACAGTTTTACAAGACCGAAGTACAGAAACCCTAAGGCCGAACTCAGACGATTAGGCAGCACAAGACACACCCGAACGAAGATACAAGAGCTGTAAGAAGGTCCTGCATATATTTAATTCATTAAGTAGTTTTGTTTTATTGTGTTAGTAAACTTTAATTCATCAGGATTGGTGGCTTGTGTAATGTGAGGAGAAAGATTGCACTCCCTTAAAACTGCTTTCCCATCAATTAAAGTTTATATGTTGATGTCTTTGGTTACTACTTATTAGTGCATTGATAACCTCTGTGCTTATTAGTGGCCTGCGCATTTGACTACGGAAGAGAATGTGGCTCCCACGGTTGTTACTAAATTGATCACTTAGGAATAACTTTTAGACATAAGTAATCATTAAGGGATTTCTCGCCGATAAGATTAGGACCAACGAGAAAGGGTTAATTACATACACTTCATATAAAACTATCAATAAAACATGTGACAATCTACTTAATCATCAGGACAGGTCTTCTTATTGTCTCGAGTATTTATCTGTGTACGTGCATGCCTATCGCTGATTCGTGCTCATTAGTTTAGTTTATTATTTAATTGCAACCAAAACGTGCCAGTCTCTCAGGCTGAACCCCCTTGCGTTAGATTAGGTTGTATAGCTAACTTAAGATATTAAAATACTGATTAGAATAACTAGATAATACGTTCCACTCTTAGTGATCGACACTCTACTTACCATTATATATATACTGACCGGGTACACTGCTCGTTAAAGTGTGTGTGTTATTGATAAGTCGGCTAAATATAAATTTAAAACTTGAATACTGCTAAAACCACAACGACATACCGTGGGTATAAATTAGAGCACTCGCATGCACGCATCAACCATGTAATCAAGTTTTGAGTGTGTTGGAACCTGATTCCCAAGTCTGCACAGATAGCAGACTCAACATTTTTAGATTTTCCAATTTTTAGCTTATTCTTTTTATTTTTCATGTTTTCATTTTAAGTTAGATTTAGGTAAAATTTGGCACAATTGAAGTTCAGTTGCTAATCTAGTTCCTTATACTTTTTGTATATTTTTAAGATTTTTCTTTAATTGCTTTTTAATGGCTTAAAAAGTGCTATTTTTCCCCTGTCCATAACTAATCTCAGCAGACCTCAATGTTGTTTTTGCTTATTTCTGTGGAAATAAGTGCTTATCTCATGAGCTCTAGATAGATTGGTTAATGTTCTTTGATAATCATCAAAATCAGTCCCAATTTAAGCTTATTATAACATGAAATAAGCTCAACAGTCACTTATTCAAAACAAGCCTACACTGAGTAATCAGTGTATGCTTGTCCTGAATAAGCTCTTTTCTAGCTTATTTTTAAGCCGCAAATAAGCTCAATTTGGTCTGATTTTTGGTCTAGAAAATCCTTGCCAGGTCAGCTTTAAGTGCTATAAGCTTTTGTGTTCTTAGGTTGCCATATTAGTGCTTTTTAATGCCTTGAATAAGCCCTATTTTGCCCTACTCCAAACTGATCTCAGCAGACCCTTAGCTTATTTGTGTGGATATCAGTGCTTATTTGTTGCTTGTTCTGAGTTAATTGTTTGTGTTAGATCATTTCTAGCCTACTTTGCTTATTTCAAATTTCAGTTAGCTTAAATATAGCTTATTCAGTCCATTGCTTAATTCCCTTAGCCTATTGCTTCTTTTGTCCACTGATCAGCCTAATTGGCTTATTTGTGAGTTTGTTGAAGATTTTCACAAATAGTTGTAGTTATATAAAATGCTTATTACTTAGTGCTTATTAGGTGTCTAAAAAGAAAAGTAAAAAAAAATGTTTTTGCAAAAAGCATGAGGCCAGGTTCGAACCCTGGACCTCAAGCTCACACACCAACACACATACCAGTCGCCCTAGGGTCTTTTTCAGTTAATCCTTGCACTTTTTTTTATTTTACATTTCTTTGCATTTTAAGCTTATCACCCATTTTGCTTAATAACTGCTTATCTGAATAAGCAGTTGGCCCAACTTTATTTTTCATAGGATTAGTTTTTCATCAGGAAGTTTTCTGTAATTTTTCAGATTTTTCCAGTTTCATTTAGTATTTTTAATTAATTTTTCTTTTAAATTTAGGTTTTAATTCATAATAAAAAATATAAAAGTCAAAAAAATATAATTCTTTTTTATAAAATTTTCTTTTATCATTTAGGATTTAGGAAAAATAAATTTGAACTTGTAGGGTTAATTTTTAAAGGTTTTAGTTTTTAGGCTCGTTTTTAGATTCCCGATTTGCGTATTTAGTGTAAATCGTCTTATGCGTTATTTTTCTTTGTAAATTTGTTTTTCATATCTCAATTAGAATATTAAAAACACAAAAATCCAAATCTACACTTCAAGCACTTTAATTCCTAACCGATAACGAAATCAAGCACTTTAGTTTTTAGGACGATAAGTAATTGAAAGGAGTATTTAAATTCAAATAATCTTTAGAAGTATACAAAGTGCAAATCATTTATGAATGGATTAATGCATGCATCTGGGATATGCTTATGTTTAGTTATTAAATCCTTATTTGATTTATAATTAAAATAAGACAATCTCTTAATATTCCTAAAAGCTAGTGGGAGTGTTAAATTTATTTTCTTATTTCATATATGTTGTATAACATATAGGAAGTAACATTCCATAAGCATTAAATGTTAAGTCTTAGTTTGAAATGAAACTTCACTTGATGATTTAGAAAATAAATATACAACTTTGAAATATATGTTTATTGTGATAAACATAAGCGGTAAAATAATTGATTCTAATAAACATGATTATACTATTAGAAAGTCTAGATAGATACATATCTTTGAAAAGATATGACATGAATAAATCTAAGTTTGACGCAAGGATTTTTCATGTACATCATGTTTTTTGTTGTATCATGCTTGATGAAAGATGATTTGACAATATTAATATCTGTAATGGATATGGTTGGATTTAGAATTAACATCCTCATCCTGGAATAGCTCCTAAATTCTAAGTATGAACCATATGGCAATTGTTGCGTAATTGATATAGCCGACAAATCTTGAAAGATTGGAAGGTATCAAACATTACACATTTGATGAAGTTTACGGAATTTTAAAGAGCATATTGTTGTTTGCATACAATGATGCTAATAAGATTGAGATGAAACTCAATACTAGTCATGGTAGGATTTCATCCTAGTTAATGGCCATTTGTACTAGTTATGCTTAACTGTAAGCATAGTTGCATTGTACATTAAAGAATTAGAATACTTTAAAACTATAAAAGGTTTGATAGTTTGATTGTCATAAATTCGTGGATTGAGGATGTCACGCATTTTATAAAATATTATGCGGCATTATCAATGCACACATACAAGAACTTCATTAATTGAATTCTTGAAATAAGTATTCACAAAATTCTCATAGATCAAGATTAGTTGATTTATGCCATTGTCAACAAGTATGTTTGACATGACTTGATGCATAATTCATTAATTAGAATTATCATGGATTGATCTATTTAGTGTTTGGATAATGAGATGTTATTGAACAGTTATTATTTTAATAAAATAAAATAATGGTTATGTTTGTTTATCATTTTCTTAATAATATATCATATATTTGCATGTTTATATCCTTGAATATATTTTTATATTCTAAACTGTCCATTGTCACTTAATGATATGGGAATATCATTAAACTAAGACAAATCTGAGTATTGGTAGAGTATACTTGAAAGTATATTGATGCGTTGTCATACCAATTTCACATGATATTCAAAATGTTTGGATATAGGACTTATCCCGCCGTCATGAGTTTACTTTATGGATCTTGTCATCAAGTAAATCATGTGTATATATAGTTATCCTCAGACTTGAGATACCAGATAACTGTCATGCATGTAGTGCATTTCTGTGATTTAATTTAACGCTATACGTAACTGGTAGCTATACTGATTATTTTCAGAAGCGTTGCGACGTGCATGAGTTATGCTCGTAGTCAAGATAGAATTTGTTCCTTCAAATTGTTTGAAGTTTAATACTGTTGGGGCCCTCGTAGGGTTGACAAGATATTTGCATGGCCATGCCCAAGATCTCCCCTGAATATGTTCAGAAGATTTGGTAATCTTGCTCAATCGAAAACAACGAGAAACATAATTATTAATAAAGAATGACTTAGATCCATATCTTTATTAATGTAGTGTTAGAAATAAAAGGATAAGTATGATGATTAATCATCAAGTGGTTTTTCCAGGAGACCACCACCCGAGTTGTACTAGGGGCATTGGCGTGTTGCTAGACGCTAACCAATGTCATTACCCTTTTAATAGATTTCCAAGTGGGAGCTGTTAGAGTTTTGGAAAAATATTAAATCGTGTATTACTAGAATCGAACCCGGGACTGGATGATTGCACACTTTACGTATGAATGATCAAAGGAATAATTAATATATATAACTATTATATATTTTAATTATTTGGACACGAAATATAACTAACGGACGTTAAAGTAATTAACGGAATTGACTAATGACCGTTAGTAAATAAAGGAGGGGGGTTAAGTGTCGAGTTTTGAAACTTGAGGAGGTATTAGAATCAAAATTGGAGAGCAAGTTTGGAGCCTATATAAACACCCTCAAACCCTTCTAAAGGGACGACTGAAAGTAAACTCAAAAGTCAATCGACTTCTTATTCCAAGATATATATGTATCGTACAGTGTATATATTGGACTGCTCTTTCATATGTGCATGTACTGTACATATTATTCATGTCTTTTAGTTCCATGTACATGGATAGTACTACAGTGTAACATATCATTCTTTGCTTCTTGAATTTATGGATCGACAATACATAGATAAAATAAAGGGTTTGACCTGATTTATTTTATTAAAAGCTAAACATTGTTTTGTGTTTTATTTGTGATTCAAGGTTTATTGAACAAAATAGTTTTGGTTTAATAATTGTGTTCATTCACTAGCATCAACCTTTGATCGGTTATAGTACGTGTGTACAAGATCTCGGATATAACTTACTTTAGTTATTATCTTGGATTGTGAAACAAAACGGCAAGGGGTTTCACGGTATTCCTTTTATTTGATCAAGAGAAGTGAAGATAAGAGCAGATCCTTGTTCTTGCTAGGATCTAAAAGGTACGTTAACTATTTATTATTCGGTAATACTTTATACATGTTAAATTAAGATCCTTGCTTCCGCTATTATGTGCTTTGATGTTTATTTATTTATTTGAATGTCAAGATATTTAAATTCCAACATGAGGATATGGGTTTAATTAAAGGTGCTTCCTTTGGTTGTGACAACATGAATATTTCGCACCTTATGTATGTTGATGATGTTATTTTTCTCGGAGAATGGTCTTGGCTCAATGCGAATAATCTGATTAGCATGCTTCAATGTTTCTTCTTAGTCTCCGGGTTAAAAATTAACATCCATAAAAGCAATGTTCTAGGTGTTTGTGTGACAAACGTAGACGTTGCTAATATGGCGTCTCTTCTTGGTTTTGGGGCGTCTTTTTTTTCCTTTAGAATATATCTTGGAGTTCCAGTTGGTTGTAATATGGCTAGGTGCTCAAATTGGAAAGCCATAATTAGGACTTTCTCTTCTAAGCTGTTGCTTTGGAAAGCTCGTTTATTATCAGTTGGAGGTCGTCTCACCTTAATCAGGCCAGTTCTCAGAAATCTTACCACTTATTAAATGTCGTTATATAAGATGCTGATGAACTCAAATAAGTACATTTTATTATCATCATTTATCCTATTTATTTGACTTGTTTTATTATATTATATATGAGAATTGATACGTAATCGTTTACTTTTGTAATTCTCATTTAAAAACAAGCATTTGGTGAAACTAAGCGATTATGGACTAAAAATGGAGCAAAATGATCAAGATTGGAAAAGGCTGCTGAAATGAAGAGATTGAAGACCATTGCCTGACTTTGAAGAATGCACGCATGCAATTCTGTCATGCGTTGCATATGAAACTTTGGTCAACAAAGAAGAACCAACTTGTTCTACTCCAGATGCGCCGCATTATACTTATTACATACGGCGCATCACTATCAAGATTTCACCAGTTACGATCCAAGATACAAGAAGACATGCGCCGCATACAATTATGAAGATACGCCGCATCTCAAGGCGGTGTACGAATATTCTGGAATATAATAATCTTGGACCCCACGCGAAGTTACCTTGATACGCCGCATCGGACCAATCCGATGCGCCGTATCGGCCATATACAATCCTTACCAAGAATTCAAGAAATCAAGTGAAGATTATAAGCTTAATGAAAAAGTCAAGATTACAAGTCGACACTTGAAGATGCTTTCGTATTTTGGCCATAAAATCTTCATCCGGACTCCGATTTAGTTGATTCAAGCGGCCACGGAAGGAGAAAAAGGAGATCTACCTGTATCTGAAGGAGATGCGGCGCATCAGATCTTTAGATGCGCCGTATTAGGAGATGCTCCATATCAGATTTATAGATGCGCCATATCGGGTCAGTTTCAGACTTGGAGACTACGTTTACTTATAGATGCGGCGCATCTAACTCTCTAGATGCGCCATATCGACCCAGATTTCAGAATCTATAAATACCAAACTCATTAACGAATTAGGGCATCTTTGGGAACCCTTAGGGTCATTCCCAGACGATCACAACCCCTCCAAACAGCAGAAGATCACCCTAGAAGACCTAATTATCCTTGAAGAGTATCTCTAATCATTGTAACGTATTCATTATGCTTAATACTCTATTAATTATGATTATGTTTATGCACTTTATTATAGAGATTATGGGCTAACACCCTTATGTGTTAGCCATGTTTATGATTATTTAATATTTTGATGTGTTTCTAATTCGATTGGTTGCTAAGTCTTCGTTTTAATTATTTATGTTAGTAGTTTGTTTTATTGTAATAGTAAGCTTTAATTCATCAGGATTGGTGGCTTGTGTAATGTGACAACGGAAAGATTGCACTCCCTTTAATATTGCTTTCCCATCAATTAAAGTTTATATGTTGATGTCTTTGGTTACTACTTATTAGTGCATTGATAACAACAACAACAACAACAAACCCAATCCCGCCTGGGCAGGGTATGGGTTATTAGTGCATTGATAACCTCTGTGTTTATTAGTGGCCTGCGCATTTGACTACGGAAGAGAATGTGGCTCCCACGGTTATAGCTAACCTGATCAGTTGAATATAACTTTTAGACATAAGTAATCATTAAGGGATTTCTCGCCGATAAGATTAGAGCCAACGAGAAAGGATTAATTACATACACTTCATATAAAACTAGCAATAAAACAAGTGACAAGCTATTTAAACATAAACACAATTATTAAGCAGCTTTATGCGGATTCCAATGGAATCTAGACTCTAGGTACAAGAGGTAGGATGGACCGCGCCTAGTCTTGAGCACCAATCACTGCAGGTCTTAGAACTTATTAAAACTTAATCATATATGAAACTTGGTTAACACACTCTTCATATCTTTGGTATTTTCTATTGTTTGTTTATCTTAGTTTAGTTAGAATAAAACCAAACCCGTGCCAGTCTCTCAGGCTGAACCTCCCTTTACTTTAGTTTAGGAGAGTCGAATACCTCTAGAATTAGTATATTAGAAATCTCACTCTTAGTGATCGACACCCTACTTACCAACTAAGCTACATTGATCGGGTACACTGCCCGTTAGTGTTGTTATAGGTTAAGTCGGCAAAATATAAATGTAAAACTTAATAAGGAATAATCACCTATACAACGACACATCAAGTTTTTGGCGCCGTTGCCGGAGAGTGAATTGTTATTATCTATTAATTTGATTAGTATTTTAATTAGGTTTTTATTTTTTTAATCTAACTGCTAACTGTGTTGTATATTAGGTTAATTTGCATTCATTGTATTATTTTGCATATTTTCTGTTTTGTGTGTTATTTGTTTGCTTTTATTTGTGTTTATTTTGGTTTGTTTTTATTTGTTTTTATTTTTTCGTATTTTCTGTGTTCTGATATCGTTGTACTGAGCTTATTCAAACGATACGGCGCATCTATTTTCTTAGATACGGCGTATTGCGTTTAATTTTTATAAAATACAACGAGTTTAATTAATTCGATACGACGCATCTTTCCCCAAGATACGGCGTATCTGTTTTTAATAGAAAATTTTTTCTAAACGTTAACGCGATACGACGCATCTGCTTTAGCAGATACGGCGTATCTATTATTTTAATTAAAAACAGTTTTTGATTAATTAAACAGATACGACGCATCGATCTTTGTCGATACAGCGTATCTTCTGAATCAAAAATCTTATATTTTTGAAACGTAACAAAAATACGGCGCATTAACTTTTGTTAATACGACGCATTTAATTTTAATAAGTATATCGATTTTTGATTATTAAAACTGATACGGCGCATTCTAATTTATAAGCGGCGTATCTATTTTCTGAATAAAAGTCTGATTTAATTTTGACGATTATAAGATACGGCGTATCCAACTTTTTGGATGCGGCGCATCGTCTGCAAATATCAGCTATTTTTATTCTTATATCCGTTTCTATATTCATTAATTTCTCTTCTAGCGAACAAATCCTACTGATGCTTTCGTGAATATTTCAGAAGGAAAATGGTCGAATTCGGAGAACTGATTGACTTCGACTTCGAAGACAATTTTATGGATGGAGTATTAGTGCAGGATAAATCACCTGAACGTTACGATGGGGACTACATTGAACTTAACGACCTTGATGGACCATTAGAATCCAGTGACCTGTTCATGGATGATGCTGAATCTGAGTTAGAAGAAGGAGAAATTCTGGATAGTCCAGAAGTCAACGTTATTAATACTAGGAATTACGATGAATTTGAGGAATATCATGGTTCATGGGATTACGGGAGAAGGATCCACACCAATTGTGCTTACAATTTGCAATTCCCATGCATGATTGGGTACAAGTGTATTGACGCCAATTTCTTTCCTATTTTGCCGATCAATGTCATGTCAAGAAGCTTTTACAATTCTATTATGAGAAAGAAAGTGGAGTATAAGGGAAAGAATGTAGTTGGAGCCTTCATTAATGTCCCGGTCTTCGTTGGATGTTTTACTATTGTTACTGAATTCGCCGTTGTTGAAGACATGAATGCCTATTGTGACAGAGATATGGGTGACGTGATTGTTGGAAAACCATTTTGTAGGGAGATCACTATTAATGCAAAACGATTTGAAGGAAAGATCACCTTTCAATTTGGAAGCGAAGTTATCACTTATATGATACCCCGAACTCACCCTGGGTTTAAACATGCTACTAATAGGTTCTGTTACAAATTTTCTCCATTCCTTTTTGTTGGTGATGATGACATGAAGAGAGGGATTGAGTACCCATATCAAATGATGGAAGGATTCTACAAAGGAGTGTTGAAGTTGGGACCTGAATATATACGTGACGAATTAGTTGCTAAATGGATCCTACGTGGCAATGTGGGAATCAATAGAACAGATTAATGAGCTGAACGTGAGTCTAACTTGAAGATTCTGGAATAAAGACAAGTGCTGACCGGGAGACAACCCGGAAATTTTTTATTATTCTGTTCTGTGTCGAGTCAGTCAGGCCCGCAGCAGATACGGCGCATCTCAATCCCAAGATGCGACGCATCTCCTGCACTGGTCATATCTTACTTTATTTTTTCCGCATATTTATATTTTAACTTTAAAACTATTTATCAGTTAATTTTAATGCGGCGCATCCCTGGTTAAGGATGCGGCGCATCTTCTATTCTAATCCGTATTTACTCCAGGCTTGATACGGCGTATCTTCTTCCATAAGATACGGCGCATCGACTGACCTGATGATTTTCATTTTTAATTTTTTAAGTTTTATTTTTAACTAACTACTAATGTATTATGCAAGTTTGAACTTTCTTAACTTAGGTGTGTTTAAAGCCTTGGTGGTATTATAGATTCCTGCATTTCCTGTGGATACATCAATTATGAAGCTTAGACGTTCTCATCCACAAGAAAGATGATTTTTGCTCTTATACAAATGGAGGATCATATCGAGCAAATCTCAGGGGAGTTTTTCTGTTCTAATTCTTTTATTTTCCAATTTTTTTTAACCTTTGATACAAACAACGAGGACGTTGTTTAACTTAAGTGGGGGGATTGGAGAATTAGAACACTTAACACTTACTTGTCCTAAACTTTTCAAAAATTATGCTTAAAATGTGCTTAATATATCAAAATTTAAAATTTTTAGCATGTTTTTGTTTAAAGTCTAAGTTGCATAGCTGCACACACGACGTTATTTTCAAAAATTGTGATTTTTTCAAAAATTCACAAATCTATGTGTGTGCCGGTGACTTGTAAACTTTAGAACTTGGCTTGTATACTATACGAGACCACCATAATAAGTATTATTTATATAATTGGAATGACTTGTCTAAATTGGTAAATTTCTAGGATTACACCCAAATAGCCTTTATATGTTATGTTTTATTAGCTAACTACACTGGTTAGTTAACCCCCGTAAAAACCCTTTTGTTACTCTCACTTTTAGAGTAAGATACCCCTAGAAAAACACTCAGAGCCATTCCTTTCGTTTCTTACACCTTTGTTAAAGTGTTTCGTTACACCCTTACACCTTAGCCTACCCTGTAGATTAAAATCCGTGGTTGGTTAATTGCTTTAGGCAAAGTGTGTTTCCTTACATTACCTGTGTTCGCGTGCGTAATTTATTATCTATGGTTAGGTCGGGAAATTGCACAATGCAATTGGAGTGAAAGTAAATATTGTATATCTTTGAGTTTATTTTTCGTGTGTTTACTACTTTCACTATTACCATTATTTCTGAAGTTATGAAAAGTATGGAAAAATTATCCAGAATTATCATTATAGTGATGTGGTGAAATTTTACACATCTATGTTTATGTTATTAAAAAAAAAAAAAAAAAAAGAAAAAAAAAAGTTGGATTTTTGTTTTAACCAACGTATGTAAAGTTTTGTATTAAGTGGTCGATATCACCACTAGTTGTTGTATATTATATCTATGGATTGAATGGGAGTTGGCAGTTATGGGAACACCAACTTATGGTTATTCTTTGATTAAGATCTTGTTGAGTATAATTCGTGTCTACCTAAAGCGTGTGTTTCAAGTGTTAAAGCGTGAGTTATTCTATGATATGAGTCTTATTCATGGGATGGTTGGGATAATGATTAACCACACTTAGGATTTTAATTTATTTGTTTTGTTTATTTTTCATTTTACACCAATTTATATCCCAAATATTATCCATACCCTATATTATTCTTTATCCAAACCTTTGATTTATTGAGATTAGGGATTTGAGCAATCTTAAGTATCGTGGTCGTGGATTCGGCTATGTATTTATGATTTTGTCGCCCTTTTTGATATAATATTATTGGTGAAGATTACTTGGTCCTATCTTTAGCCTATTCGAGTTAAGGATTTGAGCAATTGCAAGTATCGTGTTCGTGGATTCGATCATGTATTTGTGATTTTGTCGCCTTTTCTGGAATTTGAGATCGATAGAGATTAAGGAGAATGATTAACCCTTAAGCCTACAAACCCTTTTTACCGCTTTAGACTTGTTATTCCTTGGATTTAGTGGGGGAGATGTGTATACTTGCCAAGCTTATGATAGAATATTCGTCACGACTGGACAGTTAAACGATTAGATTTGCTTTTATCGAATTATTTTATTTTACTTCTAATTCGTTAAGTGTTTGGTTGTGTGATTATGACAAAAATGAATAAATGCTTAACTATAAAAATAAATCCTAATATCTTTTAGGATACATTTTCATAAGATTAATTCTAAGGTTTACTTGAGGACAAGTAAAGTTCAAGTGGGGGGATATTTGATGAACTCAAATAAGTACATTTTATTATCATCATTTATCCTATTTATTTGACTTGTTTTATTATATTATATATGAGAATTGATACTTAATCGTTTACTTTTGTAATTCTCAGTTAAAAACAAGCATTTGGTGAAACTAAGCGATTATGGACTAAAAATGGAGCAAAATGATCAAGATTGGAAAAGGCTGCTGAAATGAAGAGATTGAAGACCATTGCCTGACTTTGAAGAATGCACGCATGTAATTCTGTCATGCGTTGCATATGAAACTTTGGTCAACAAAGAAGAACCAACTTGTTCTACTCCAGATGCGCCGCATTATACTTATTACATACGGCGCATCACTATCAAGATTTCACCAGTTACGATCCAAGATACAAGAAGACATGCGCCGCATACAATTATGAAGATACGCCGCATCTCAAGGCGGTGTACGAATATTCTGGAATATAATAATCTTGGACCCTACGCGAAGTTACCTTGATACGCCGCATCGGACCAATCCGATGCGCCGTATCGGCCATATACAATCCTTACCAAGAATTCAAGAAATCAAGTGAAGATTAGAAGCTTAATGAAGAAGTCAAGATTACAAGTCGACACTTGAAGATTCTTTCGTATTTTGGCCATAAAATCTTCATCCGGACTCCGATTTAGTTGATTCAAGCGGCCACGGAAAGAGAAAAAGGAGATCTACCTGTATCTGAAGGATATGCGGCGCATCAGATCTTTAGATGCGCCGTATTGGGAGATGCTCCATATCAGATTTATAGATGCGCCATATCGGGTCAGTTTCAGACTTGGAGACTACGTTTACTTATAGATGCGGCGCATCTAACTCTCTAGATGCGCCGTATCGACCCAGATTTCAGAATCTATAAATACCAAACTCATTAACGAATTCGGGCATCTTTGGGAACCCTTAGGGTCATTCCCAGACGATCACAACCCCTCCAAACAGCAGAAGATCACCCTAGAAGACCTAATTATCCTTGAAGAGTATCTCTAATCATTGTAACATATTCATTATGCTTAATACTCTATTAATTACGATTATGTTTATGCACTTTGTTATAGAGATTATGGGCTAACACCCTTATGTGTTAGCCATGTTTATGATTATTTAATATTTTGATGTGTTTCTAATTCGATTGGTTGCTAAGTCTTCGTTTTAATTATTTATGTTAATAGTTTGTTTTATTGTAATAGTAAGCTTTAATTCATCAGGATTGGTGGCTTGTGTAATGTGACAACGGAAAGATTGCACTCCCTTTAATATTGCTTTCCCATCAATTAAAGTTTATATGTTGATGTCTTTGGTTACTACTTATTAGTGCATTGATAACCTCTGTGTTTATTAGTGGCCTGCGCATTTGACTACGGAAGAGAATGTGGCTCCCACGGTTATAGCTAACCTGATCAGTTGAATATAACTTTTAGACATAAGTAATCATTATGGGATTTCTCGCCGATAAGATTAGAGCCAACGAGAAAGGATTAATTACATACACTTCATATAAAACTAGCAATAAAACAAGTGACAAGCTATTTAAACATAAACACAATTATTAAGCAGCTTTATGCGGATTCCAATGGAATCTAGACTCTAGGTACAAGAGGTAGGATGGACCGCGCCTAGTCTTGAGCACCAACCACTGCAGGTCTTAGAACTTATTAAAACTTAATCATATATGAAACTTGGTTAACACACTCTTCATATCTTTGGTATTTTCTATTGTTTGTTTATCTTAGTTTAGTTAGAATAAAACCAAACCCGTGCCAGTCTCTCAGGCTGAACCCCCCCTTTACGTTAGTTTAGGAGAGTCGAATACCTCTAGAATTAGTATATTAGAAATCTCACTCTCAGTGATTGACACCCTACTTACCAACTAAGCTACATTGATCGAGTACACTGCCCGTTAGTGTTGTTATAGGTTAAGTCGGCAAAATATAAATGTAAAACTTGATAAGGAATAATCACCTATACAACGACACATCAGATGCCGGTTCGTGTTCAGCAAAGCCTCGAATCAATTAGAAAGGATTTCTTTATTGGTGTTGGCCAAGGTGAAAAAAAAAGATCACTTGGGTTAAATGGAAAAAATGTTTGGCGAGCAAAAAGTTGGGATGTCTCGGGATCGGTAGCATTTATGGTCTTAATATCGGCCTCTTATTCAAATGGATTTGGAGGCTTTTGTGTTACCCCTCTGATTTGTGGGCTCGTGTTGTTATTAACATTCATGGGCCTCACAGAGGTATTTTTGAAGATCACCATCGTTGTTCTAATATGAGTCCGTGGAGCTCTATTTTGAAGCTTTTTAACAACATTAAAGAATGAGGTATCGATCTTTTGTCCAAATGCTCTCGTTTGAATGGGAATGGGAAATTTACTAGGTTTTGGAAAGATATTTGGTGTGGAGACGGATAGGGATTGCCTTGTGGCAAATCGAATTCCCTTTACTGAGTGGTCCTCGATTCTTAGACGTGTTCCACGTGGTGGCGCTGAGCTTTCTCAATTCAAAAACCTTCAAGATGTTATAAGAGGCGTCGCTCTTTCTGAAAAATGTGACTCTAGGATTTGGTCGTTAGAAGTTTCAGGTGATTTTTCAGTTGCTTCTACTCGACACTTTGTTGATGATCAAACACTTGACATTGTTCCTGATGCAACTCAATGGAACAAATATATTCCAATTAAGGTTAATATCTTTTTTTGGCGTTTAGCGTTAAACAAGCTCCCTTCCAGGCTTAATTTACATCAAAGAGGTATTAATGTTAGCTCAGTTTTATGTCCCATTTGTCAAGGTGATATCGAATCGGTAAATCATACTTTCTTCAACTGTGATATGGCAAAAGCGTTGTGGGACTTATTGGCTAAATGGTGGGATATTGACATCCCGGTTTGTGCTAACATCATGGAGTGGTTCTCTTGGCTCAATTCTTTGCGTGTTTCTTCCAAGTTGCGGTTGTTTCTTGAAGGGGTGGGTGGTACCCTTCTTTGATCTATTTGGAACTTTCGTAATTGTTTGGTTTTCTCTTCTCCTTCTCCTAAGAAGGTGATGCTTTGGGACTCTATTGTTTCTCAATCGTTTATGTGGATTTCTTCTAGAAATACTAAGCATAAGTTTAAATGGTTAGGTTGGTTACAAAATCCTGTAATGTTCATTAACTCTATGTAATTTTCTAGCTTTTGCTAGTTTTTATTAAATTGCCGCCGTTAAAAAAAAAGGATGTGAGTTCTGTTAGCTATGATTTTAGCATCTATGGATATGTTATTAGGCTGGGCGAAGTATTGACAGCAACGATTTTCATTTTGCCTGCCACATCAGCTTTCCGGCAACTTACATGCGACTTTTTGCAACAATAAGAGCGAAACTAAAATTAAAAATAATATATAAAAAAAATTGCAAAACTAAAATTTAAAAAAAAATTAAACGAAACTCCATAAAATCCATCACTTTTCTCAATTTGTTAATAAGAAAATTACAATACACACTTACCAAATATATATATATATATATATATATAATATATATATATATATATATATATATATATATATATATATATATATATATATATATATATATATATATATATATATATATATATATATCTACATATTATATATAACAGGATGCGTATGACGTCATCAAATGCAGGATTGATGAATAAGCAGGTGGATTGATGACTAATCATTCTCTTAATCCACCTAAGCATGCCACCTAGGCAAGATTTGACCAAATAATTTGAAGTTTGACTTTTAAGTTTGAAATTTTAAAAAGGACGCTAAAGATTCGATCTTGGGTTGTTTATATAGCTTAAGTATATGTCAATGTTACCATTAGACCGAATTATCTTTTTGTGATATAACACCCACACAAAATAACTATAATCTTCTTCTTGAATGTGTATACCGAATTTTTGAAATTATATATCTATTTTGTAAACATGTATACCGGATTTTTTTTAAAAATATGTTTAATTTGTGGAAGATATGGTTTGAAAGATAAGTTTGGAATGTGTTTTGTATAAATCTTTTGTTCCTATATTTAAGATTATACTTCTACCTTAACACGTATTTTCTATAAATCTTTTGTTCCTATATTTAAGATCGAAGTTCTACCTTAGCATCATATATACATCATATATACATCATAATATAACGTTTTTTCTAAACTCAAAAAAACAATAAGCTCTATTGATAAGAATATAGCCATTATGCACGGCCAAAGACACTCTGCAAGGCTTGCAAAAGGATCTGACAAGAAGAACATCAGTGCTTCTTTGGGAGGTATGTTTTTTACATGTAATTTAATCATTAGAATGTAATTTAATCATTAGTTTGTTACATTGTTATTGTTGTTGTTGTGTAACTAATCTGTTGCTATACTCTTATTTATGTTGTTGTTGAAACAATCTAATGTTTTACGGAATGAACCTTTTTCTATTGATTATAGTTGCTTTTATAAACTTACATGGTAATACAGTGTACTACATGTGGTTAACACTGCCATAATCTATTAGTAGATACTGCTTTTGTGTGTTTATTCTACATGTTGTTAGCACTGCCATACTCTATTAGTAGTACTGCTCGATATATAATGATTCAACAACAACATCATTAAGAATACAACAACCCTGCAATAAAATGTTTGTTAATAAACGATGGTGTATGTAAACATTAGACTAATTATACAACAACAGCTTAAAAATTACATCAACCTTAACATACCTTCTGAAAACAAAGCAATATGCATCGATGGGATATATGTGTTGCACAACAAAGATAAGCAGTTTTAAAAACTATTAATATGAATTAACAATATTAAAATTAATGCACAATGCATGTAAGTAATACACTGCATGAACGTTTGCTTCAACAACAACATTATTAAGAATGTGGTTTTCTACTGAACGTTTTTCTATTGATTATAGTTGCTGATTATAGTAACATGTAATTTAATAATTGGTTTGTTATGTTGTTATTGTTGTTGTTGTGTAAGTAATCTGATGTTTTAGCACATGATTGTTTTTTAACAAGTGATTTATTCGTAGGGTTGTTATATGCTTATTTATGTTGTTGTTTAATCAATCTAATGCTTTACTGTATGGACGTCTTTATATTGATTATAGTTGCTGATGCAAACACAAGTAATACCATGCAGAAGAAACATACTAAAACCTCTTCACAAGATATTTTATTCTTATATAGGTTTTCATGAATCCTACATTAATTTGTTTTATTTAACCATATAAGTTTATGATTTGTATCCACATCATGATTCAGATACAACAGGCAAAGGTTCTGGCAGTCACGTTCATTCTAAAACCCCTTCATAAGGTATTTTGTTGTTGTATATGTTTTCATGTATCGTATATTAATTTGTTTTATTTTACCATGAGAGTTTTTGATGTTGTATTAGGTAATCATCCACATTATGATTCTGATACAACAGGAACAAGAGCAACCAACCATGTTTCAGATTTTGTTACACGATCAACAGGTATTAGCTTCCTTAATGTTTTATTTTCATACAGTATACATAATGTTTGTAATCAACATGTAGTAACTTTGTTGATATTTTATTTATGTACATTTTACATGGTGTTTATACTATGTTACTCATTTTATAACTACTAAATCAGCAGGAAATATAGGTTTGGTTCAGCAATCTTCCTCGTCTGAATTGGAAAATTCCATATTTGAAAGTGATACACCCGGTAGAATATCTGGAGGAGTTGTTTCTGATGTCGTTGCCAAAGCTAGAGGTAGTACATTGATTTTTTTTTATTTAAGACAATAATACATTGTATTTATACAGTGTTAATTTTTCCAGCATCTAAACCACCTACGAAGGGCAGATTTGGCCATGTCTCATCATCTTTTGAGTCACAACCATCTCATGAAGGTAACATGTTTCTAAACTAATTGTGTTCATATTATAAATTGTGGTTATAGTATATATACAGTAATTATGTTTGTATATTCTAAATTGCGGTAAATCTATATCCATTAAATAATAGGATCTGTTCGAACATTAAAAAGGAAATCTAGAAGTCAATCAAGCTGTTTTGAAACACATTCCACATATGAAAACTCTGGGATTGATTCTTCCAACTTTCATTCTCAATCAGGTATGAATATTTGTTTTTAAAAACCCACACCTTTATTATTAGATGTTATACAACAATTTGTTTTGTTATTGTTACTTGGGATGACCACCTCAAATGTTGATTCTAAAAGATTTGCCTACATTAGAAATCAACAAAAAGATTTTAGATACCAAACAACATCTTCGGATGCACCTTCACACAGGAACAAAAAAACCGTGATGCACACATCATCTTATGGAAAATTTTCATCAAGTTTTGTATGAACATTCTGGATAATGTCTATTCCGAATTACCTATTTTATATAAATAACATTGTCATAATTTCTTTGTGTATTTGTAGGAGCTAATTCTCATCCAAGTAAAAAAAAATGGAAAGAGTGTGTCCACACTTAAAAGTTCTAAGACAGGTTTATTTAAAATGGTTGATTCATTATACATCTTGCATTTTAATGTGATATAAAAAAATACAACGTTTTTTTATTTTATTTTATTTTTTTATTTTTTATTTTTTTTGTTTAGTAATGAGAGAGCGAACAATGACTCTCATTAAAGATGTCAGTCCGATGAATGTGAAGATGGCCATTAAAGGAAGGTGCATCTCCGTATGGCATTCACACAAATTTAACGAAGAACACGATCCTTATAGTCTTGATTGTGTTTTCCAGGATGAAGAGGTATATCAGATTAAATTAATAAATACCTATATTTGTGTATATTTATTATATGTGGCATTGATATTTGAACTATATGTACAGTCGAACCGTATCCAAATTTATGTCAAAAAGGAGTTTATGTTTAAATTTGAACCTCTTTTACGAGAAGGTCAATGTTACATAATCTCTAATTTTGGAGTAGCAGAGAATGCCGGAAGGTTACCTTTGTTACCAAACCAGTGGAAAATATCTTTTTATAAAGGAACCGAAGTTACCCGTATTGATCACATCGACGACAACTTTGTTGGGTTCGTTAACGAGCCATTCTCAAGTATTCTGGTTACAGATAATGAATACCACGACCATGATTGTGTTGGTATGTGTTTTTTTAAAAATTATATGCAACGATTGGCATTACTTGAATGTTTATTTGCATATTTTTATAACAATTTTTTTTCCAGATATTGTTGGTACAGTCGTAGCTATTGGGAAAATAGTGACATTGAACAATTCTGGCGGTCCTAAGCTACGGAGGACAATTGTCGTTGAAGATGCCGAGTAACTATATTTTATACATTCTCATTTGTTTAAAATAAAATAACGTGTATAGAATAGTATTCATTTGTAATCATATATTGAGTGTACCCTATTCTATGCAGATCTCTAAGACTTGATTGTACGTTTTGGGACAATTGGACATTAATGTGGAATGACTACGACAACAAACGTGCCGAGCTTGGTCATATAGACATCCTCTTGATGCTGGGGAAAGTGAAATATTGGGACAATAAGTTTTATAAATGCCTGTTAAAATTTTGGTTACGTAATTAAGATTTTTAATTCATATTAATAGCTTTTAAAATTGTCTATATTTGTTGTGCAATACAGATAAGCCATCAATACATAACGCTTTGTTTCGCACAAGAATATTTATAAACAGGGATGTGCCACAATTGTTGGCTTTCCGGAAAAGGTAGAGACTTTGATACCGTGATATATGTGTTTTATTTTTAAACAAAAAAACATGTTAAATTTATTAGGAACCTGTTTATACACATCACAGATATGAAGAGCAGGAGGGGTATGATGCAGGGGAATTCAGAATTGAAGATCATTCAGTTGGCAGCCGTGTTGTTACGCCTGCGGAGTTCATGCACGGCTATGTGAAGCGATTAGTTGGAACAATTCGAACTATCGAACCGGTCAAAAAATTTATTGTTATAGATATAATATAAATATTATTTTATCACTAATTAAGCCCACATTAGTAATGTTTATACGTAGTTTTGTATCTAAATACAGGAGTCACACTGTGTAGTTTATGCAGAAGTGCATAGCATACAAGAGGAGAATGGGTGGGTTTATACGGGTTGCAAAGCATGCAGTACTAGAGTAACGCCAATTGTTTCAAAGCGCAACTCAGGCACAAGGAGTAAGAAACAGTTGTGGTATTGTAAAAAACATGGAGAAACATATGCGGTTGCTTCCAAGTATGTAAAACAACCTGTATATATATAATTATTTTTATTTGTCCTTAAATATATAATAAATAATGTAGATGTTTGGATACTTTACATTCAGTGATAAATATTTTATATGTGTAGGTTCAAAATCATTGTGCGCATATTTGACCATAGTGGTACTGCCCAAGTCGTGATTTTTGACAAGAGTGTGCACAAGATGACAAATTTAACAGCGTGGGAGATAATGGAGAATGAAGGCGTGAACACAGAAGAATACTTTCCAGATGCACTTAATCAAATTATTGGGAGGAAGTATCTTTTCAAAATTTTATTTTCTGAGTTCAATCACAACAACAATAGTTATATATATCGAGCGGAGAAAGTGACGGAAGATGTTGATTCAATCAACTATTTCAAGAATGGCTGAACATGTTTGATTCATTGGTCTTTTAATATACTTAACAATGGTTTGTGTTTATAAACAAGTGTATGCTAATCCTTATGAATGAATCAAAATAGGATGACGACGAGGAAGATGAAGGTTTGGAGTACAATTCCGTGTGTTCAGATGATGGATCGGAAACACATTCTGATGATACGAATGAGGTATTGTGCATTGTATTTTTTAATGTCTATAAACACCGTTAAATTGTAACAAACAATACAAGATAATCTTTTATTTCTTTTCACAACATGTATCAGGAGCCAACAAATGAAGCTGTAGTTCAATCGATAGATGCAACGGATAATAGTCCGGCAGTGTGCGTTGGTGCCACGAACGCCACTTTAATTCAATTTGATGATGCAGGAAAGGGTACGACAGACCACATTAACAGTGTACCAGCGACACTGGATGACGAATCACCAGCTAATGACCTTAATAATCAAGAGGAGCAAGAAGACAATTAATTGACATTTACATTTTTTAATATTTTTGAACAATTTATTTGCAATTTGCACACTTGCATGGGTATGGATATTCGTATTAAGTTTCATTCTTTTATTTACTTTCCAAAATTCCATGGTTATTTGTTTACAATTATTCGTATTAAGTTTCATTATTTTATTTACTTTCCAACATTACATGGTTACTTATTTACAACCAGTGCAAACGTTGATCATTAATAAAAAAACGATGTAGCAGTATCAAGTATATCTAGCAGTACTAATATAGTATGGCAGTGCTAACCACATGTAGAACACTATATTAGCTCAAATACAGCAGGACTAACATGAATAAGCAGCAGTTCTAACATGAACAAGCAGTATTAACCTTTTTTTTTTGTAAATAAAATTTAAACTGTTTAAAAATAATATTAACCGTGATAAGGTTTAAAAAAAAGGTTGTTTCAATGTTACAAAACTTTCAATATTTTTTTTTTCTTGGTTGAATCCCTCAACCTTTTTTCTTGAAACCATAAATAACTATAAGCATGTTAAGGAAATGATTAGGAAACTTTAATGAAGTTGTAACAACTTCCAATAATTTGGAAAGATGAATATGTACACATTTAATTTTTAAAATTAAAACAGCGACCTTATCAATTCCTTGATTCAAGTGAAGTCGATTCATTGCCCTATTTTCGTGTATATAACTTCCTACACGATCTAGAATTTCACATTCAGCAAGCAAATTCTAATAACATTCATCTGCATACTATGGATTCTAAGACAGGATTGCCAACTGATGCTGCAAATGTTCGACCTCAACAAAACAATGCCAAGTAAGCTTAACAAACTTTACTTCATAGGGTTTTTACTTGGTTTCAATAACTTTGCAACGCTAAAAACAACATGTTCATCCAATAGGAAGAGACGAATAGAAACTGGAGCGGTTCGTCCCAAGAAACATCCTGCTGTGTGGTATTTTGAAAAGCTTAAACAGCTCAGGAAGAAAAAATGGGACAGGTTTGAAAAGCTCAACAGAAGACCAAAACCAAAATGTGCAGCCCAAAGAAGATACAAAATAATGGAGGTTGCGGAAGAGGAAGATGTTTCCGATGAAGACCATCTGGAAACAATAGATTACGACAATCTCCATTTAGCATATGATAAAGAAAAAACTCATAAATTTAATTGTTAGGTTTCTTTTTTATTGATTTTTGTATGTTTATATAATTTTATTATTGAACAGTATTTTTTTCTTTTGCAAACAATTGTTTATTTGTCTCTCACATATTAACATATAAACTAAACATGTATACTAACACATTCATTCCAAAAATCAATCGAAATACAATTAGTAATAGATAACAATTAAAACTATACACATATTTAGGATAAACACCAAAAAATGAAAAAGGAAATTTAAAATCTATATTGAAAGCACTTCCACAAAAATTAACTATGATCTTCTTCTTGATTGTGTATACTGAATTTTTAAAATGATATATATATATATATATATATATATATTATAACATTTTTTTTTAAAATATGTTTAATTTGTAGAAGATATGATTTGAAAGATAAGTTTAGAATGTATTTTGTATACATCGTTTATTCCTAAATTTAATATCATATACCTACTTTGACACTATATATGGATCAAGATATATTTAAAGCATGATATAAAGCATGTAAACTCTAAAAATACGTTTAAATTATAAACGTAATCTTTATCTATAACAAAAATATGAGAAACAAATTTTCGGTTTCCATTCTATGGTCACCTTCAAACTCTATAAATAAAGCCATATATTAACACATATTGAATATATATCTTCAAAAATTGAGAGCATAAAATACAGACAATGTCACACCGAAGATCACACAAGGTACATAATCTTAAGTTGAATATGTTTTATTGATTATCAGATGAATTAGAAACATTCTAATTACTAAAATTTTAGCAGGGTAATCCGAAAACAGATCTCCACCATCCTCCATCATCAGCCAATGGCTCGCTAGATAAGAATATACCAAGCATTATTATATCAGATGATGAGGATGTACAATAACTAAATTAACTGTTTATTTAAATTATATATGAAACACAATATCTAATTATGTTTAACATGATTGCAGGATGAACAATATGATTTGTTCAAAAAAGATATACCGAGTGTTCATAAATTGGACAATGAAGAGGTATCCTTGATAACATGTTTGAGTACTTTCTTTCTAAACTTAATATCTACTAATTTAGCAAAATTATCTTTAGCAAAATTAAAACGCTTATAACATCCCAATATAGATTGTTTAAAAACGAATCCATGAGCACGACCTTATAAGATTATCATGAATTGTTTTCTCACATTAATATATCATAAATTACAATATGTTTTTACAAACCATTACATTGTTAAGTCTGCCAATGAAGAGTTATCACTAATAGAGTAACTTCGTATTATGTCAAGCTCATCAATCAGAGGATCTAATTATCTTTATAATACTTGCAGGTTGGCCCGTCAGATGACGAGGTATTATAACATAAATGTGTTTATTATTGTTAATTATGGTTTGTGTTAGATTTACCGAATTAAATATAAATGTTATGATACTGATAATGAGGTATTATATAAAAATTTTACTGCGTACTAATTTGCATTGTAGTCAACATAAAATACTTAATGGTTTTTAATTTTTTATGCTCCGTTTAGGTCGTTTGTAGTAAACATAAAATACTTAATGGTTTTTAATTTTTTATGCTCCGTTTAGGTCGTTTGTTTAACACATAACAGTCGGAGATTGTCAAAGACGAGACCCGGAACCCGTAAAAACAGATGCAAGTTTGATTATTACGAAAATCAATCTGATGATGAGGTATTTTCATAAAATTTTCATTATGTGAAACTCATCTATCAGAAAATCTAAATATCAGTCTAATACTTGCAGGCTGCTCAAACAACACGTAAACGGTTTAGACCAACTAAAGACAGCAAGTTAGTTGGCAACAAGATTTTTTATGTTGGTTCATCAGATGATGAAAAAATACAAAAAACATGTGACAACGATGTGGAAAACTAGATGGGGGTTGAATAGTTTTACGTCTTTTTAATTTATTATAAAACCTTTGTATACTTTTAAAAACTTAGATTCAAGTTTGTTATGAAAAATAAAACTTGAACCTTATTATTAGTTATATATGTATTCTTTTAAATTTATTGCAAAAGTTTTGGTTTCTTGAATGGAGTTTCAAATTGATCTTTATGTGAAGTCGACCTCTAAGTAATACTAACAATTATATAAGCCTATGTGTATGAAAGTAATGACGATGTAAGTAAGGAAATAAATAAGAGATGGAAAGATCTAACCGAGACACGAGAGATTTATAGTGGTTCGGCTACAAGGACACCTTCCTTGCCTTACTCCACTCCTCGAGCACCAAGCTCGAGAGTTTTCTTCAAAACTTCAATATGCTCCCTTATGGCGGAGAAAACCTTACACGACTTTGGCTTACACCGGCTTAACGACACAAAGCTAAATGTAGAGTTCTAATCGTAGCTAGAACCAATCTCACAACTTCACAACACAACTTCTTCACGACTTATTCACAACGGCTTCACGACTTGAACTATAGAACTTCACGACTAGGACTTCATGACTTTAACACGACCGCTTCACAACTTCTATGCTACGGCTTCACGACTTCAACACAAGGACTTCACGACTAGGACTTCACAACTTCAACACGACCGCTTCACAACTTCTATGCTACGGCTTCACGACTTCAACACAAGGACTTCACGACTAGGACTTCACAACTTCAACACGACCGCTTCACAACTTCTATGCTACGGCTTCACGACTTCAACACTAGGACTTCACGACCTCTACCTTACGGCTTCACGACTTCTATGCAACGGCTTCACGTCTTCTACACAACGAATTCACGTCTTCTAAGCTACGGCTTCACAACTTCTATACCACGGGTTCACGACTTCTACACCACGGCTTCACAACTTCTACTCTATGACCTCACACCTTCTATACCACAACTACTTATACAACTTCTTCACTACTTACACACAACACTAATCTATTATACACACCTTACACACAAATGAATGAATGATTTACAAACTTTGTTAGACTAACAACTTAAGTAACAAGATGATACTAAGTTGTAATACTTCTAATCTTGATTGATAGAAGTATTCTTCTTTTGCACTTGGATGGTTGAAGCTTGGATCACTTGGAAACCAATGCTTAAGAGAATATGATCAAAGGATTTTAGAAAGTATTTACAAGGATTAGAAAGGATTTACAACAGAAAGTTTGGGGTGCAAAAGGTGAGTAAAAATCGAGGGGAAGGCTGGTATTTATAGGCAGAAAAACTGGACAGCTGGAACCTACTGGAGCGTGGCCGGGCCCCTTAAATAGGGGGGCGGTCCCCTTAATTTTAAGGGGGCCGCCTAGTATAATTAAGGGGGCCGCCCCTCCCTAGCCGTTGCCCAGTTTTGTCTTTTTGTGGGGAAGGTTTTTCTGGAACATTTTTACTGATTTTGGTTGAAAATTTGAATTCATAAATTTATAATGAATTAAACCTTTTTATTTATTACCAAAAATATTTTTCTAAAAGATATAAAATGTTTTTGACATTTTATAAAAAATCTAGTGTTTAAGAAAATGTTTCTTTGATCATATAAGGCATTAAGCATTAGTTCATTCATACCTTAAGTGATTTGAGTTGTAGAAATAGATATTTACAACTAAATACTTGTTTACGTCATAATTTTCCGATTAATGATTTTACATTTTATGATTATCAAAACGTAGAGATATCGAAAAATATTAATAACGTGTCTAGGCATTATTTATATCAACAATCTCCTTCTTTTTGATGATTACAAAATCTAAACTCGTTAAATCTAAAAATTAGTTTTTAGACAAGTATTTAGTGAGTTTACATCTATTTCTCCCCCTTTTTGTAGAATCAAAAAGGTTTAACCGACAAGTTTTAAGTGTAAAAGGTCGTATGAGAACTCCCCCTTGATGTGTACTCCCCCTCGTTTGGGGGCACCAAGGAAACGAGCTATGGAACGCTTGCAAAAAAAAAATGTTAGAAGCACAAGTATATGTAACAACAATAAGCAAACATATAGAATAAGAGCATTCATTTAATAGAAGTGTTGTGTATAAAGACACAACCAAGTAGATTACAACTTAAGGCATGTAAACATTCAAACAAAACAACTAATGATACTAAATAATCATCCTAGGAGTACATGACCTTCCATGGGGATTGCACACAAAAAGGTTTTGAAAATTATTTTTAAGCATTGCATATGCTTAATTGGGTGAAAATGGAGGTGGTGGTGGTGTAGTGGGTGAAGGAGGTGGAGGAGGTGGTGGTGGTGGGTTGGTAATCTTGTGTTCAAGTGATGAAAACATGTAGTGTATCTCATCTCTAAGACCAAAGATTATGGTCCGGTTATGGATGAAACAAAGACAATTGTCACCATGGGCTTCAAGCAATGCCCAAGGTATGGGAAAGAATGGTTGTGGGATTGGTGATGGTGAGAAGTGAGCATCAAGAGGTGTGATGGGTGATAAGGAAATGGCAAGTTGGGTGGATGGAGGTTCTTGAGTGGATGGTGGTGATGATGCTCTTGGTGATGATGTTATGTGAGTGTTGATGTAGTCATTGATGGATGAAGTGGATGGTATGGAGGAAGATGATGCTCCATGGGTAGAGGGTGTTTTTGATGGAGCATTTGGTGCACTTGGGGATGAACATTGAGGTGGTGGTGATGGAGTTTTGGTGTCATCTTGGGTTAGGTCTATGAAAAGTTGTTTTGGTGGTATGATGACAAGTCTTTGCTTCCTTGGAGTCTTAGAGATGGAGGATTTAGGTGATAACATGGTGATTTGGGAGGATGAAGGATGATGGAATGAGAGGTGATTTTTTTGGAGGGAATTTATAATATGAAAATGTTGTTGGTTTTAGGTTAATTTTTGAGGTTTTGTTGTAAGATTCCAATACCAGTTCGTCCATTTAGAGAAATGGTAGCTGGGGCTAGGTAAAAGGGGTCACATGATGCAAAAGAAAACAGTGAATTTCACTGCCCAGATGGCCGGTCCCCTTAATTGCTGGCCGGCCCCCTTAATATTAAGGGGACCGCCTAGGGAATTAAGGGGGCCGCCCATCTGCTGTTTTCCCAGGCGATCAAATTTGAAAAATTTCCAGAAAAGGGTCATTGTTAGGGTGTATTTGCAGCAAGCTCCATTTGAATCATGTACATTAGGAATGATTTAATAGTAGCAATAACATATTAAGAAGAATAATGTTTATATGTAGACTACTAAGATCATATTGTTAGCATGTCATAAGCATATATATATATATATATATATATATATATATATATATATATATATATATATATATATATCATAATTAAACAAAAAAAAAATGAAACAACACATTCATAGCAAACACATATAAGAAAGAAAGAAACAAACATTCATTAATTTAAAATGATTATGTGACAAACATAATCATTGTTACAACATACATAGTGCTTAAAGCATACATTTGTTAGAGAATTCTAATTTGCCTAAGAAATCCATTTGACTTGCTTGATGATGGAGGAGTTTTTGAAATGAAAACAAGTGAGAGGGTGAGTAAATGGGATTAATGAAGGTATATGTTTGGGTGTGTGGAGGTTGAAGATGGTGGTGGTGGTGGAGACATTGGAGGTGGAGAGTTTGGAGCGGACCATGATGGATGAAGGTTTTGATGTTGTTCAAGTGGGGATATTGGATTGGATCTAGTGAGAAGATACTCAATCCAAGTAAAGTGCTCATTTAGAGCAATGGTTTGTTGTTGAAGAAAGATGCAACAAGGACAATTGTTGACATGTTTCTCAACTTGGTTTTTGTTGTGGGGTGATGTGGGAGAGCTAGATGGAGGTTGATCAAGGTTTCTTTGGGCTAGGTGTAGGGCAAGAAGAGCACTAAGCTCATGAGCTTCCTTGAGTTCCTCAATGAACTTCAAGTGTTCGGAGGTGGTGGTGACACTCTTGGTGGTGGAGATGTTTGTGAACTTGGGTAATCATGAGTGGATGAAGATGGTGATATGGATGAAGTGGATGTTCCAAGAGTGGTGAGTGTTTTTAATGATGCATTGGTGGGTTGAGTGTGAATGAGATTAGGATTGAGGTTTTGGGATTGATCATAGGGAGATGAAGGGTTAGGAATGGATGATTGGTTATGTGTTTGAACAACATCATTAGTTGGGTTATGGCAAGTTTCAAGCTTCCTTCTCCAAATTGGTCTCACCGAGATTTTAGCAACTCTTGAGGGTTTTGATTTTGAGTAGTTGGAGGATGACATGTTTGAGTGGATTATGTGAATGGGCATTAATGATGAGGAGGTGCATTTATAGTGTAGGAATGATGTGGTTTAGGAAAGTAAATTTTGGTGGATGGTTTATGACAAAATGTGTTTGTGAATTTTGGGAAGTATGGAATAAAATAGATTGCAAAATTGAAAAAAAGAACAGTAAGCCGGATCTCCAGATGGCCGGTTGTAAAACCCGAAAATGTAAACAATCCGAAATGACAAAAATGCCCTCAAATTTGAATTTTAAATAACTTATGAAAATAATATAGTTAACATCAATTGATACTCAACCTAAATTGATTATATCTTAAGTTATGTAATGAATTAAGCTCCAATAAAACCTTACACTATAATGTTGATATCACAAAATAAATAATCCCCTACACTTAAGTTAACTAGGCGACATTTGTGCTATATACATCAAGAAATTTCGGCCTAGGATCACTAAGGAGTATAAATGTGCATTTAAATTAAATAATACCATGATCCCACTAATTTAGTTCCTTCCTTATTAAGCCCAATCAAAAAAACACGGCTTCCCTTTTATTTCTTATAACCGAACATTCTTTTTCACCAAAACCCTAAAATTTCTCTCCACTCCATCTCCATATTTGGTTCAAGAAAAACAACCCTAAAAACAAATATGCTCGATCCACTTTGAAAGAAGAAAGGAAGTTGATCATCATTCTCATTCTTTCATTCGATCTGCTGCTACTCTTCTACTATTGTCCATGTTATGCGATCCAAACTAAGCATCAAAGGTAATTGAACACACATAAATTTTACCATTCGAATTTATAGGATCAAACCTAATCGTTCCTCTTGTTGTTTTGTTTCATTCGATCACCACAAAGAAGAAGAGGAGGAAAAAGAGGCGTGGTAAATTGATCTTGTGGTATTTTTGATTCTTCGTTTGGCCTTCGAGGGTAATTGCATCCTCCTTGTTAAATTCGTGTCATGATTCGATCCATTTGAATGTGTTTGTCAAAATATATAGTCACATAAATTATAAGAACCACATAAAATAATGAACTCACAAACCCTAAATATGAATCGAATAGGTGTACGAATCTGGAAATTAATGGTTCTGATCATGTTATTAGTATGAATGAATCGACATATAAGTGTTTGTGAATCGTTAGGTGAAGGCCTTGTGTTATATATGAGTTTCTAAAATAATTACACATGAAATAATGGAACTGCTACTATCCGGGAAAATTAGTCCAACTTAAATCGAATGTATCTAATTGATGTGCACGTGTATTTTGGTGTTTCTGGAGTCTAGAACTAAATTCAATGAAATAGCTATCTGGGAAAATTTATCTTGTAATTTTTAGAGGCTTGGAAGGTTACTTTTTGATTTTTAGAAAATTATGTGTCTGATCGGATTTGTGAGTCTGGAAAATTAGTCCGGGTTTTTGAATTTTAATTTCCAAACCGTGTCGAATTAGGAGGTTTCCTTTGAACTGGGTAATATTTAGGATGTCTATTACTTCCTGGAATTTTTGTAGATTTTTGTGAATTTTTATTAAAAGGTTTCTAATTAATAACTTTTCGTATAGTAAAATTAATCAGAAATCTGGACGAGTTGGTTTAAGTGAATTTTAATCCATAGCTATGTTACTTAATAAAATCTGGAAAAATTAGATAAAATACTTAAGACATTAAAGTATCTCTGGGAATTTTTGGGGAATTTATTTCTGAGTTCTTATATAATTTTCTATTTATAGAAAACCTAACAATTTCAAGCTTAAAACTGTTAGAACCTGATGAAAAGTATAAAAAGGGTTTTGAAGGGTGTTTCGTGTTATTTTAAAAACTAAAGGGACTAAATGTGTAATTTTATGAAACTTGAGGGTTTGATTCGTGCCACACTTATATTTGAGAGTATAATCTGTAATTTAGTAAATATGAAGGTTAGTTGTGTAATGATGAGCATAATAAAGGTTAAAGTGTAATTTGTATAATTATAAGGTTTATTTTGTGATTTTGGTAAATCAAGGGGTAATGTGTAAACTATGAAACTTAAAGGACGGGAGATGTGATTATAAATAAATGATGTACTTAAATTAGTGGTTTGCAATATTTTCATTCAAGACCCTTAACTTTGGGATGTTTACAATTAAAACCCTAACTTATGGAAACTTGTCATATTTAACCTTGAACTTATATAAAAGGCATTATGAACCTTAACCTACTAACATGGTCATCTTTAATAAGTTGATAAACAGGAATGATAATAACTAAAGTTACTGAATGCGTAAGGCTACCTAAGATGGAGAGAAACTAAAATGAAACCTTATGATTAAGAAACTATGAAATCATAAAGCTATGAAACTTATAAGTACAATTATAATTCGTGTAGATTCGCTGAAGCGGGAGTAATCCGGTGTCTTGTGATCTGTCTTTGGTTTGTTTTGCTATCGAATAAGGTACAGATATTCTGCCCTTTTTCAGTAAGGGTGTCCTCTTGCTTATTTCATTCAGTATCTATGATTCATCTTAGTATTTCTCTGAGCCGTTGTTATGTCGTCTCATACTCTGATTGGTTCTTCATTATGCATATCAGTTGGTTATGATCTGAGCCTTTTATATGGGGCTTTCCTATTTGAATCTATGCCTTTGTTATGTTTTCCATAATTCATGAACCTTGCTTTATTTCTTTTGATACATGATATGACCTGTCCATCACCCTGTAATGTGAATATTTATGACCCTGGAATATTTTGAAGGTTCATAGGATTTTATAATTAAATGTATAAACTCTTCTTAATTACATGTGAAAATGTTTTGAAAACTTTCTTTAAAGGACCTACTGTATGAAGACTGTTTTAAGGTTTACTTTCATGAAAGCTATTGTAAGAGATTACTTTTTGAACTATGATAGGAACTTTTAATATAAACCTTTAAATTGAACCTTGTTATGAACCTTGAAACAAATTGATATGAACCTTCTGATTTCGGACCCCCTGATACTTGACCCTTCTGACATTGGACCTTTTGATATTGAACCTACTTTCTGATTCCTGATTTATTGCTATGTTTCCTTGTTCTGTGAACCTTGCTTGCTTCTTTCATGATATTATGAGCTTTTGGCATGATCTTTCTGATACATGATCTTTCCGATATATGATCTTTCTGATGTAGGATTTTTCTGGTATATGATCTTTTGATATTAAACCTGTCTGATATTGAACATTTCTGATATTGACCTACTGGTATGACCTTTCTGATATGAATCTCTGATATGAACCTCTGATATGAACTTCTGATATTTTGAAATGGAAATTGACTTATGCAACTAATTTAAATACGTGATACCTTGCTATAAACTTAACTTGAACCCTGATTCACTTGATATGAACCATTCGACTTGAACCTTTATTTGAACTCTTGTTCTGATCCTTTGTTCTGAACCTTGTCTTGAACTTTTATATAAAACATGACCTGGACTACCTGACCTTTAAATACTTGAACCTAACACTTAATACTTGAACCTGACACCTGATACTCGAATCCGGCACCTGATACACGATACTGATTCTGATACATGATACTGATTTCTGATACATGATACTGATTCCTGATACATGATATCTGATACACGTTACTGATCTCCGATACATGATACTTGATACATGATACTGATTTCTGAGGCATGACACCTGACACATGATACATGATACCTGACCCTGACCCACAGTTTGATACTACGAGCCATAACTAGGCATGAGGGTTTCATGTCCATGTCATTGATGCACCGATGGCATGACTCTAGGGCAGGAGAGTGATGACCTGTTCCGTCCCTGACTTTATGTTATCTGGTGTGTTGAGGAGTTTCTGGCCACCGGGGGCGCATGGATGCATCCTAGAACTGTTACTGTTACTGATTACTGATTTCTGTATTACTGGTGACTGATGGTGTGTGCGATACACGTCTTTCACATATTGGGAGCTGATCACTCCATTTACTGATTGAGGACTCCCCTCATAATTACTGACTACTGAGAGGTCTCCCCTCTACATGATTATACTGATACTGTTACTGTTACTGTTTCTGGGCTCGTAGAGGATTTCTGTTACCCTGCACCTTGTGACCTTATAACTTTACTCACCATTATTATTACTGTCACCCGGTAACCTGATATATGACTTAACACTTGACTTGACTGGATCTGACCTGGTATATGGTAGAATTACGGATTACATCTTATACTATTTCTGCAACTAGTTTTAATCATGTTATATCTGTATAACCTTTACTTTCCATTACTGTTACTACTACCCTATCGTATGATTCATGACTTAATACTGAACTTGACATGATTTGACTTGGGTTTGTGTGGGTTACGGTTTCCTTTTCACCTATCTTCTGTAACTAGTTCTAATCCTGTTATATCTGTATAGTCTTCATGTTCCTGTTCTTGACTATCGTGATACCTGGTACTCGTTCATTTACTTCACTACTTTACCGTTACTGCTTGTTATCGTTATATCTGTTCACTGGGCTTTTTAAGCTCAGCCGCACGTTTTCTTTTCGTGTGCGGCAGGTTATAAGCAGGACGACGGGTTTGGGTATGAGTGAAGAGACTTTTGGACTTAGAAGACCTTGATAGTTATTCTGAAGTAGAAGTCATTAGAAGGGTTGCATTTGCAGACTTAGTATTTAGTTTTGTTTCATCCTTAACCCTATAATGTTAGTATCTCATTTGTAACCTTTGATATTTTATTGTATTACTATTGAAGTATGCTTTGTTTAATCTGATATGAAACCAGTAATGTGGCATCTTTACCCTTGCCGGGTTGGGGTGTTACACCGGTCCCCTTAAATAGGGGCCGGTCCCCTTAATTTTAAGGGGGCCGCCTAGGTATTTAAGGGGGCCGCCCATCTGATGACTTCCAGATTACTGAAAATGGGTTTTTGGCAGAAATTTGTAGAAAAGGTTGTGTTTTTGAGTTTAGTTTCAAGCAAGTCCAACTTCTTTCAAGGCAATTTAGGATTTAATAACTCATATATGCTAAGCATATTTATTTAAGCAACTATATTTAACATGCAAACTACTCATTAAGCATATAACATGTATATACATATATTAGACAAGAAGATAATACATAGCACCAAGTAATTCATAGTATCATACTTAGGAAGATTAAAAGGCAAGTTAATTAATCCTAATGATTATCTATGTACAAGGGAATGAGGAGTTGTGATAGCATGGACTTCTAGACTTGTACCAAGTGAGATCTTTAATAAGTAAACTATGATTTTTCATTTTTCATTTAGTTCACTTATAAGTGTCATATACACAAGTATATATGACATATATGAGATCACCAAGCATGATTGAAATAGATGTTTATAGCATTATTCAACAATGTTTGAAGGTAGGTTCTTATGTGGATGTAAAAGTTTATTGAATCGCAAGACGGATATACCTAAAGTATAAAGGCAGAGTAACCTATCAAGCTAAGCATATCCTAAGGCAATGATTAACAAAACTATATGCATGAAGTAACCACTTATGAAATTTAAAAAGAGAACTTACCTCACGTCCTAGCTATTCTTCTTAAAATCTCAGATAATGAATGGAGTGCGAATGATGGGTGAGTCTTCAAGATAACCAAGGTGTGAAAGTATATCGTAGCAAGCTCTTAACACCTTAATAGACCGAACGGCTTGACCCGAACTTGTCTTGTACTTTATAGCAAGGTTCATAATGATTGGGATGGATTATCATGTGATATATTGAGAGTGATTCAATATTTGATAATTCATTTGACTTCGCGCGCATGTTTCAAATGTGAGTAGGTTGACGTGAAATTGAGTTTCATTCCTTTGTGCGTTTCGTCACCTAATCAATTAAAACAACTTGGTACCCAGACTCTCATGGGTCCGAGATGGTTAGTTGAGGACATCCATTGCATTTGAATGCACATGGTGAGGATGTCGCCAAGAAGTACAAGAATTCCTTAACAGTTTGTTTCAAGATACAAACAGTGGATTTCTTGACTTATATCATTTATAATCATTGTAATTAACCTTATTTCTAAATTTCTCTAATAGGTTTTTCAATTTTAATTTGTTTTGATTTACTAGTTGATGAGTTATTCGAATTAAATCCTAAACCGGTTTTATCATTGAATGGCTTCTGACAACTTAGTAAGAATTTAAGAGATTTGGAGCTTTCTTCAAATTTAGCTAATATTTTTGCTCTTTCATTTAATCTTTTAATTTCAAGTTTATAATCTTGACATATTTTGCATTCTAGATCAATTTCAATATTACTTTCAAGTCTAGACATTTTATCTTCTAAAATTATTTCTTTTTCAAGATTACTTTCAAAAGTTTTTGATGATTTATGTTTAGAAATAGTTTTTATAAATGTTTAAACTCATTTTCTAGTTTTGAAAATTCTAAAATGAATGGATCATAGCAAAAATGTTCGGTTTCGGATTGTACCTTATTTGGAGTTTTATCTAGTTTGCATTCGTCATATACCGGATGATGATCTTCTCCTTCGTCGGTGTCACTCCATGATATTGGATTGAGTTCACTTTGGAGTTGATTCATGTAGTCTTCGTCGTTAATACCTTCATTAACAACATTTGAACTAGTAGCACATGTATCTATTTTATCTAAATGTTTATCTATTAAATTTTCTAAGATGACTAATTCATGTACAAGATCAAAATCCTCATCTTTGGCTTGACATTTTTCTTGATGAAA
Organism: Artemisia tridentata subsp. tridentata; assembly: GCA_021014915.2. NCBI lineage: Eukaryota > Viridiplantae > Streptophyta > Magnoliopsida > Asterales > Asteraceae > Artemisia > Artemisia tridentata. The sequence continues at coordinate 233,510,778 of CP139508.1, read as the reverse complement.
GTTTAAGAGATTTTTCCAAATATCATTTGCCGTTTTACAGAAAGATATTCTTTCATATTCAACTTTCGGCAAGGTTTTGTAAATAATTATTTTAGCTTCATTATTTTTGTTATTCTTGGTTTTTGAATAATCATTTTGAGTTTCAAAATCCGTTTTTGTTGATTGAAAATCACCAATCGAAATGACATGCCAAAGATCTAGATCAATTGATTTCACATAATTTTCAAATTTATTTTTCCATTCAAGAAAATTATAGTTTTCAAATAGCGGTGGTGCTTGCATAAATTCCCCTTCTAAATATTTTTCGGATTCCATAGATCGATTCAAGTTTTAAAATATAGTATATTTTAAAGATCTTGATTGACGTGGCTCCTGATACCAATTGTGGAAAACTAGAAGGGGGTTGAATAGTTTTACGTCTTTTTAATTTATTATAAAACCTTTGTATACTTTTAAAAACTTAGATTCAAGTTTGTTATGAAAAATAAAACTTGAACCTTATTATTAGTTATATATGTATTCTTTTAAATTTATTGCAAAATTTTTGGTTTCTTGAATGGAGTTTCAAATTGATCTTTATGTTAAGTCGACCTCTAAGTAATACTAACAATTATATAAGCCTATGTGTATGAAAGTAATGACGATGTAAGTAAGGAAATAAATAAGAGATGGAAAGATCTAACCGAGACATGAGAGATTTATAGTGGTTCGGCTACAAGGACACCTTCCTTGCCCTACTCCACTCCCCGAGCACCAAGCTCGAGGGTTTTCTTCACAACTTCAATATGCTCCCTTATGGCGGAGAGAACCTTACACGACTTTGGCTTACACCGGCTTAACGACACAAAGCTAAATGTCGAGTTCTAATCGTAGCTAGAACCAATCTCACAACTTCACAACACAACTTCTTCACGACTTATTCACAACGGCTTCACGACTTGAACTCTAGAACTTCACGACTTCAACACAACCGCTTCACAACTTCTATGCTACGGCTTCACGACTTCAACATAAGGACTTCGCGACTAGGACTTCACAACTTCAACACGACCGCTTCACAACTTCTATGCTACGGCTTCACGACTTCAACACAAGGACTTCACGACTAGGACTTCACAACTTCAACACGACCGCTTCACAACTTCTATGCTACGGCTTCAAGACTTCAACACTAGGACTTCACGACCTCTACCTTACGGCTTCACGACTTCTATGCAACGGCTTCACGTCTTCTACACAACGACTTCACGTCTTCCAAGCTACGGCTTCACAACTTCTATACCACGGGTTCACGACTTCTACACCACGGCTTCACAACTTCTACTCTATGACCTCACACCTTCTATACCACAACTACTTATACAACTTCTTCACTACTTACACACAACACTAATCTATTATACACACCTTACACACAAATGAATGAATGATTTACAAACTTTGTTAGACTAACAACTTAAGTAACAAGATGATACTAAGTTGTAATACTTCTAATCTTGATTGATAGAAGTATTTTTCTTTTGCACTTGGATGGTTGAAGCTTGGATCACTTGGAAACCAATGCTTAAGAGAATATGATCAAAGGATTTTAGAAAGTATTTACAAGGATTAGAAAGGATTTACAACAGAAAGTTTGGGGTGCAAAAGGTGAGTAAAAATCCAGGGGAAGTCTGGTATTTATAGGCAGAAAAACTGGACAGCTGGAACCTACTGGAGCGTGGCCGGCCCCCTTAAATAGGGGGGCGGTCCCTTTAATTTTAAGGGGGACGCCTAGTATAATTAAGAGGGCTGCCCCTCCCTAGCCGTTGCCCAGTTTTGTCTTTTTGTGGGGAAGGTTTTTCTGGAACATTTTTACTGATTTTAGTTAAAAATTTGAATTCATAAATTTATAATGAATTAAACCTTTTTATTTATTACCAAAAATGTTTTTCTAAAAGATATAAAATATTTTTGACATTTTATAAAAAATCTAGTGTTTAAGAAAATGTTCCTTTGATCATATAATGCATTAAGCATTAGTTCATTCATACCTTAAGTGATTTGAGTTGTAGAAATAGATATTTACAACTAAATACTTGTTTACGTCATAATTTTCCGATTAATGATTTTACATTTTGTGATTATCAAAACATAGAGATATCGAAAAATATTAATAACGTGTTTAGGCATTATTTATATCAACAAACGAAGAGGTAAAAAAAAATGGTTGTAACCCCTACTATGTGATACTTATCAATCAGGATAACTAACAATTTTTGTAATACTTGCAGCCTATCCCACCTATACACAAACGCCGTAGATTGGCTAAAGACGGCAAGGTAGTCAACAACATAATTGTTGATCTGAATTCATCAGATGATGGAAAGCCACAAGCAAACAAAGTTGTGGATCTAACTTCATCTGATGATAAAAAGGCGCTATCAACACGTGTAGAGACTCTGGCTGCTAATCATCGTGGGGGGAAAAACCCAGTGGTAATAATTTATGGTTGCACATTATATTTGTATAAAACATATATATTACACATGCTAGATAATAAAGTAAATCAAACAGTCCACATAATAGATACTCTGTTACTGACTGCTAACTATGTTTTGGTATGTAGAAACCCGTTTTCCCATGGGTGCAGATCACGCGTCACAACGCTTTGGTCCTTTAAGTCAATTATCTTGCCGAGATCTATCAAAGGTATCTGATGATGAAGAACCAAGCACGTTACCAAAGTATATGCTCTATGATGAAGATACGGATGATGAACATGCAAACAACAACAACGTATCTGAAACAGGTGCGTGTGTCAATATCAATGCTCTCGAAGAACCCTCTTATCCCACAGTAGATTGCAAACCTAAATATACTATCCCCGATGAACTTATCATCGAAGACTCTTCCACAGGTTGTTTGTTGAAAAATAATTTTATTATTATTCGTATTTGTAAATTGTTAAACATGTTTTAAATTAAAACTTTACTTATATAATTTTCTACTCGATAATTTCATAGGGGACTCAAGATACACATCCATTGATGACACTTATGACGAAGATTACCACGCTTATGCCAGAGAGGTTATCCGCAAATCTAACATGGGTGACAATGACGTGTGGGACGAGATGCCTGATATTGACGGAAAAGTGCACGGTAGAAGCATCCACATTAGCGCTGTTGACGAAGAAGCATGAGAAATCGATTCAGCCGCGTATAGTGTCAGTTATGATTCTAACGACGATGATGTAAGCAGCTTTATCTACGACGGATCAACTGATTATGAAACAACCGGGGATGATGATAGCGAGGATGAAATATGATCAAATAGAACAGGATTACCCATGTAAACCTTGTCATATGAACAAAAGACATACCCTTATCATTTTAGATGATTTTAAATAATCATTACTTTTCATATAAGACTTTGCTACTTAAGCACGGGATGTTTATAATTTTAAGCATGTCTATCTTTTTATATCAATTATGTAATCTTTTCTGGCTACAGGATGGCACATGGTATCATCACCAGTTGAAGAATCCGCAAAAAGCCTTTAAACATCAGAAGTTGTGGCTAACATCTTGAGTTACAATACCAATTTTTTTAAACATGACAAGTTGTAGCTAACATCTTGAGTTAGAATAATATGTTACTAATTTTATATGCATAAAACCAAATCATCGGAATCGTAGTTCATTATTACCGACGGAGTATGTTATAACATGTAATTTTAGTACCTTATTTCTCTATAGAAAAATATTTCAACGATAATTCACAAGTAAACTAATACCATAAGAAAAAAAACATCTACCAGCTTATAATTATGATATTAAAAAATACAATAAAACAAAAGTCCTTAATTTTGAGCCTACTAATTCGGTAATTTCAATCTAAAAGTCTTAGTAGCGACTTTAGTGAGTTCACCACTTGATCTATTGACATCTTGAAACAATCCAATAAAAGTCACGCAAGAAGAATAAGTGATTATGCGAATCATTAACTTTTCATAAAGAACATACCTCAACAGGTAGTTTGTTCATAAAGTCCGTTACAAGTTTGCACATGTCTTTGCTATTGGTTAGGTATTTTGTTAGAAAGTCAAGTCGGGTAAACCATTAACCATGAGATTATGTCTGCTATCCACACACCAAATATGTTATTCAAACTGCACTTCGTGTTACCGAGGTTTGAATTTTTTTCATACAAAAATAAAATGTGTTTATTGCAGGATGTAGTTGTTTTGACCATGTTACCTTTAAATGGGTCAATTTGGGTGTAACTATATCTCCAATGGGTTACCTAAAGTGATAAAATTTCTACTTGAACATTTTGAGCATTTAGGAAAAATGGTTTGAGATGCTCCAGTTTACAGAGGATTTTAAATAGCCAACTAATGGTAACGCCTTTGAAAATAATCCTCAATTAGTACACAACTGTATATAGTGGCAACCTTGCCCCAGAAATTAAGATTGAACATAACTCTGCCGTACCGGGCATGGTTGCAAACCGGTTAGTCCACTTCTGTTTTAAAACTTATTGTTTGTGGCCGATGGTGTAAATGTGTAATGAGTCAAAAAGTGTTTCCTATGCTTCAATATAGTGGGTGCTCGAGCCAGTTTTGACATTGGAATACCAATCACAAGGTTTGTATTTCTCCCTTCTCTTGATTTGGAAACTTAATGATTAGGTCAAGTTAAAGTCACGGGTCAGACGGGTCGTCCCACTCAAAAAAAACACGGGTCAGACGGGTCACTTTACGATGGGTCACTACAGTTAAAAGGCACGGGTCAGACGAGTTTTTTGTATCAGGTGTGCCAAGTTGTATATGCTAATCCAACACATTGATGGTCAAGTTAAAGACACGGGTCCGACGGGTCATCCCACTACAAAAACACGGGTCAGACGGGACAGGTCAGTCGAGTTTTTTTTAATCAGTGTGCCAAGTTGTATATGCTATTTCTAACACATTGATAGAATACATTCAAATGGAGTCCAACCTAGATAATGTTAACTATTAAGAAAAAATACAACTAAACATAAACTAATACATTTTAAACAATGATTAAAAAAAAACACCGTACTTAAAAAACACAATTCCGTTAAGTAACACCATTAGAAGTGAAATTATAACAACCCAATAAATAGTGGCCCCGTACGATATTAAAAATAATTTACCACTAACTAACACCATTTAACATCATATAATTATGATATTAAAAAATAAAATAAAACAAACGTTCTTATAAATAATTTTAGAATAACAAAAACCATCCAAATTACACGGTATACAAACATATGTCAATGATAATTATAAGTCATGCCCGCCCATTGGGCGGGCTTTGAAGTCTAGTATATATATATATATATATATATATATATATATATATATATATATATATATATATATATATATATATATATATATATATATATATAACTTCATCTTCAACATTACACACTGAAAACACACACACCAAACACAAAAAAAAAAGTGAGAAAGTTTTCTTTGTTTGTGTGTTTTGTTGATTGTTTTGTCCATTTCCTTGCACTCTCAATCGGTCGTGTATATGACTCAAATAAATAAATAAATAAATAAATAAAATAAAATAAAATAAAAAAAAAAACTTCCTCAACCGCTAGGCGATCGATTGCCCGCGACCTCCATTCCAATCGGTCGAATACCCTTACTGCGTCCAGCCTTATGAATTTCAAGTCGGTTACGTTTGTGAACAGGGGCGGCACTACAATGGAGGCAGTGTGGGCAGTTGCCCCAACAAAGTTTCTAGTAGATGTTAAGACTTCTATCATCATCGATTTTCTTCGGATGATCATGATGCGCAATTTTTATTCGGCCCCGTAAGAGAATAAATAGTATAATGGTTAAACATTAACCAATAACTACATCTTAGTCTAGTGGTTAAGGACATTCTTTACTTTCGGTGACATCTAATGTTCGATATTTGTGCTACTCCAAATTTTGTTATCTAAATTTTTGTTTTCGCTTTCTCTATTCGTATTAATATCGATAAGGAAAAGTAAGTATGCCGTAAATATTGTGCATATAATTACAACTAGTTTAGGTTCTACCTAAAAAAGTTCACTTTCATTCAAAGCAAAATGGTTGTCATTGCATCAACAAAAGCCGAGTTAGATCCTCATCTACGCCGTATGAATTGTCTCATCCAGCTTAAGTTCACTTTCATTCAAATTAAAATCGTTGTCATTACATTAACAAAGGCCGAGTTAGTGACATGACCCGACTTGACATTTACTCTCAACTCTTGACCCATTTTAAAAACTTTTCTAGTACCGCCCTTGTTTGTGAATATCCGAACCGTTTATATGTTATGCATCTATGTTTACCATGTTCACACTTTGACTTTTGTTGTATATTGTGTGTCTAATCTACAACAGGTAAATAATGCATCATTTTATGATTAATTAGCCATGTTAAAAATATGAAGTTTCGGATATACTTTAGTAATTAACTAAGTGAAATGGTGTCTCGAACTTTGTTTATCATGGAATGCTACTTAAATTTTGATCAGGCTATTGGTCTTTAAGGTTTCGGATATACTTTAGTAATTAACTAAGTGAAATGGTGTCTCGAACTTTGTTTATCATGGAGTGATACTTAAATTTTGATCAGGTTATTGGTCTTTAAGGAACTACTAGCAAACTTTGTTTATCATGGAATGCTACTTAATTTTTGATCAGGCTATTGGTCTTTAAGGAACTACTACCAAGGTACCAGCGCGATGCAGCGATGGGTATCTTGTGACTAAAATTTCTAGCAATGTGATGTTATTTGGCTATACTTTTTTTAACAATAACTTTAGTTAAGATAATACGAATAACAATAACTTTAGTTAAGATAGTAGTGTAATTGCAAGTAATTAAATAGGTTGTTTCAAGTTTATAGATGGTTTAAATGGGTTGTATTAATTTAATGAGTTGTTAAAAGTTTACGAATTTAATATACTTAATTTTCTGGATATAACATTTATTTTTTTATATGGCGTGAACTATTAAAATTTCTGTAATTGGCAAGTGTTTACACCAAATTTTTAACTCTTTCTATTTATAAAATGACCTAAATACTTTATATAGCAGTATAGATATTATATCTCTACAGTACAATGCGAACTTTTTGTTTCTTATAATTAGATAATTATATCCAAGGTTTTTTTAGTGTTTGTTTGATCTTTTCACATATTCCGGGTACCTATCAAATTGTTATGCAAACAACTCTTATCGTTTGAGAATTACTAACATTTATCACTTTATTTCATGTAGTTACCCGTGATTTATCATAGGTCTATAAGCTAGTGTATTATAAATGAGAAGTCATTTGCACACTTTTAATTTTTATTAGCACATCTATACTATCTTATAAAATAAGGTTTTTTACAAGTTCTTTAAGCATGGAGCATTAAAAAATAAATAAATGACCTTCTATAATTACACCCAATGTACAATACTTTTAAGCATCCATTACACTCATATTAGTCCCGTATTGCTTTAATGTGGTCAAACAAGGAATATCAAAGTTAGACCCAAAACAGAGTGCTCTGCATCTTTATTTTTGGATACTCATTATGATAATTCATTGTCATTCAATCTTCGGTTTCAAAACGCACACAATCAAAACTTCACAATAGCTCCTTTGGCGACTCCCTATTTTAGGATACTCATAATTATAATTCAATACCATTAACATGAAAACGCTCCTCCTCTTCAATTCAAAATCAATCTTCAGCTTCATATCACGAATTTAAAATCACCATTACAAATATGTGTGAGATTGCTTTAAAAGCTTATGTCTCCGATTCGAAAGACACACACAGTATTTAGGATTTCGAATTATGTTTGCAGTCGATTGTAAGGGTTTTTTTTTTTTTTTTTTTTTTTTTTTTTTTTTTTTTTCATTTTTCTTTTAATTTTTTTGTATATATGTTTTTTAATTTAATGATTATACTATTTAGGGTTAATAATGTTTATAGATAGATCGATTGTTGTTCAATTTGGTGTTTGTGTAGATTATATATGTCATGAATTAGTTTTTTTAATTGTATTGAATCGATTTGGTTTATATATATTTTTTTAATGTCTATGATTGGGAACTAATTTTTTTTTAATCATGTTGTTCATATGGCTGTTGTTTTTGTTTTTTTGCAGTTTGTGTTTTAGGATTCTTGATTCTATGTGTGTTTTTTATGCACACCAACTGTTTGTTAAATTGTGTTTGTGTAATTTTCATTTGTAGGGAAAAAAATGGAGCACATGATGATTCTTTATAACCAAGAGATGATGTTATATATGATGATTCCTCCATTGAATTTGTCGAATTACAGGTTTGTATTTGTTCACTTTCGTTTCAATGTTCGTATTTGTGTTTCAAGCTGGTCAATTGTGTTGCTTTTGTTTGTGTAATTGTCGTTTGTCGCCATTCTGTAAACAATGACAATAGACGTCAATCTGTAGTGAATGGTTTAACAGTTATCGGGCTCGAGGACATTGGATTTCTATCTTGCTAATAAGAGGTTATTTGAGTGCATGTAATTGAAATATTAATTACCAGTTATCAGCATCTATTTCAAACATCAGCAACATTCTACTTCTTTTTTTTTTTGTTATTTTTTAAAACAGAGGGCAGTCAATTAGAGTGACTCTATGGGGAGGGTTGGGTGATGTGTTAATAGAAAAAAAAGACAAAGAATATCAGCGTATGTCCAGTTGTTGTGACTTCTCTTAATTATCTTTTGCATTGTAACAGTATGAATCTACTGATTATAAATTTTATAAACAATTTAGATTGTTCCAGATTAGGTAATGTATGTTACTACCTTGCAGATAAGCTTTATCTCTCAGGCGGTTCTTCCACCTTGATTTTTGATGATCCTGCAATTCCAGCATTAAAAGAGCTTAAAGTCGAAATGAGGTAACATGTTGCCAACAGTTTTTATTAATCTTACGATACTTATTGGGGCTCTAATGTTAAATATGTGTATGGATAACAGTGCTGCAGATTTAAACAAGGCAATTGTCCCCGTTGATTTCTCAGACGCCAAGGATGGGACCCTTGAGAACTTGCTCATCTGGAGTCGTAATCGAAAGAACGATGTAATATATTTTTTAAATACTCTACTAATGCTATCATGTATGTAAATTAAATTTCATTTACTAAGTATCAAAACTTGCAGGCTATTGTCTATAATTGTAGAGCAACGATTACCAATATCAGGACCAGGAAGGGATGGAACTTAGTATTTAATGTGGTGACAGTAAGTGTAAAAAAGGGACCACACAAAAAAAAATGGAACTTTTTGGTGTGTTCGTGCCAAAAGACAGTTGAGTACCCTGTGTTAAGGTAACAATATTTTTTATTTATGCACTCTTTAAATTTAATGAAATTAAATAATGTAATTTACATATCATACACACCATGTTCTTATCAGGTTCATGCTTGAGTTAGATGTTGCCGACGAAACAGCACATGCCGTGATTTTGCTTTTTGATGATATTGTAACAGAGTTGTTGAATTGCTCTCCAGATTCCCTATTGGGAGATTACTCAGAGGTATGGTTACAATTTTTAATTCAAATTTATTGGTATCTTCCTAAAATCTGACTACAGGGGGCAAATGGAATCCAAAACTTGCCTGGTCCAATATTGGCTCTTATTGGTACTTCACACATCTTTGAGCTCAAGTCCAACTCATATTATGAGCATGATACTTTTGAAAGCTACACATGTTTGGAAGCTACACATCTTCCTAACATCTGACTACAGGGGGCAAATGGAATCCAAAACTTGCCCGGTCCAATATTGGCTCTTATTGGTACTTCACACATCTTTGAGCTCAAGTCCAACTCATATTATGAGCATGATACTTTTGAAAGCTACACATGTTTGGAAGCTTGGCACAGAAGCGCCAGTTGGAGAAAGTGCAGGTCTAAGCAATCAGCCATCAACATCCACAATCCAAGCGATCTAATGACTCTCACAGCTGCAGCTGCAACAGGTAATTCGTCATTCAGTTTCATTGCAATCCTGTGTTTCACCATATAACAGTCAAGGAGTATGTCGTAACTTATAGTGAACTCTAAGAACCACTTTATAATGAAAGCACATACTTTTATTATCCAAAATCATACTAGATAGTTAATTAGCAATAGAAAAATATTGGTCCTGATGGTGATTAACCCCTTTCCATTTAATAGCTCTGCGAGGTGAAGCAGCACTTAAAGATAGATTTCCAAAAGAAGCAAAAAAGAATGCAATTGTAATTCCATATGAAAAGGAAATGGGTGCTCATATGCTTACTGCAGATCAAAGTGAAACCACAAAATGGGAGCATCATTGTACTCAAGACATGCTGCAACAAGTATACAAAGGTGTGAATTTTATATAGGTTTGTAAGATAAAAATGATTACACAAAGTCTAATAATACATGCTGACCATATTTACCGATTGATCGTGCCCAAATGAATGTTCAGGAGGGCTACATACATTGGAAGAAAGTATCCATCTACTTAAACAAGAAGGCTCAGGTAATTTTTTTTATCTCGAATCGACCAAGAGCAACTCTTCCAATTATGAGACTTGCTTATTATAATAAATATTATGGAAATTTCACATGGCAGGTTATTATCAAGCTTAAAAGCAATCATGTTGGAGGGGCCTTTTCCATAAAGAATAAAGGCAAGCATTAAGTTCATTTAGACTAATGTTGCTATTTGCTATGTATATATTATAAAGTAGCGTGGTTCATATTTTTATACAGTTTTCTACGTTTGACATTTTGTGTGCCCCGGTTCAATTTTACTTGCACTAAGTGATATGGACTGACACTCACATGTTATAATCCAACCTGCGAAATGCATATGTATATAATGAAAATGAATAAAGCCTAACCGTGTTCCCTTCAAATCGTATGATAATGTTATCAGGTGTTGTGTATGGTGTTCGCAATGAGAAAGCTTCTTGGCCATTCTGCAAAGAGAGGGAAAACGAAGATGCCTTTTTTGGGGTTAAAACAGCAAAGGGTCTTCTAGAATTCAAGTGCAAGAACAAGATCAACAAACAGAAATGGGTTGACACAATTCAATATCTTCTGCAAAGAACCAACAACATTGAAAATATTAGCCATTCTAAGTATATGTAAACTACCACTTAGAAGAACCTCATTTTATTTGAGTAGTTGATGCGTCGGTAGTTCATGACAGAATTTGTGCTAATAAGTTTTATATAAATATATTATATTCACTTTGTGCTCACAATGCTACAAGCAGTTTCCTGAATATTTGAGAATTTGTGCTAATAAGTTATATATGCTCCCTGTAACATTAGACTTTGTCATTTCCTTTAATCCCCTCTTTGTTCATGTATTTTATTTTGTTTTGAATTTTGAATTTATTTGAGGCTTTAATCATTTATCCATTTTTTTACATTTTAGGTTGTAAGTGATTCATATGGAATGATTAATGGGTTTATTGGATGAGATAAAGGTAATGTCTCATATGATTTTGTACCATTAATACATATGATCTACCTTTTGCATTTCTTGACAGTTGAACACCAAGTTTTTTTTTATAAAATTCCCATAAAGTGGGTTGTAGGAGATGGTAAACACCTAAAATAAAAATGGTTGTAGAAGTGATTAAGTGATTTAGAATATAAGCGTAAGATATTTAACTGCAATTAAACAGGTTGTAGGAGTGCTTAAGTGATTTTGAATATAAGCGTAAGATATTTAACTGTAATGAAACGGGTTGTAGGAGTGATTAAGTAATATATTCAACTGCAATAGCTTGATGGAAAGTGATTTAGAAGGTATGCCATGTCTCTTTTATCTTCATGCATCAATACATGGAAAACACCTAAAATGAAACGGGTTGTAGGAGATGATAAACACCTAAAATGAAACGGGTTGTATGAGTGATTAAGTGATTTTGAATATAAGCGTAAGATATTTAACTGCAATGAAACAGCTTGTAGGAATGCTTAAGTGATTTTGAATATAAGCGTAAGATATTTAACTGTAATGAAATGGGTTGTAGGAGTGATTAAGTGATTTTGAATATAAGCATAGGATATTCAACTACAATAGTTTGATGGAAAGTGATTTAGAAGGTATACCATGTCTCTTTGATCTTCATGCATCAATACATGGTAAACACCTAAAATGAAACGGGTCGTAGGAGATGATAAACACCTAAAATGTAACGGGTTGTAGGAGTGATTAAGTGATTTTGAATATAAGCGTAAGATATTTAACTGCAATGAAACAGGTTGTAGGAGTGCTTAAGTGATTTGAATATAAGCGTAAGATATTTAATTGTAATGAAACGGGTGTTATGCGTGATTAAGTGATTTTTAATATAAGCGTAAGATTTTCAACTGCAATAGTTTGATGGAAAGTGATTTACAAGGTATTCCATGTCTCTTTTAAGATCTACCATCGTATTTAGGGGTGTGTATATGTGCATAGTGATTAAATGATTTAGAAATAAATTACCTAAATATATTTGAATACTTTATGTTTAGTTATAATTTTATTGCAGATCTGTTTTGTTATAAGGGTCAAGAATCAGAAAAACTATAAAAGCCAAGAATCAAATAATAAGATCTATCATCGTATTTAGGGGTGTGTATATGTGAAGGGTTATTAAATGATTTAGAATATAAGCGTAAGATATTTAACTGTAATGAAACGGGTTGTAGGAGTGATTAAGTGATTTTGAATATAAGCGTAAGATATATTATGAATCACAACCTACTTTTACTTACATTTTCTATGGACTATAGGTGTGCACGGAATGAACATTTTCTATTAAATTGATTAGCGCTCACATACGTCATTTGCTATTCAAGACCGTCAAATTTGGAGACGACAACGCATGGACGTTTATTATTTTAATTGTTACAAACTTAATTGATTATCGAATAATTCACGTATTATCTCATTGTTTCTTTCATATATTAATGAAATGTTTACATTCGTTGTTTCCTTATTATCTCATTTCCATATTTCTTTAAAAACCCCGTGAATCCACAGATCTTTAAGCTAGTTCTAATATATAAGCAGTTAAAACATATTATATTTAAAATCCAACTATTTAATACATACATTGAAGTGTGACAATAAAATTTGAGAGTTTACAAATCAATTCTCATAGAAAATATTCCATTAAAATGACAAAATGTAAATTAGATGTTGATTTTTTTTCAGTTTGTCCTGTATATTTATTTTGATTCTTGTTTTAGGATAGAAAGGAGTTATTCATAAGTGATCAACATCGTTTTCTTTCGTCCTACTTTTGTTGCCGACAACCCATAGCCATTACATGCAATAGACGGAGTAAAAACAATTAAACACATTACAGATTGTCATTTTCAATGAAGAAACAAATATTACAGTACATTTTATTCAAAATATTTTCCTTTAAAAAAGAGATACTCCGTATAAAGCAATCGTATCGTAGCAAAGTACTATATTAAAAAGTAGACAAATATATCAACCTTTTCCCGGAGACAAATTTTTGTGGCGTTTAAATAAATTCTATTCTGATTCTATAAATTTATATACATTACTTTACTAATATTCTTTAGACAAAAATACACCGTTGGTCCCTAAACTTTCCAGAAACCATCGCCAGGGCCCCAAACTTGAGAAAATCGTCGTCGTTCGTCCAAAACTTGTGTTTTTGAGGCTGATTGCGTCCCTCGCCCCGTAATGGTCAGCTTAATTAATTACTGGTGAGGGCAAAATAGCCTTTAACTGTAGCGTCCTATTTCAAGTCGTTGTACAGTGTCTCAGTTCCCTATATTACTTTGAGGCACAATTGTATCAACACTTATCATCCCTAAACTTTCCCCCAAAACCTTTCTTCCACAAATCATTAAACCTTTCAACATCGTACACTGTTGAAACCAAGATCTAGCCCAACTAGGATTATAGCAACAATGATAGCATACGCAGCGGAATAATAATAAGAACATCAATCAAAGTTACCAACAAGGTTTTTCTTTATCAATCAAAGTTATAACATAAAACCTACAAGTTTTTTTTTTTTTTTTTATTTTTTTATTATTTTTTTTTTATTTTTTTTATTTTTTTATAACTAATAAAAGAAATTAAAAAAAAAGAAAGAAAATGATTTTTTTTTTTTTTTTTTTTTTTTTTCTTTAACTAAAAGAGAAGAAACAAACCAAAAGAAAGAAAGAAAACAAACAAATGAAAATGATTTTTTTTTTTTTTTTTTTTTTTTTTTTTTGCTGGTGTGGTAAGCAAGCTATAACTCGCACTTCGTGGACCTCGGCCAACCCAGGGCGTCGATTCTATGGTTGTCCTAATGAAGTAAGTGCGTTTTAAGATTTAGTGTATTAGTTTGTTTTCGCAAGTAGCAAAGTACATTGTAACAATGGTGGTTGTTTAATGATTTGTCATATTCATGATTAGGGGTCTTCTTGTCGGTGGATAGGATGGTATGATCCTGAAATGTGTGCTCGTTCAAAAATGATCATACCAAGCCTTTTGAGGGGGAGAAATGAGCTCGAGGCAAGTTTAGAAGCTGCTCAAGGTGATGTGTGGAGGTGGAAGATTTACCTGGTGCTCAGTTGGATATTGTTCTTGTTTGTTTATGCACTTGGTTAACTTTTTAGCTTTAATGTATGATGGCCGTGTTTTGTGTTATGTGGAAATGTAATTACTTGTAAGGCCATCATGGTAGTGTTAGAACCTTGACCAAACTATTATGTAGTATGTTTTAACTTTAGATTCTCTTGAATGGTAGTAACTTTGTCTCTCACATGGATATGAATTTTGTTCTTTTGCTTAGTTTACCTTATGGTTGTGCAGATGCTTATGAATTTGGTTAGATTTGACTTTTAATTGTCAACATTCTTATGAAGTATTGACTTTGGTTAGTTTTGCCTTTATCAATTTGCAGTAGAAGGTGATGCAGTCATAGACTTTGCTATAAGATACAGTCCACACAGGATGCAAATTATGCACACAATGAAAATACAGAAACATAACATGGTTTTATAGATAATGCAAATGGATATAATTCCAAATGCATAAAATTTCATACTTTTCAAAGCATGATAATTAGAGTACATAACTTGTCCATAGCAAACATAAAGAAATATTGGCTAGTTCATTAGCATAACAGAATTGACCTATGGTGAGGCCATCATTCTATCCAGTGCAGCTTGCTGCCTAGTCATTCTTCGTGCAGTAGGCTGGGATGAAACAGAAACTGCTTGCACACTACTTGAATGGACCTGAGATAGAGACTGTGATTGATCATGTTGCTGGGATTGAGACTAGGATTCATCATGTATGCTGGGATCATCAGTAGCTTGAACTTGACTCTCAGATTGAACACTTGGAACTTCACCTTGTTTTTCTGTTGCAACATCTTGAGTAGCTTGATCTTGAATTTCAGATTGAACACAAGTTCCTTCAACTGCATCATCTTGACTTTCACCAACACCTGTACCTTCAGCTTGTTTATCTTCTGCAACTTTGTTAGTTGTAAGATGTGTCTTCTTTGATGCAACCTTTTGAGGCACTTGTTTACCTTTTCCCTTAGCACTTGAACCTTTTTGTTTAGGGCCAGTTTGACCACTTTGAGTTCCACCATAGGCAAGACATGTTTTTCGATTGTGTGCAGCAATGCCACAAACACTACACTTTACACTCTTCCAAGCCTTAGACAGCTTACCATTCTTCACAATCTCTTCAGTTTCAGGAGCTAACCTTACTCTTTTTTTACTAGTTGAGTTAGCTGCAGTTGTTTGAGGTTTTGGTGGAACAATTGTTGTTGGCACAAATGATTTTTCCCAATGCTCATTGCTAGTTATGGGTTGGACATGGTGTTTGTAAGTTGTTCCCAAGTGTTAAGATAGTAACAAGGATGAGCCCATGTTTCCACAGCTCCTACTTGTTGTCCATTTAAAGCCATATTCCAATTGGTAGCAATAGCATGTTTACATGGTAAACCTGTTATCTCCCATCTTCTGCAAGTACAAGACTTGTCTACAACATCAACTACACATTGGTCTCCCCATGGTCCACTAACCTGAAACTTATCTCCCCCATTCCATAATACATTATACCTAACAGCCTCTTTCTTAATACCATCTAACATGTGTTGTGTAGTTGGTGTTAGTGGCCCATTACTCTTCTTAATGACCATCACAACATGCATTATCCTCTTCATACAGTATTCCCTGATGTATTCTAAGGCTGTAATAATTGGTTTGTTTATACCCTCAATTATTTTTCCATGAAACACTTGACACATGTTATTAAGTAACACATCAGAATGAGGTCTCCCTAAAACAAGACAAATAAAGGTGTATTACTTATACATTTCATACTTCTTTAACATATACCACTTAAGTTTCATAGATAGACGATTTACATGAGAAATGTGACCTTGACCAATGGATTGGTGGTATCTGACTTAACAAAGCATGGGCAGGTTGACTAAATATCTTGAAAGCAACCATAGCTTTCTCAAACTCTACAACAGTTGAGGTTGTTGCACATCTCCACAGATGGTATTTGAAGGCCCTACCTTTCAAATGAAGTTTCATTTGCTCATGAATGCTTCTAAGACAAAATTTGTGCTCCGCATTTGGAAAAAATTATCTTAAAGCTGCAATGATATCCTGCACAAAAACACATATATTTAGTATCTGTTTAATAACAGAGCAACTTGAAATCAGTACCAGTTTAAGGGAGTACCTTTTGCATGTCACTAATAAAAGTGAAGATTGAGTTTTGCTCAACTTCAAGATCATCAGATAAACAATGAAGAAACAAAGTCCATGATCCTATGTTTTCTGATTCTGCAAAAGCATAAGCTAATGGGTATATACCATTGTTGCTATCAATTCCCACAGCTGTTAGAAGTTGACCCTTCAAAGGGCCATCAATAGGAAAAGCATCTATCCCCAACAATTGTCTCTAACAGTCTTTAAATCCTTCCTTCAATGCACCTAAACAAACATACAATCTCTTGAATTCTCTTGTTGAAAGACTATCATCTGCAGGTCGTTCCACGTTCAGCAGAACTGTTGTATTAGGGTTTATCTTCTGCAACTCTTGAACATAGTCTCTCAACATGGTAAATTGTAGCTTGAATTCACCCTTAATGCCTCTTACAGCTATTCTTTTGGCCCTTAAAACCTTCTGCATTGACACTTCAAGCTCAAATTGGTTGGTAAGCTGATTATGAACAGACTTCACTGGAATCCGTGGATTGGTTTGAATTTGTTATGTTATTTGCTTTGAGATAAAGTTAAGGTCAAAATGTTTGAGCGCCTTTGATTGCAAACATGTGTGTTGATCATTATGTTTTCTGACTATCCAAGGACCTTTTTCACCATCCCTGCCGACAACCAACAGCCATGGGCAGAGTATTTGGGAAGGGTCATTTTTGCCTGCAATTAATGCATCTAAACCCTTTCTGGTTAATGGACCTCTAACTAGGCCTATACCCAGTCCAACACTTTCACTTGGGCCTGATAGTGGAACACAACCCACACATCTGACCCTTATTCTTCTTTTGTCATTCTTTTGAAAAAGCAACTCCCTTCTTGTTTCTATGGAATGCTCTCTTACCTTCTCTTTGACATTTTTTGCACTATCAAAGCCTTGACCATGGTAAAAGAATGTGGCATAAACATCATTATGAACAGACTCTGACCTAACCCTTGGCACCCCAGAGTTACCTATGTCGGAGTCAGAAGCATAAGCACTGTAAAAGGCATCATCATCCATCACAGGTAACTCATTTTCCAAATTCATGTCATGACTTTTATTAGTAGATGTTCCTGCGATGCCTAACTCAGGACTCTGACTCCCTTGGACCAAATTAAGTTGTACAACATTCTCCTCACAAATATTCTCTTCATTTGCCAGAATTGTGTCACCACCTACATTGCCTAAATGACTAGTCTGACTCACTTAGAACAGAGTGATATCAACATCAGGCTCCTCTTCCATGTTATTGCCACCCATAGGTGCTCCTCCTACTTTCTCTAACTGCTTATCCTGAGTCACTTGGAACAGAGTGACATCCACATCAAGCTCCTCAAACCTGTTATTGGCATCAACAAGTGCTCTTCCTACTTTGTCTAACTGCTTATCCTGAGTCACTCGGAACAGATTAACCTAAAAATTATCATGGTACTGAAAACTATTGTCCTTATCAATAAGTATTAATGCACCCTCACTGTTATCAACAGGTTGGCTGGCAAAGGACATGTCAAGGGTTGAAGAAACAGGATCAAAGTGTGGCAACTGGCTAGATTCCCCAAGATAATCGACGTCCATAGGTACTTGTGTTAGTTGCATATATGGCGGAAGTACGGGCTCATTATTAAGTTCATCTAAAACCAATCGTCTACAACACGATTGGATAGTAACACTAGCTACTTTTCTAGTTTCTTCATCCATCTCCAAAAATATAGTTTTAATAGATTGTGGGGACATTTCAGACAACTCTAATCTTGTCTTACCTATTTCAACAAACGCATCTATCAATTTATGTTCCTTGACAATGTCTTTCAGTTACTCAAGATTCCCAGGCTCACGAAAGCTATACAAACCATCATCCAGTGTACTACCAGGCTTAAGAAAGCAGTAGTAATTGGTCTGTCCTTCATCATAACCGATTTCGGTCATGAGAGCATCAAATTCATCAACAGTTACCTCATTAATTTCAACAAAATCAACCTGACATTCCTTACCTCCTTCATAGATTCTCCTTGGCCAGTTTTTGAATGTGCCGTTGTGATGAAACCTCATGCTAAACGAACCAGATCGGCCAGCTGTTGAAACACATAACAAAACACTGTTACGATTATCTTACCTAAAATGGAAATACCTTAAACAATCTAAAAAACATATCAGTGTAAACGATTATCACTAAAAAACACTTACCATATCTCCTGATTGCACACATTCGCTCTGTCTCATGGTCATCAAAGTAAGGTTCTTCTCTGATTTGCCATAGAGTAAATCCAAGGTTGATGCTTGTTAATTTCTTACTTAGATTTTTAGATTTGATGAGTGACATTTCATTAGGGTTTTGTAGGTAGGCTTCCAAAACAAGTTTGTGGATGAGCAATGTGTACACGGCCTACTTATATTAGACATAATGTCGGGAAAATGGATTAGACGTCTGCTGGATAGTACATCGAGAGAGAGAAAAAATTGTCACGGTAAAAAGACGAGTATACCTTCCAAACGAAACGGATAACGGGATTTTAGGACATGTAACGGGACGTTGAGCTAACCATTACGGTGCGAGGGACACAATCGGCCTCAAAAACACAAGTTTTGGACGCACGACGACGATTTTCCCAAGTTTGGAGCCCCTGCGATGGTTTCTGGAAAGTTTAGGGACCAATGGTGTATTTTTGTCTATTCTTTACTGTAATCAATATTTTTTAGATCCATATTTTATTATTTCTTTCATCTCAAAATTATTATCTGGACAAAAAAAACACACAGTTTGATAGAAGCGGGACAACTATACTCTTCAAACAATCAAATATTATCACACCCATAAAACTCTATGTTAATTGGTTGAAATAAGAAAAGAACTACTCCTTCCGTCCCAAAACAATTGTCCATCGACAAAAATCACACAATTTAAGAAAAACATAATAATTAATGCTTTTTCTCTTTTACTTTTTGCAGAATGGCACTTTTACTTTTAACTAATTAATTAATGTCTTCTTTAAAGTTTGTAATATTAACTTCAACTAAAGGTAATATGGTAAACTTTATCAAACTTGTCTATCTATTTTTAAAGGCTTTTTCTAACTTGTGCCATCATGGCATTTGTTAAGGGACAATTAATTAACTTAAATTACCATGTTTAGATGTTAATTCACAATAATAATTTCCCAATTCTCTCTTAATTACCATGATTAATTTGATTTTATTTAGAAATAATTATATTTTAGGGTATAATTTAGTTCAATTAATGCTTTTAAACAAGTGCCATGGTGGCACAAATTAGAAATCCCATTTTTAAATTGAAACATCTTAGAAAGAAGGGAGAATTTCATATATATCACTATTTTAAATCAAAATTACATATATATCCAACCTAACTTATAAATTACATATATATCCAATATAAAACTTAAAATTACATATATATCCAACCTAACTTAAAAATTATATATGTATCCAATCTAAAACTTAAAATTACATATGTATCCAACCTAACTTAAAATTTTCATATATATCCTATCTAAAACTTAAAATTATATTTTATGTCCAATAATTAAAACCTTGAAATACATATTAAATATCATTTGATTTTAAAATGACCACTATACCCTTGTTTCCCTTTTCATTATAGTCACACATAGGGGTGTTAGTCGGGTCGGTTTAGTCGTGTTCAGATCAATTCGGGTTGAGGCTAAAAAAACATACTCGAACCCGACTCTATTTAGAACCTTGGTTAGTCGGGTTCGGGTCTATTCGGGTCGAGTTCTAAATAGAGTCGGGTTCGGGTATGTTTTTTTAGCCTCGACCCGAATTGACCCGAACCTGACCAACCCGAACCGACTAACACCCCTATGTGTAATTATAATGAATGAAACAAGGGTATAATGGTCATTTTAAAATCAAATTATATTTAATAGAGTAAATTGCAGAAATCGCCCCTAAGGTTTGGCCAAATTGCAGGTTTCGTCCAAATAGTTTGAAAGTGAATAGATCATCCCTAAAACAAACCTTTTTGCAATTTTTGGTCCCTGGCTTTAACCGGCGTTAAGTATATTCCGTTAGAAGTTACACGTTAGCCCTTTTGGCCAACAACTGTTACAACTGTCATCCTTTAAACTAACGGACGTTCATAATTAAAAAATTTCGGTTTATTTAAAGTTTTTTCGATTTTTTATATACGTTTTGTTGGGAATTAAATATTCTGAAGATTAAGTATTGGGAAATTCTATAAATGATTAAGTCTGGTGGTTAAGTCTGCTAGTGTTAATCATGGTTAAGTCTGCTACCTGGTTAAGTCTAGTCGTTGAAGATTAAGTCTGCTAGTGTTAATTCTGGTGAATACAGAATTAAGTCTGCTCGTTCAAGGTTAAGTCTGGTTGACTAAAGTCAAATATACACGGTAGATAATATCTTACCCCATGTGCTCAGTCCTTATCTTATACTCACAGAACAAGTTGTAAACATAGATACATGTTGTATCTTAGGTACTTACACACATAAGATAAGATAGCAAGTAGTTCGATTAGACTTGATGTGACTTAACAATATATTGTAAAGATCTTCTTGTTCTATAAAAGAAGATCTTAGCTTAGTAGTCAAGTGTGCTTACTTAGAACTTGATAGAACTTTTCTAAAACTTACTACAAAAACAACATCAAACCTTTGTATCATTATCAATAATATTAATCGTTTGGTGAAATACTTTTTGTGTTCTTTGTTAATCTCATAAGCATCACTGTTCCATTTCCATACAACAAATTACCTTCTAAGTGTGATTAAGTAAATTCCGCGTACTTGATCATATTAACTCAAGTATCACATACACAAAGCGACAAAGGTTTAACCACCTTAATAGTGTATCGATCGAATCCTAACAAGTGGTATCAGAGCAAGGTTGATATTTGATTTAGAAGAAGAAGAAATGGACGTTGAATCTATTCAGACGAATGTTGCTGCAAAGATACCCATTCTCAAACAGAATGAGTTTGAGATGTGGAGGCTAAGAATAGCGGACGGCAAAGTGGTGTCAACTCTGTAGACAAAGCCAACAACTGCAGAAGATAGAATAAAGAAGAAAAATGACTTAAAGGCAAGAAGCATGCTGATGATGACCATTCCCAATGATCAACTTTTAAACTTCAGCAAGTTCAAAGATGCCAAGTCATTATTTGAAGCTATTATTGCCAGATATGGTGGAAATGAAGCCACCAAGAAAACCCACAAGACACTGCTCAAGCAGCATTTTGAAAACTTCTCCTCTACATACAATGAATCTCTTAACCATATGTTTAATAGGCTTCAGAATATTGTGAGCCAACTTGCTATTCTTGGGGTTTAAATACCTCAAGAAGATTTGAACTCAAAATTTCTGAGAAGCTTACCAGAAGAGTGGGCTATGCATGTTGTTGTCTGGAAGAACAAGCCAGACCTAGACACCATGGAACTGATGGACTTGTATAGCAACTTCAAGATTGTGGAACATGATTTGAAGAAAACTGGAGGTACTAGTTCAAGTACTGGGAACTTGGCATTTATGTCATCTCCTAGTACTTCAAAATCAGTTGAAGAGGTGAAAGTTGTTGATGGTGTTGGTGCTGCTAGTTCATCAAGCAGTACCATGGGTATTTTGGATGAAAAGATTTGTTGTGCATTTCTTACAAGTCAAAATAATGGGTCCATGCTCACCTATGAAGACCTCCAAGAGATCAATGATGATGATCTGGAGGAAATGGATCTAAAATGGCAAATTTCTCTTCTTAGCATGAGAGCCAAGAAGTTCTATCAAATGACGGGGAAGAAGCTCGTAATCAGCAACACTGATGCTGCTGGTTTTGATAAGTCAAAGATAGAATGCTATAACTGTCACATGATGGGTAACTTCTCAAGAGAATGTAGAAGGACAAGGCAGCAAGATAGCAAGAACAAAGGTTTTGGAAGCACATCCAAAACAAGGGAGATTTTTGAGCCAAAAGCTATGGTAGCTATTGATGGTTTAGGTTTTGATTGGAGCTTCATGGCAGATGAAGAAGAAACTCCTACTCAGATGGCACTTATGGCTTTTTCTACTACTGAGGTACAAACTCATAAAGCTTGTTCGAATGCTTGTACTGCTCTTAAAGAATTACAAACTTTAATCAAACATTATGATGAACAAAAGAAAGAGCTAAGCAAAACTCATCAAAACTACATTAATTATAAGTGTGGTTTAGAATCAACAGAAAAGCAGATCTTATACTACAAAGAAAATGAACTTGCTTTTTCTGATGACAAAGCTCTCCTAAGACATGACATATTCTTTAAAGATGCTGAAATTAAGCTCTTAAGAGAGGCCTTTGATAGGGTCAAAAAGGAAAATGGAAACATTCATTTGACTACACAGACACTAGAACATGCGTCTAGAGGTGTCACCAACATGATAGAATGTCAAGTGATTAACAGAGCCAAGTCAGGGTTAGGATATAAGAGTGTCCCACCTCCATACAGAAGTATCCCTAAACCCCCAGGGATTGACCTAGAACATTCAGGCTTACCTAAATTTCAACTACCAGAGTTAAAATATGGTGTTCAACCAAAAACTAATGTAGTATTTGATGAGCCTAAGAAAGTAAGTGAAAGTTTAAGTAAAACATCACTCTCTGAGGACAAGGTGTCCTCTGATAGAAGATCAGATAAAGTAGTCATTGAAGACTGGAAATCTGATGATGAAGAAGATGAACAGGTTATGTCTAAACCTGAAGTGGTTTAGAAAGTAGGAACAAGTGTTCCTAAGTTGGTTAGAAATCATACTGATAGGCCTAAGTCCAATGTAAAACATGTTAGGTAACCAATAAGATATTGTGAACAATATAGGTCCACAAACAAGCCCAAAGGTGACCATAGAAAATGAAATACCTTTAAGTCTCACCAAAATGATGACTTTGGATTTTACAACAAAGCTTGTTTCACTTGTGGAAGTTTTGACCATCTTACAGTTTTTTGCAACCAATGGGTATCTGGGTATGAAAACAATAGAGTGAATTTCAAAAGGCAAACTCCTCAAACTCACCTTTCACTCAAGTTCTAAAGTTAACAGAACTAAACCCAAAACAGATTTAATTAAGTCTGGCTTAAAACAAGTTAAGTCTGTTCGACCACTTAAGTCTGTTTACCCAAAACCAGCAGTTAAAAATGCAAAATCAACGTTTAAATATGCATTAAAAACTACTAGAAGGCCTTTTCAATCAAAAGCAATGATTCATAAACAAATTTGGAAACCTAAAGGTTCTACTGCTAGGGAAAAGAAGGCAAATGTTGTTAAGTCCTCAGCATGTTGGGTTTGGAGACCAATTAAACCCAATGGTGCATCAATCATTTTAAGAAGGATTGATTACATTGATGCATGAGGCAGATCCAAGTCAGTAATGGCTTGGATCCCTAAAGAAAACTAATTTCTTTATACATGTGCAGGAACATTCAAATGCTAAACAAGGATATCATGGATACTCAAATAATGAATGTTCAAGTCACATAACTGACAACATATCACATTTTTAAATCATTGGATATGTTACCATCAAAGAAGTAATAGGTTTCAGAATTACTGGTAATGATACTAGTAAATTGCAAAAGTTTATTCTGTTAGTCATATGATAATGTTGCTATAAGACATATGCTTTGCATATTGTTTCTTGGTTTTGGACTAACATTTTCAGGAATGAACTTTGAGCAAAAAGGATGTTTCAAGTGAAATGGAAGCAGCAGAATGTTATACAAAGTTGCTAACATAATAGGTTTATGATAGAAAGAGTTTGGGAATTTCAAACCTCCTTAAAACTTCTTTCTTGAAGCTTGATTATGATATTTCACATTGAATTGATGACTTAGTTGATCAGATAGTAACTGATACAACTCACTTTCTATCATTTTATACTTTTAAGTATAATGAGCAAGTCTAAGGACATCTGATAGAAAGAACAGCTAGTAAAAGTGAATCTAACACTTGTGTTAGAGGCAACAATTGCTATGAGCTGGAAACCCTGTCAAGAAAGCCTTTTGAATAGGTTTATCTTTACACAGGCAGTTATTTATAACTGAAAACATTGGTTCTCACACAACCAGAGGTTGCTTTAAACCGAAATTTTTGATTAAGTGTCTGTTACACACTTAATCCCTTCAAATGGTTGAAAGCGGTATGATTTTTCAATTCTAAAATCATGAACATACTGCTAAGTCAAATAATTTCTTAAACAAGGATTTTCAAAGGATTCAAAAAAACCATTCATTGATGGATCATGAGTCAAATGTCCAATGAATTACCTCTCATAGGAGTTAACATACCTAGAAGTAATGAGGGCAGAAACTTAAACTCTTAAGGAATTGATGGCTTCATGTACAACATTGTCTGAAAACAAGTTCTAATTGGTAGATCAGATGATGATGGGATGATGGTGAGAAATCTTCCAAACAGGGGAGGAAATGTTATACTCAGGGGAGGAATATCTCAAGGAAGATTAACAAATGAAATGGAGGAAAAGACAAGAGCATACAAGATGATGATATGGAAGTTGAAAATGACAAGAACAGAAAGTTCACCATTCTGGTGTATTTTATATATTCAAAAGGGATGAAGCATTTCAAAGGAGAAAGTTCTATCTAGGAGCTTTCAGTTTCAGTTTTAGTTCACTAGCAAAGGCATGCTGAAAGATGATTTCACTTGTTGAAACAAGCATCCAAGATACACAGCACCATTGCCTCTTATAATTACTCCATCCAAGGAAATTGCACCATCTTTTAGGTCAATGTTTGAAGACTGAAGATGTGTATTGATATTGTTAAAGTCAAAGAACAGAAAGCAGATGAGTTACTGATCTCTCAGAACAGAGAAGTGTTTGAAAGATCCTCACAATCAGAAATTCAATTCAGAAAAACATGTTGGAAAGGGTTCACATGTTTAGGGGAGGATTGTTGGGAATTAAATATTCTGAAGATTAAGTATTGGGGAATTCTCTAAATGATTAAGTCTGGTGGTTAAGTCTGCTAGTGTTAATCGTGGTTAAGTCTGCTACCTGGTTAAGTCTGGTCGTTGAAGATTAAGTCTGCTAGTATTAATTCTGGTGAATACAGAATTAAGTCTGCTCGTTCAAGGTTAAGTCTGGTCGACTAAAGTCAAATATACACGGTAGATAATATCTTACCCCATGTGCTCAGTCCTTATCTTATACTCACAGAACAAGTTGTAAACATAGATACATGTTGTATCTTAGGTACTTACACACATAAGATAAGATAGCAAGTAGTTCGATTAGACTTGATGTAACTTAACAATATATTGTAAAGATCTTCTTGTTCTATAAAAGAAGATCTTAGCTTAGTAGTCAAGTGTGCTTACTTAGAACTTAATAGAACTTTTCTAAAACTTACAACAAAAACAACATCAAACCTTTGTATCATTATCAATAATATTAATCGTTTGGTGAAATACTTTTTGTGTTCTTTGTTAATCTCATAAGCATCACCGTTCCATTTCCGTACAACAAATTACCTTCTAAGTGTGATTCTGTAAATTCCGCGTACTTGATCATATTAACTCAAGTATCACATACACAAAGCGACAAAGGTTTAACCACCTTAATAGTGTATCGATCGAATTCTAACACGTTTTTATATATGTTTTGATACGCTTATACATATATATATATTCTTAGATACTCTTTATATGTGTTTTTGTATGCGTTTTACAAACGTTTTTGTATATGTTTTTATACGTTTTTTTAATATATTCTTATATAATTTTTATACGTTCTTATACGTTTTTATATACGGTTTTATAAAAACATATACATTTTTATATAAGTTTTTATACGCTTTTATATACGTTTTTATATACGTGTTTGTATATGTTTTAATATAAGTTTTTATAAACGTTCTTATATACGTTTTTGTATACATTCTTATATATTTTGTATACATTTTTATATATACTTTTATACGTTTTTATATATGTTTTTATATACTTTTTATATATGTTTTTATATACGTTTTTATATGTTTTTATATATGTTCTTATATAATTTTTATATACGCTTTTATACGTTTTTATATATGTTGTTATATACTTTTTATTCGTTTTATATACGTTTTTATATGCTTTTATATACATTTTTTTATACATTCTTAAATAAATTTTTTTACATTCTTATATACTTTTTATATACAAAAACGTATAAGAACGTATAAAAAGTATATAATAACATATATAAAAACGTACACAAAAAAGTATATAAAAACTTATACAAAAATGTATATAAAAAGTATATAAGAACATATATAAAAAAAGTGTATAAAGGCATATAAAAACGTATATATGAACGTGTATAAAAACGTATATAAAAACGTATACAAAAAATAAATAAGAACGTATAAAAAGTATATAAGAACATATATAAAAACGTATAAAAAGTATATAAGAGCATATATAGAAACGTATAAAAGCGTATATAAAAACGTATAAAAAATATATAAGAATGTATACAAAAACGTATAAAAGAACATGCATAAAAACGTATATAAAAGCGTATAAAACTTATAAAAAAACGTATACATTTTTATAAAAACATATATAAAAAATCAAAAAACTTTAAATAAACCGATTTTTTTTAATTATAAACGGCCGTTAGTTTAAAGGATGAACGCTGCAACAGTTGTTGGCCAAAATGGCTAACGTGTAACCTCTAACGGAATCCACTTAACGCCGGTTAAAGCCAGAGACCAAAATTTGCAAAAAAGGTTTGTTTTAGGGATGATCTATGCACTTTCAAACTATTTGGACGAAACCTGCAATTTGGCCAAACCTTAAGGACGATTTCTGCAATTTACTCTATTTAATATGTATTCTATGCTTTTAATTATATATAAATTGGGTATTTGGACATATATGATAATTTTAAGTTTTAGATTGAATATATATGTAATTTTTATGTTAAGTTAGATATATATGTAATTTTAATGCAAAAGAGGGATATATATGAAATTCTCCCCAAAAAGGGAACATGGACTATATACTTGGACCGAAAATATATAACTTTATGCAATACTTGGAAAGATTTTTTCTACATCGACACAACTATGAACATGTTATTATAACAATAACAGCTTATCAAATCGAAACAATAATTTTCTTTTCTTTTTTTCTTTTTGCGTTTATAAATGTGTATCGCACATGAAACATGTTATTAGAGTGCTAGGCACGGTAGCTCAAACTGGCTTGAGCCAGTTTGCCTTCTTAGTGTCACATTAGCAACTCACTCAATTCATTCACACACCAAACTACCCTCTCCCTCATAATTCTAAGCCAAAACACCCCTTTTAAGACCCATCATACCCAATTAAAACACAACATTCACACACAAAACACCTTAAAAAAAAAGGAGAAAAAAAAGGCATAAGCAACTTAACTCGCTCAATAGCTGGCTGGAAAAGAGGGGGTATCGTGGCTTGGAACTCGCGGTGCCAAAATGCATGCTACATGGGACTAGCGAGTTTTGCACGCCACAATACCCATGGCTCTTATAGAATCTTTCTTTTGAATTGTTTAAACTATAGGTCGTGTACACACTGAAAAGTAGTAGAATGTTATTCTAGCGCGGTTAAATTTGACGCGGACATGAAGCATAAAACCATAACATCAGATTAACTAGAACTCCAAAATTGGGTCTAAATTTTGTGAAATGAGCAAGGGAAATCAATAACCTTATTCTTTTCAGATTATTCGAGGAAAGGCAAGCCTTTATGATTTAGATGTATGCGGTTTCACCAGGTTAATCTCAGAACTGTTCTTAACCCTTCTTTAACCACCTCAATGTACACCAACTAGCGAGGTTTGAACCTTTAACTTATGGTGAGAAAACTAAAGACCTTAACACTAAGCCATTTGGTGGTGGTTAGTAACTGAAATCAATAAAAGAAGAAAATTAGGGAATTTAGTGGCGTACTAGTAAATTTGATTCTAGTTATAATTTCATTATTTGTTAAGTTTGTATCGAAAATGAAAAGTGGAAAAGGGGAAGGGGTAAAAATGAAATTTTAAAAGCATGGATGAGTTGCTTTATCTAATCCTTACCTGCACTGTGTATCTGCCACCCTGGTTTTTGAGCCTTCAAACGCACCAAAAATGTTAGAGCACAAGGTGCAATCTCGCCACTTCCTGACCACTCCAGCGTGGTTTCTCGCCACAGCTTGCAACCACACCCACCACCCCCGTTTTTTCTCGCCACTTCAAGTCTCGTCGTCTACACGATGAGGCAAAAAATCATCCTTTTGTCAGTGTGTTTCGCAGGTATACGTTGTGGAACGTATATATTTTGAATATATCCCCTTTTTTTTAAAACACACATATTTTACACACTATAAATATTACAAATTTTAATCAAATTCTACACAACTTTTATTTCAAAACACTTACATATAAGCAAGAAACATGAGCAATTCATCTTATTTTGAGGAAAGTGATCTTGAAGAGATAACGGAGTTGGAGATGATTCTCCAAGAGTTTGAGTTCGAGCAATCGTTCCAACAACAAGAAGCCGGACCTTCATGCCACCGTAGATACATTCCCCGTGAACGTGAAATTGCTGAAGAACGTCTAATGGCTGACTATTTTGGTGACAAACCAAAATATACGGACGAAAATTTTGGGCGTCGCTTTCGTATAAGCCAAAAACTATTCTTAGAAATAGTACAAGGTATTGAAACATATATTCAAACTCATCATCCTCTTCCCAAGTATTTTGATTTCTTTAGAGTCCGACCCAATGCTGCGGGTGTAATGAGTTTTAGTGTGATTATGAAATGTACATGTGCCGTACGCCAATTGGCTTACGAGATAGCAGGTGATGCATTAGATGCGTATTTACAAATAGGGGAACACTGTGCACGCGATTTGTTAATACAGATATCGTCTAAAAAACGTTATTTATATTTTACGATATTTGCAATATTTTGTTAATGACAATTATAAATTTTATTTTAGCAAAGCATAAATATAGTTAAGTCTTTTACATCTATAGTCACAAGTTTTTCATAAACTCATAACATCATTTACATGCTACATATATGATCACTAGTTACATTTATATACATATACATGTTACATACATGTTTTATTCATTTACATTTTATTTCTTAATATGGAATATGTACAATGACATCATGGCATGCATCACATTGATATCTTGAAGATCATATGAATATCTTGGATTGATCTTCTGACGCGTGCGTGCGTATGCTCTAATTTATACCCACGGTATGTCGTTGTGGTTTTAGCAGTATTCAAGTTTTAAATTTATATTTAGCCGACTTATCAATAACACACACACTTTAACGAGCAGTGTACCCGGTCAGTATGAATATAATGGTAAGTAGAGTGTCGATCACTAAGAGTGAAACGTATTATCTAGTTATTCTAATCAGTATTTTAATATCTTAAGTTAGCTATACAACCTAATCTAACGCAAGGGGGTTTCAGCCTGAGAGACTGGCACGGTTTGGTTGGGATTAAATAATAAACTAAACTAATAAGCACGAATCAGCGAGTAGCACACACGTACACAGATAAATACTTGAGACAATAAGAAGACCTGTCCTGATAGTTAAGTAGCTTGTCACTTGTTTTATTGCTAGTTTTATATGAAGTGTATAGTTCGATGCAACGCACCGAGATTAAGTCCTTTCTCGTTGGTTCTAATCTTATCGGCGAGTAAACCCTTAATGATTACTTATGACTATCCCATTTATCTTTCTTCCTACTTTTCTACAGACGATAGAATGCATAGGCGATCTAATAAATAGGTGAGGAAGGGGCATGGCGACCCAAGCAATGCTCAGCTAGACATAGAGGTTATCAATGCACTAATAAAAGTCACCAAAGACATCAACATATAAACTTTAATTAATGGGAAAGCAATTTTAAGGGGAGTCGAAGTGCATGGTTAAATCCATGATCACAAGCCCATCAATCCTGACCAATTAAAGTGTACTAATACAATAAAACAAAACTACTTAATGAATTAAATACATGCAGGACCTTCTTACAGCTCTTGTATCTTCGTTCAAGGTGTGTCTTGTGTTGCTACTTCGACTGAATTCGGCCTAGGGTTTCTGTGGTCTTCGGTCTTCTTCGGTATTAGGCCCCCTAAATTCGTCTGGTCTTGGGGTATTTATAGTTTCTGTCTGAGGGTTAGATGCGGCGCATCTAATAAGTAGATGCGGCGCATTGACTTAACTTCGCGTGGGGTCCAAGATTAATATATTCAGGGATATTCGTACACCGCCAAAAGATGCGGCGTAACTCCATTCTTAGATGCGGCGCATGTCCTTGCTGTCTTGGATAATATCTTGTGAAATCTTGATAGTGATGCGTCGTATGTAATAAGTAAGATGCGGCGTATCTGGAGCAGAATGTCTTGATCTTGTACATTTCAGTAGACTCTTAACTTCTTGCTTGTTTTGCTCCATAATTAGTCCAAAATCGCCAAGTTTCACATAATACTTGTTTTTACCTGAGAATTACAAAAGTAAACATTAACGTATCAATTCTCACAGATAATATAATAAAACAAGTCAAATAAATAGGATAAATGACGGTAATAAAATGTACTTATTTGAGTTCATCAAATATCCCCCCACTTGAACTTTACTTGTCCCCAAGTAAACCTTAGAATTAATCTTATGAAAATTTATCCTAAAAGATATTAGGATTTATTTTTATATTTAAGCATGTATTCATTTTTTTCATAATCACACAACCAAACACTTAACGAATTAGAAGTAAAATAAAATATTCTGATAAAAGCAAATCTAATCGTTTAACTGTCCAGTCGTGACGAATATTCTATCATAGGCTTGGCAAGTATACGCATCTCCCCCACTAAAGCCAAGGAATAACAAGTCTAAAGCGGTAAAAAGGGTTTGTTGGTTAAGGGTAAATCATTCTCCTTAATCTCTATCGATCTCAAATTCCAGAAAAGGCGACAAAATCACAAATACATGATCGAATCCACGAACACGATACTTGCAATTGCTCAAATCCTTAACTCGAATAGGCTAAAGATAGGACCAAGTAATCTTCACCAATAATATTATATCAAAAAGGGCGACAAAATCATAAATACATAGCCGAATCCACGACTACGATACTTAAGATTGCTCAAATCCCTAATCTCAATAAATCAAAGGTTTGGATAAAGAACAATATAGGGTATGGATAATATTTGGGATACAAATTGGTGTAAAATAAAAAATAAACAAAACAGATAAATTAAAATCCTAAGTGTGGTTAATCACTATCCCAACCATCCCATGAATAAGACTCATATCATTGAATAACTCACGCTTTAACACTTGAAACACACGCTTTAGGTAGACACGAATTATACTCAACAAGATCTCAATCAAAGAATAACCTTTAGTTGGCGTTCCCATAACGTTCAACTCCCATTCAATCCATAAATAAAATATACAACAACTAGTGGTGATATCGACCACTTAATACAAAACTTTACATAAGTTGGTTAAAATAAACATCCAACTTTTCCTTTTTTCTTTTTCTTTTCTATTTTTTTTTTTCGATTTTTTTTTTTTTTTTTTTTTTTTTTTTTTTTTTTTTTTTTTTTTTTAACTTTAAACATAAACATAGATGTGTAAAATTTCACCACATCACTATAATGATAACTCTGGATAATTTTTCCATACTTTTCATGACTTCAGAAATAACGGTAATAGTGAAAATAGTAAACACACGAAAAATAAAACTCAAAATATACAATATTTACTTTCACTCCAATTGCATTGTGCAATTTCCCGACCTAACCATAGATAATGAATTACGCACGCGAACACAGGTAATGTAAGGAAACACACTTTGCCTAAAGCAATTAACCAACCACGGATTTTAATCTACGGGGTAGGCTAAGGTGTAAGGGTGTAACGAAACATTATAACAAAGGTGTAAGAAACGAAAGGAATGGCTCTGAGTGTTTTTCTAGGGGTATCTTACTCTAAAAATGAGAGTAACAAAAGGGTTTATACGGGGGTTAACTAACCAGTGTAGTTAGTTAATATCACATAACATATAAAGGCTATTTGGGTGTAATCCTAGAATTTTACCAATTTAGACAAGTCATTCCAATTATAAAAATAATACTTATTATGGTGGTCTCGAATAGTATACAAGCCAAGTTCTAAAGTTTACAAGTCACCGGCACACTCATAGATTTGTGAATTTTGAAAAATCACAATTTTTGAAAATAACGTCATGTGTGCAGCTATGCAACTTAGATCTTAAACAAAAACATGCTAAAAATTTTAAATTTTGATATATTAAGCGCATTTTAAGCATATTTTGAAAAGTTTAGGACAAGTAAGTTTTCTAATTCTCCAATCCCCCCACTTAAGTTAAACAACGTCCTCGTTGTTTGTATCAAAGATTAAAAACGGGAAAATAAAAGAATTAGAACAGAAAAACTCCCCTGAGATTTGCTCGGTATGATCCTCCATTATTTGTATAAGATCAAAAATCATCATTCTTGTGGATGAGAACGTTTAAGCTTCATAATTGATGTATCCACAGGAAATGCAGGAATCTATAATACCATCAAGACTTTAAACACACCTGAGTTAAGAAGGTTCAAACTTGCATAATACATTAGTAGTTAGTAAAAATAAAACTTAAAAATTAAAATGAAAATCATCAGGTCAGTCGATGCGCCGTATCTTATGGAAGAAGATACGCCGTATCGAGCCTGGAATAAATACGAATCAGAATAGAAGATGTGTCGCACCCTTAACCAGGGATGCGCCGCATTAAAATAAACTGACCAAGAGTTTTAAAGTTAAAAGTAAAAAATGCAGAAAAATAAAGTAAGATATGACCAGTGCAGGAGATGCGTCGCATCTTGGGATTGAGATGCGCCGTATCTTCTGCGGGCCTGACTGACTTGACACAAAATCAGAAAATAAAATAAAAGATAAGCATGGGTTGCCTCCCACGAAGCGCTTTTTTTTGTTCGAGTCACGAGCCTGGATCCACCCTTATTTACTGTGTAATAGGGTGTTGTTCCCCCCACTTGGGATCAAGTGCGGATGATAGTAGCAATAAACACGAAAAGAGTGTAAATTTGCTATTAAAAATGGAAGAAATACATAAAGATCATACCTTGGCACTATATCTACATCTTCCCTATTCATACCCGGTTTGGTTGATAAATTGGATGACTTGACCACTTCATCAGAAAGAGTAGTATGTTGAGGAAAAATGAGTCTCCTTTCTTCTTGGTTAGTCTCTTTGGCAGTAAGGCGTCCCTTGACTTCCGCAGAAGATGAGAAAGGGTCTTTGGCAAGTAAAAGTTCGAGTTCCTCTATATACTTCATAGGGTCGGAATCATCATCTTCATCAATCATAGCAATGTTTAAGAGCTCATCACCAAACTCTTCTTCGAGCTCCACCAAATACGGGTTGATCACAGGTGCTTTGATGAACTCAAATAAGTACATTTTATTACTATCATTTATCCTATTAATTTGACTTGTTTTACTATATTATGTATGAGGATTGATACTTAATCGTTTACTTTTGTAATTCTCAGGTAAAAACAAGCATTTGGTGAAACTTAGCGATTTTGGACTAATAATGGAGCAAAACGTGCATAAAGTTGAAAGTCTACTGACATGGACAAGATCAAGTCAATTCTGCTCCAGATGCGCCGCATCTCACTCTCGACATGCGCCGCATCTCTATCAAGATATCACCAGATACGATCCAAGATACAAGAGGACATGCGCCGCATCTAATCATGGAGTTACGCCGCATCTTCTGGCGGTGTACGAATATTCCTGAATATTATAATCTTGGACCCCACGCGAAGTTAAGTACATGCGCCGCATCTACTTAGTAGATGCGCCGCATCCTCCCTCAGACAGAAACTATAAATACCCCGTAGACCAGACGAATTACGAGTTCCGAAAAACCTAAAACCGAAGACCAAACAGGAGGAACAAAGGACGAATTCAGTCAAGGAGGCAGCACAAGACACACCCAAATCAAAGATACAAGAGCTGTAAGAAGGTGCTGCATGTATTTAATTCATTAAGTAGTTTTGTTTTATTGTGTTAGCAAACTTTAATTCATCAGGATTGGTGGCTTGTGTAATGTGACAACGAAAGATTGCACTCCCTTTAATACTTGCTTTCCCATCAATTAAAGTTTATATGTTGATGTCTTTGGTTACTACTTATTAGTGCATTGATAACCTCTGTGTTTATTAGTGGCTTGCGGGCATTTGACTGCGGGACATAATGTGGCTCCCACGGTTATTACTAAATTGATCACTTAGAAATAACTTTTAGACATAAGTAATCATTAAGGGTTTACTCGCCGATAAGATTAGGACCAACGAGAAAGGGTTAACTACATACACTTCATATAAAGCTATCAATAAAACAAGTGACAATCTACTTAATCATAAGGACAGCCCTCTTATTGTCTCAAGTATTTATCTGTGTACGTGTGTGCTACTTGCTGATTCGTGCCTATTGGTTTATTTTATTATTTAATTGCAAACAAACCGTGCCAGTCTCTCAGGCTGAAACCCCCTTGCGTTAGGATATTAAAATACTGATTAGAATAACGAGATAATACGTTCCACTCTTAGTGATCGACACTCTACTTACCATTATCTTCATACTGACCGGGTACACTGCTCGTTAAGTGTGTGTGTTATTGATAAGTCGGCTAAATATAAATTTAAAACTTGAGTAGGCATCTAAACGTGCTAAAACTATACTACAACATACACGCACACGCATCAAGTTTTTGGCGCCGTTGCCGGGGAGTGAATTGTTATTATCTGTTAATTTGATTAGTATTTTAATTAGGTTTTTCTTTTTATTAGATTAATTGCATCATTGTATTATTTTGCATATTTGTTGTATTGTGTGTTAATTGTTTTCTTTTATTTTTGTGTGTTTATTTTCGTTTGTGTGTTTAAATTTTGTTTTTATTTTTCGTATTTTTCTGTTCTGCTATCGTTGTACTGTGCTAAATCAAACGATACGGCGCATCTGATCTCTCAGATACGGCGTATTGCGTTTAATTTTTTTTTAATACAACGCGTTTAATTAATTCGATACGACGCATCTTTTCCCCAAGATACGGCGTATCTGTTTTTAATAAAAAAAAATTTTCTAAACGTTAACGCCATACGACGCATCTGCTTTCGCAGATACGGCGTATCTATTATTTTAATTAAAAACAGTTTGCGAATTATTAAACAGATACGGCGTATCGATCTCTATCGATACGGCGCATCTTTCTGAATCAAAAATCGATATTTATTTTTAAACGTAACGAAAATACGGCGCATTAACTTTCGTTAATACGACGCATTTAATTTTAATTAGATAAGCTGATTTTTGATTAATTAATTCGATACGGCGCATTCTTAAATTCTAAGCGGCGTATCTATTTTCTGAATAAAGTCTGATTTAATTTTAACGTATTAAGATACGGCGTATCCAACTTTTTGGATACGGCGCATCGTCTGCAGATATCAGTAACTTTAATTTTTCGTATTCCGTTTTCGTTGTTAATTTTCTGATATACTACTTTCTCGAGCATACTCTACTGATATTTTTGTGTTGATTTCAGGAAGTGCATGACCAGGAGTTCTACGAAGAACTTGATTCAACCTTTCGAAGATCCTGAACGAGCCCTACATTCGCTTAAAAGGCTTTTCAACACAAGAAGCTTTGATCTTTCAAGTTCACTCGAGCTTGATTACTTTTCTGAAGAAAAAGAGGAAGTTGAAACAGAAACAATGGGCGAAAACACTACTATGGAGGAATACATGAACAATACCCGTGCTGATTACACTTCAGGAGTTGCTAGACCTAAGTTTGATGATAATTCAAAATTTGAGTTGAAAGGTCAGTTTCTCAAAGAGCTAAGAGAGAATGCTTTCAGTGGGACGGAACAAGAGGATGCTAATGAGCATGTTGAAAAGGTCCTGGAGATTGCAGATTTATTTACTTCAGAAGGAGTCAATACCGATCAACTCATGCTAAGAATCTTTCCAATCTCACTAAAAGGAGCTGCTAACAAGTGGCTAAGGAATGAACCTGCTAGTTCAATCACTACATGGGAAGGTTTGAAGAGCAAATTCCTGAAGA
The DNA here is from genome assembly GCA_021014915.2 of Artemisia tridentata subsp. tridentata. Taxonomy (NCBI): domain Eukaryota; kingdom Viridiplantae; phylum Streptophyta; class Magnoliopsida; order Asterales; family Asteraceae; genus Artemisia; species Artemisia tridentata. Next base: position 233,473,825 of record CP139508.1, on the reverse strand, counting down.
GATATTGTCCACCTGCTAAGACTGCTAAAAAGATGGAGGCTATCAATAGTTTCAAGCAAGAGCCTGATGAAACCCTTTATCAAGCTTGGGAACGGTTTAAAGATTTATTGATAAAATGTCCTCAACACTATCTAACCCCTATGCAGGAAATAATATTGTTTTATCAAGAATTGGACGTGCCTACAAGACAGATTTTGGATGCTAAGGGAGCTGTACCTCAAATGAGTGCAACCAATGCTAGGAAAGCAATCCAAGATGCTGCTGATCATTCCCAAAAATGGCACGATGGGACCTCTACTAGATCTAAGAGCAGCACTAATTTTGACGGGATTGCTGCTATTCAAGCTCAATTGGATAAAATTAGTAGAGAGATGAAGAAGCGAGATGAAAGAGCATATGCTGCCCAAGTTGGATGTGAAAAGTGAGAAGGACCTCACTACACTAAAGATTGCCCAAACAAGAATGAAAGTGAGACATTTGAAGAAGCATATTACACCCAATTTGGACAACCATTCCGACCTTCAGGAAGATTTAGGGAAGCTAGTCCGGGATTCTATCAAAAGAACAACTTCAATCCCGCTTATCAAGAAAGGAGGCAGACTTTAGACGATACTTTAAAGCAAATTACGGCCGATGCTGCTAAAAGACATGAAGAGAATACTGCTATGATCAAAGAAATTCGAGCTTCAACGGACACTACTACAAGAAATCAAGGGGCTTCGATCAAAGCATTGGAACAACAAATTGGTCAAATGAGCAAAGTTCTTCAAGAAAGGGGATATGGAAGTTTGCCGAGCTCAACTGAAACCAACCCAAGAGATCATGTCAAGGCCATAAGCACCACTGAAGAAGTCACTCCTAATATACCTAGAAGATCGATGAATGGTAATGATGGTGCAAGACCCGAATTTTTCTTTAATTCTTCAATCAGTTTAAGGAGACTACTAAAAGAAAAGACAAAGATTGAAGAGGAGATCAAGGCAACAATGAAAGAAGAGAGCTCTGCAACCGACTCAAGCGCCTTGCCTCATAAAGAAAGAGACCCAGGAAGTTTTACTCTACCTTGTTCTATTAATAATATATCTTTCAATAATGTGTTAGCTGACTTAGGAGCTAGTGTTAGTGTTATGCCTCTTAAGACATTCGCTACCCTAGGACTAGGAAAATTAGCACCAACTAAATTACTTATTGAATTGGCTGATAAAACGGTAAAACGACCTGAAGGGATTGCTAATAATGTGCTAGTTAAGATTGAGCAGTTTATTTTTCCCGTAGACTTTGTTATACTAGACATGCCCGAGGATGTTAAGATTCCTTTAATCCTCGGAAGACCTTTCTTGTCTACTGCCCATGCTAAAATTGATGTGTTTAAGAGAAAAATTTCATTAAGGGTAGGGAATAATAAACTCGTCTATAAGTGCCAAGATCCGGTTAAAAGCATAATTAGAGGTGTTTATGTGCTAGGATTAAGAGAGCGTATGGACCTCGATCTTGAAGCTAGACTTATGGGAGAAACATTGATTCAAAACAACTCAACTAATCCTAATCATGAGAACTTTGAGGAATTCATTGACCCTAATGTACCCACCGAACTTAGACGCAATGTTGTTAATGATTCTGATGATGAGTGGTATGATTGTGTAGTAATTAATAAACGTAGGAGAGTAGTTGAGAAAACGAATTTGAACAATGATGTGTTTATTGAACTACCACCCCACCTTGCTTATTTGTGCCTATATGATAATAAGAATTTCCCGTCTATCATTTTGTCATCTCTGCCCGTAAGGGACAGGACTTTGTTCATACAGATAATGAAGAAGAACGGCGTGGAAATTAAGGACGGGCAAGGAGTGTTCACTATTACTGAATTGGCGATGAAGGAGCGCGATGTTTCCGACTCCTTCAATGATCGATATTAAAGAGCTGAACGTGAGTCTAACTTGAAGACTCTGGAATAAAGACAAGTGCTTACCGGGAGACAACCCGGATTTATATTTTATTATTCTGTTTTCTGTGTCGAGTCAGTCCAGGCCGCATGAGGATACGGCGCATCTCAATTCTGAGATGCGACGCATCTCCTGCAATGGTCATATCTTATTTTATTTTTCTGCATTTTTATTTTCGACTTTAAAACTATTTATCAGTTTATTTTAATGCGGCGCATCCCTGGTTAAGGACGCGGCGCATCTTTATTCTGATCCGTATTTATTCCAGGCTCGATACGGCGTATCTTCTTCAATAAGATACGGCGCATCGACTGACCTGATGATTTTCAGTTTTAATTTTTAAAGTTTTATTTTTCCTAACTACTAATGTATTATGCAAAGCTTGAACCTTTCTTATCTTAGGTGTGTTTTAAAGTATTGGTGGTATTATAGTTTCCTGGATTTCCTGTGGATACATCAAGTATGAAGCTTTAACGTTCTAATCCACAAGAAGTTGATTTTTGCTCTTATACTAATGGAGGATCATACCGAGCAAATCTCAGGGGAGTTTTTCTGTTCTAATTCTTTTATTTTCCAGTTTTTTAATCTTTTATACAAACAACGGGGACGTTGTTTAACTTAAGTGGGGGGATTGGAGAATTAGAACACTTAACAATTACTTGTCCTAAACTTTTTCAAAAATTATGCTTAAAATGTGCTTAATATATCAAACTTAAAATTTTTTTAGCATGTTTTTTGTTTAAGATCTAAGTTGCATAACTGCACACATGACGTTATTTTCAAAAATTGTGATTTTTCAAAATTCACAAATCTATGAGTGTGCCGGTGACTTGTAAACTTTAGAACTTGGCTTGTATACTATTCGAGACCACCATAATAAGTATTATTTTATATAATTGGAATGACTTGTCTAACTTGGTAAATTTCTAGGATTACACCCAAATAGCCTATTATATGTTATGTGTTATTAACTAACTACACTGGTTAGTTAACCCCCGTATAAACCCTTTTGTTACTCTCATTTTTAGAGTAAGATACCCCTAGAAAAACCCTCAGAGCCATTCCTTTCGTTTCTTACACCTATGTTTAAAATGTTTCGTTACACCCTTACACCTTAGCCTACCCTGTAGATTAGAATCCGTGGTTGGTTGATTGCTTTAGGCAAAGTGTGTTTCCTTACATTACCTGTGTTCGCGTGCGTAATTCATTATCTATGGTTAGGTCGGGAAATTGCACAATGCAATTGGAGTGAAAGTAAATATTGTATATTTTGGAGTTTATTTTTCGTGTGTTTACTACTTTCACTATTACCATTATTTCTGAAGTCATGAAAAGTATGGAAAAATTATCCGGAAAGAAAGTTATAGTGATGTGGTGAAATTTTACACATCTATGTTTATGTTTAATAAAAAAAAAATAAAAAAAAAAAAAAAAAAAAAAAAATCGAAAAAATCGAAAAAATGAGAAAAGAAAAAGAAAGAAAGAAAAGTTGGAAGTTAGTTTTAACCAACTTATGTAAAGTTATGTAAGTGGTCGATATCACCACTATTTGTTGTACTATATCTATGGATTGAATGGGAATTGGCAGTTATGGGAACGCCAATTAAGGTTTATTCTTTGATTAAGATCTTGTTGAGTATAATTCGTGTCTACCTAAAGCGTGTGTTTCAAGTGTTAAAGCGTGAGTTATTCGATGATATGAGTCTTATTCATGGGATGGTTGGGATAGTGATTAACCACACTTAGGATTTTAATTTATTTGTTTTGTTTATTTTTATTTTTGCACCAATTTATATCCCAAATGTTATCCATGCCCTTTATTATTCTTTATCCAACCAAACCTTTGATTTATTGAGATTAGGGATTTGAGCAATCTTAAGTATCGTAGTCGTGGATTCGGCTATGTATTTATGATTTTGTCGCCCTTTTTGATATATTATTATTGGTGAAGTTTGGACCTATCTTTAGCCTATTCGAGTTAAGGATTTGAGCAATTGCAAGTATCGTGTTCGTGGATTCGATCATGTATTTGTGATTTTGTCGCCTTTTCTGGAATTTGAGATCGATAGTGAAAGAGAATAATTAACCCTTAAACCTAAAAACCCTTTTTACCGCTTTAGACTTGTTACTCCTTAGCTTTAGTGGTGGAGATGTGTATACTTGCCAAGCTTATGATAGAATATTCGTCGCGACTGGACAGTTAAACGATTAGATTTGCTTTTATCGACTTATTTTATTTTACTTCTGAATCGTTAAGTGTTTAGTTGTGTGATTATGAAATGAACGAATACATGCTTAAATATAAAAATAAATCCTAACATCTTTTAGGATACATTTTCATAAAAGAAATTCTAAGGTTTACTTGGGGACCAGTAAAGTTTAAGTGGGGGGATATTTGATGAACTCAAATAAGTACATTTTATTACTATCATTTATCCTATTAATTTGACTTGTTTTACTATATTATGTATGAGGATTGATACTTAATCGTTTACTTTTGTAATTCTCAGGTAAAAACAAGCATTTGGTGAAACTTAGCGATTTTTGGACTAATAATGGAGCAAAACGTGCATAAAGTTGAAAGTCTACTGACATGGACAAGATCAAGTCAATTCTGCTCCAGATGCGCCGCATCTCACTCTCGACATGCGCCGCATCTCTATCAAGATATCACCAGATACGATCCAAGATACAAGAGGACATGCGCCGCATCTAATCATGGAGTTACGCCGCATCTTCTGGCGGTGTACGAATATTCCTGAATATTATAATCTTGGACCCCACGCGAAGTTAAGTACATGCGCCGCATCTACTTAGTAGATGCGCCGCATCCTCCCTCAGACAGAAACTATAAATACCCCGTAGACCAGACGAATTACGAGTTCCGAAAAACCTAAAACCGAAGACCAAACAGGAGGAACAAAGGACGAATTCAGTCAAGGAGGCAGCACAAGACACACCCAAATCAAAGATACAAGAGCTGTAAGAAGGTGCTGCATGTAATTAATTTATTAAGTAGTTTTGTTTTATTGTGTTAGCAAACTTTAATTCATCAGGATTGGTGGCTTGTGTAATGTGACAACGAAAGATTGCACTCCCTTTAATACTTGCTTTCCCATCAATTAAAGTTTATATGTTGATGTCTTTGGTTACTACTTATTAGTGCATTGATAACCTCTGTGTTTATTAGTGGCTTGTGGGCATTTGACTGCGGGACATAATGTGGCTCCCACGGTTATTACTAAATTGATCACTTAGAAATAACTTTTAGACATAAGTAATCATTAAGGGTTTACTCGCCGATAAGATTAGTACCAACGAGAAAGGGTTAACTACATACACTTCATATAAAGCTATCAATAAAACAAGTGACAATCTACTTAATCATAAGGACAACCCTCTTATTGTCTCAAGTATTTATCTGTGTACGTGTGTGCTACTTGCTGATTCGTGCCTATTGGTTTATTTTATTATTTAATTGCAAACAAACCGTGCCAGTCTCTCAGGCTGAAACCCCCTTGCGTTAGGATATTAAAATACTGATTAGAATAACGAGATAATACGTTCCACTCTTAGTGATCGACACTCTACTTACCATTATCTTCATACTGACCGGGTACACTGCTCGTTAAGTGTGTGTGTTATTGATAAGTCGGCTAAATATAAATTTAAAACTTGAGTAGGCATCTAAACGTGCTAAAACTATACTACAACATACACGCACACGCATCATGCTTCAATAGGTAATGTAATAAATTTTACCTCATCATTCTTTTGCTTTGCAACTTGTTTAGGAAAACTAGCAAGATTATTAGTATCGGGACTAATAATATTAAATAAATTTGTACCACTTTGTGTTGTAAGTGACTCCAATTCATCTTGTGAATCTCCATCTTTAACAAGTGGTCTTGCAATTTCAGCATCGTCCCGACTTTTATCCTTAAATAAGTAATCCTAGATTTCTTCAAAATCCCTCGTTGGGTCAAAATCTGGTTGAGGTATGTCATCATAAACTATGGCGTCAAATGGTTCGAAATTAAAATTAGAATACTTTTCATCTTCATCCGTTGTATTGTCTAATGGTGGTAATACGATTGCAGGATATTCTTCAACGTAAGGTTCCGTATACACATCATCTTGTGCAATCTCCGGAGAAAAAGTACTATCAAGAACAATTGCCGGAATTGGTTTCACGGTATATGAATCTTCTTCATCATCATTTGACATACACCAAGTGTGTTGAAACGGCAACCTATTTCTTTCTTTCTTTGACTTAACCATTTCCAGTAACAAGTATTCTTCCATTGTAATATCCGGATCGTCCATCTTCCTGAAATAAAACTTACTCGTGCAAAAGAAGAGTGAAACGATCAAAGTAAAATAAAAGCTGCTGATATCTGCTGTTGATGCGCCGTATCCTATAAATGGGATACTCCGTATCTTATAATCGTTAAAATTAAATCAGACTTTTATTCAGAAAAGCAATACGCCGCGCTCGATAAATCAAATGCGCCGTATGTTTAAATAATCAAAAATTCGTTATACTTATAAAATTTTTAATGCGTCGTATCAGCAAAAACTAATACGCCGTAACTTCGTTATGTTTCAAAATATAAAATTTTTTATTATCAGTAAATATGCGCCGTATCGACAAAATCGATGCGTCGCTTCTCGTTATTTAATGAATTCGAAAACTGTTTTTTTTAATAATTAATGCGCCGTATCTGTAAAAACAGATGCGGCGTATCTCATTAGGGTTTTGAAAAATTTCTTATTAAAAACAGAATACGCCATATCTTGGGGAAAGATGCGCCGTATTCGAATTAATTAAACGCGTTTTATTTTATAAAAATTAAACGCAATACGCCGTATCTATGAAAATACATGCGCCGTATCGTTTGAATAAGCTCAGTACAACGATAGCAGAATACAGAAAATACGAAAAATAAAAACAAAAATAAAAACAAACGAAAAGAAACAAAAATAAAAGAAAACAAATAACTCACAAAACAGAAAATATGCAAATAATACAATGAATGCATTTAACCTAATATACAACAGAGTTAGCGGTTAGATTAAAAATTAAAAAGAAAAACCTAATTAAAATACTAATCAAATTAACAGATAATAACAATTCACTCCCCGGCAACGGCGCCAAAAAACTTGATGCGTGCGTGCGTATGCTCTAATTTATACCCACGGTATGTCGTTGTGGTTTTAGCAGTATTCAAGTTTTAAATTTATATTTAGCCGACTTATCAATAACACACACACTTTAACGAGCAGTGTACCCGGTCAGTATGAATATAATGGTAAGTAGAGTGTCGATCACTAAGAGTGGAACGTATTATCTAGTTATTCTAATCAGTATTTTAATATCTTAAGTTAGCTATACAACCTAATCTAACGCAAGGGGGTTTCAGCCTGAGAGACTGGCACGGTTTGGTTGGGATTAAATAATAAACTAAACTAATAAGCACGAATCAGCGAGTAGCACACACGTACACAGATAAATACTTGAGACAATAAGAAGACCTGTCCTGATAGTTAAGTAGCTTGTCACTTGTTTTATTGCTAGTTTTATATGAAGTGTATAGTTCGATGCAACGCACCGAGATTAAGTCCTTTCTCGTTGGTTCTAATCTTATCGGCGAGTAAACCCTTAATGATTACTTATGACTATCCCATTTATCTTTCTTCCTACTTTTCTACAGACGATAGAATGCATAGGCGATCTAATAAATCGGCGAGGAAGGGGCATGGCGACCCAAGCAATGCTCAGCTAGACACAGAGGTTATCAATGCACTAATAAAAGTCATCAAAGACATCAACATATAAACTTTAATTAATGGGAAAGCAATTTTAAGGGGAGTCGAAGTGCATGGTTAAATCCATGATCACAAGCCCATCAATCCTGACCAATTAAAGTGTACTAATACAATAAAACAAAACTACTTAATGAATTAAATACATGCAGGACCTTCTTACAGCTCTTGTATCTTCATTCAAGGTGTGTCTTGTGTTGCTACTTCGACTGAATTCGGCCTAGGGTTTCTGTGGTCTTCGGTCTTCTTCGGTATTAGGCCCCCGAAATTCGTCTGGTCTTGGGGTATTTATAGTTTCTGTCTGAGTGTTAGATGCGGCGCATCTAATAAGTAGATGCGGCGCATTGACTTAACTTCGCGTGGGGTCCAAGATTAATATATTCAGGAATATTCGTACACCGCCAGAAGATGCGGCGTAACTCCATTCTTAGATGCGGCGCATGTCCTTGCTGTCTTGGATAATATCTTGTGAAATCTTGATAGTGATGCGCCGTATGTAATAAGTAAGATGCGGCGTATCTGGAGCAGAATGTCTTGATCTTGTACATTTCAGTAGACTCTTAACTTCTTGCTTGTTTTGCTCCATAATTAGTACAAAATCGCCAAGTTTCACATAATACTTGTTTTTACCTGAGAATTACAAAAGTAAACATTAACGTATCAATTCTCACAGATAATATAATAAAACAAGTCAAATAAATAGGATAAATGACGGTAATAAAATGTACTTATTTGAGTTCATCATCTTCACTCAAAGAATTAGATATGGAAATATCTTGGTTAGATTTGAGAAAGATCTTTGAGATTTGCTGTCAGGCTCCCACGGAACCAAACAGCATAACGGATGGATCCCTATTTTTGGATCTGTCCCATCCGTGGTTTGCCAAGGCAGGTTCCTATAAATAGCAAGCCACACATTCATGTTTTCTCATCACTCATAAGCATAAACAACACTATACATTCTTTCATTCATTACTAACCCATTCATATTACATATTTCATTCTTAGTGATCTTTCTTTTGTAGCAAAGAGATCAAAGCATCACAAGCTTCAACTAAGCGTTGCAAGACTAGTTAGAATAGTGATAGTGTGAATTTGTTGTTTTTCACACATCATTGTTGTACCAAACTATCATATACCTCTGTTGTGATCTGTTAGTATTTTAGTCCTTAAAATACATAGAGTATCGGGAGTGCTTGTGCCCTTGTAAAAGAACTCAGTAGTTAGCTTTGTACCGAAAAAAGTGTAAGCGACGTTTGTAAAGGTTTTCTCCACCGAGAAGGGAGCTTGTTTCTTAGTGAAGAAAAACTCTCGAGTTAGAGGCTCGAGGAGTGGAGTAGGGCAAGGAAGAGAGTCCTTGTAGACCGAACCACTATAAACATCTGTGTTGTGGTTTGATTGTTTCTTTCTCTACTTACTTGTTATATATCGTTTATCATTTGCATTACTTGAAATCACGTTAAGTATTCAAAGCAAAAGAATTTTAAAAAGGTAAAACTATTCAACCCCCCTTCTAGTTTTCCACAATTGGCATCAAAGATACGTTACTCAAGACTTTCAAAATATATTGTATTTTAAGACTTGAAACGATCCATGGATTTTGAAAACTTCAAAAAATGGCAATCTATGCAAAGACCACCACTATTTGAACCAAATAGTTTTATATATTGGAAAAACCGCTTTGAAACTTATGTGAAGTCAAAAGATATTGATCTATGGTACATTATTATAGAAGGTGACCATAAACCCATAATAAAAGATATATCAAGTTGTCGGGATGAGGATACTTCACTTACTCGTCACAGTGATGAGCAAAAGAAGTTGATTGCCAAAAATAATGAGGCTAAAATGATGCTTTTATAATGCTTTAACTAGGAAAGAATGTGAAAGAGTCTTTATGTGTAAAACCGCTAAAGATATTTGGCAATCTTTAATTATCACTCATCAAGGGAACTCACAAGTCAAGGATAACAAAATTGATCTTCCTGTTCAACAATATGAACAATTTGTTATCCCTGAAGATGAGACCATTGATAGTGCATTCGCTAGGTTTAATACCATCATTACTTCTCTTAAAGCACTTGACGATTCTTTTTGTAGTAAGAACTTTGTCAGGAAATTTCTTAGAGCACTTCATTCGAAGTGGAGAGCAAATTTGACGGCCATTGAAGAATCTAAGGATCTTTCAAGCATGTCACTTGACGAGCTAATAGGAAATCTCAAAGTTCATGAGATGGTTATGGAAAAAGATTCGGAGATAGTTAAGGGCAAAAAGGAAAAAGTAAAATCCATTGCATTAAAAGCTAGGGTAGATTCAAGTGATGATGAAGAGTCTAGTTTAGGTAGCGAAGATGAAGAGTATGCCATGGCCGTAAGAGATTTCAAGAAGTTCTTTAGGAGACGAGGAAAGTTCGTAAGACAACCTCGAGAAGAAAAGAAATCCTTTCGGAAAGACCGTGAGGAAAAGAAAGGGATAGGAGAAAGAAAGTGTTTTAGATGTGGAGATACAAGTCATCTAATAGAAGAATATCCTAAGCCGCCCAAGAACAAAACTCAAAGAGCTTTTGTAAGTGGGGCTTGGAGTGACAGTGAAGATGATGACGAAGAGCCTAAGAACGACGAAGTTGCTCTCATGGCTCATGACTCAGACGAGGTACATTCTGATTCATCGTATTCTTCTATTGATGATGACACCTTGCAAAAGGAATATAATAATCTCTGTGAACTTAGTCTAAAAATCATAAACAAAAATAAGTTTTCGAAAACCAAAAAGGAATTTCTAGAAAACGAAGTTTATGAGCTAAAGGAAAAAGTTAAAAGATTAGAAAAAGGTAAAGCTGTTAACGAAGTATGTGTTTCATGTCAAGAGCTTATACTAGAATTAGAAAAGCTTAAAATCACACAGGATGCTTTTATCAAACAAAACTCTAAGTTCAAAAGGTTCGATAAAAATATCAGTTGTGTAAATGAGATAATGAAAATTCAAAAATTACCTGATGATAAAACTAGATTAGGCTTTATGAAACTAGGAGACTTAAGTAGTTTTAAGAAACAAGCTGTTAAAGTACAAGAAACTGTTCCAACAGTTTCAAAAATACACGGATCTGACGAAACCAAATCTTTGGTTCCGCTAGTAGTGGAGAAGGGATCCGTGGGAGCTTTTGCTGAACAGAAAGCTAGTACATCAGCTCGTACAGAGTTTGTTAAAGACACTAGGAAATCTAATACTAGTTCAACTATAAACAAACAAAAACCAGTTGTTACTATAGGAATAGGACAAGCTAAAAATGAGTTTAGAACTAAAACTTCTCAACAAAGACCTAGGACGACTATTCCCAAACGCCTCTTTCCAAAAAGTAATTACAACACACAACCTCATTATCAAAATAGTTGGAACCCAAACTTTCCTAGGAATTATCAAAGTCCCAACTACATGCCATGGAACCCTTATCCACCATTTCCATACATGAATCAAGATAATGGGATGTTTAACCCAAATGGACCCATGAGATATTGGGGACCAAATGCTTGAGTTTTTCTATAACTTAGGTATGCTTGAAAGTCGGTTTGGAACTAGACGAGTGGATAAAAGATAGTGGGTGTTCAAGGCACATGGCGGGAAACAAGAGCCTTTTCTCAACCTACCAAGCAAACGACGGAGGTAATGTTACGTTTGGTAGCAAGCTTAAAAGCAAAATCGTCGAAAAAGGTACTATCTCTCATGACTCTTTCTCTATTGATAATGCTGCTCATGCTGATAACCTAGGTATTAACTTACTTAGTATTAGTCAACTATGTCGTAAAAAGTATGACGTCCTTTTCAGTGAAAATGAAAGTAAAATACTTAAAGACGGTATAACTGTAGGAAAAGGTGTTTTGAAAAATAACATATACGTTATGAAATTAGATAAAATATCTAGAGACAAACTCTGCCTCACCTCTCTAGACGACAATTCAACTCTTTGGCATGGACGCTTAGGTCACGCCAATATTAGACTCATTCAATCTCTATCATCTAAGGAACTCGTTAGGAACCTACCCAAGTTGAAGTACGACCAACACTTTTGTGATGCTTGCAAAATTGGGAAACAAGTTCATAATAGCCATAAGGCTAAAAATATGATGTCTACATCTAGGTGTCTAGAACTATTGTATATGGATTTGTTTGGTCCATCCGCTATACAAAGTTACGGAGGAAACTTCTACACTTTGGTCATAGTAGATGATTATTCAAGATACACTTGGACTAGATTTTTTAAAACTAAAAAAGAAGCTTTTGATAAATTTGAAGTTCTAAGTAAGAAAATTCAAAATCAACTAGAAAATAGCATTGTGTCAATTAGAACAGACAACGGTCGTGAATTTGATAACGAAACTCAATTTGGAGCTTTTTGTGATGCTAATGGCATAACACATAACTTTTCAGCTCCGCGTACTCCTCAATCAAACGGTGTAGTAGAACGTAAAATTCCAGAAATGAGTAGAACAATGCTAAATGAACAAAACATTCCACAAAAGTTTTGGTGTAACGCCGTTGACACTTCCACATATATCTTAAATAGAGTATTAATAAGACCATTTTTGAATAAAACTCCATATGAACTTTATAGAGGCAAAAAGCCTACATTAGGATACTTTAGAGTTTTTGGAAGCAAGTGCTTCATTCTTAATACTAAGGATTATCTCACCAAATTTGAACCAAAGTATTATGAAGGTGTGTTCCTTGGATACTTACAAAATAGTAAAGCCTATATCGTTTTGAACAAAGAAACCTTAAGAGTCAAGGAATCGTTGAACGTAACATTTGACGAAAGTTCACCTCCCACTAAGACATCACCTTTGGTAGATGATGATTTAGTTGAAAATCAAATAGTTGAAAACCGAGAGAATGTAGATAATGACAAGGAAGATGAACCTTTAAATAGAGAAATAGTCAATGTGAAAGAATCCAAAAGTCATCCATTAGACAATGTCATAGGAGAAATCAATGAAAGAACCTTAAGATCAAAAGTTCAAAGTCAAAGTAATTTCTTTTGTTTCATTTCAACCATTGAGCCCAAAAATATAAATGAGGCTATAAAAGATGAATCTTGGGTTATAGCAATGCAAGAAGAATTAAACCAATTTGTTAGAAATGATGTTTGGACATTAGTCCCTCAACCTAAATGTCAAACCATAATTGGAACAAAATGGGTTTTTAGAAATAAAATGGATGAAAATTGTGTAGTGTCTAGAAACAAAGCTAGGCTAGTAGCTCAAGGCTACAATCAACAAGAAGGTATAGAGTACGATGAAACATTTGCTCCGGTTGCTAGGCTCGAGTCAATTAGAATACTACTTGCATATGCATGTGCACATGACTTTAAATTTTTTCAAATAGATGTCAAAAGTGCATTTCTTAATGGTTTTATTAATGAGGAAGTCGCACAACCTCCCGGCTTTGCCGACTTTGAAAAATCAAATCATGTCTACAAACTTAAAAAAAGCTTTATACGAACTTAAGCAAGCACCAAAAGCATGGTATGATCGACTTAAGACATTCCTAGTTGAACATAAGTATACCATAGGACTAGTAGACAACACTCTTTTCACTAAGAAAAAGGGATCACATATTATCATAGTTCAAATATATGTGGATGACATCATATTCGGATCAACTTGTCAAGAATTATGCGACGATTTCTCAAAAATCATGCATGACGAGTTTGAAATGAGTATGATGGGAGAACTAAACTTTTTTCTTATGACTCTAAATAAAACAATTAGAAGATGGGATATTCTTCAACCAATCTAAGTACATCAAAGATATGCTTAAGAAATTTGGTCTTGAAGATTCCAAACCTATGAAAACACCTATGTCTTCGAAAACTAAACTAACCAAGGATGAAGAAGGTGAATCCGTACACAGCACTAAATATAGAGGAATGATTGGTAGTCTACTCTATCTCACGGCTAGTAGACACGACATTATGTTTAGTATTTTTCTATGTGCTCGCTTTCAAGAAGATCCTAAAACATCCCATCTTGAAGCCGTAAAAAGAATTTTTAGATACATTAAAGGTACTACACACTTAGGATTATGGTATCCCAAAGGAACAAGGATTGAAATCATAGTGTACGCCGACTCAGACAATGCCGGTGACTATGTCGATCGAAAGAGTACAAGTGGTATTTGTACTTTTGTTGGGCATTGTCTTACCACATGGTTCTCAAAGAAACAAACGGCTCTAGCTATCTCAACAACCGAAGCCGAGTACGTGTCTGCAGGAAAAGCATGTCAACAAGCACTTTGGATGAAACAAGCTCTCGTCAACTATGGGATTCAACTCAACGACGTCCCCATTCTCTGCGACAACAAAGGAGCTATCAACCTTAGCAAGAATCCAGTTCAACATGCTAGAACCAAACACATAGAAATTCGTCATCACTTTCTATGCGACAATGTTCAAAAAGGAAACATCTCAATCGAGAAAGTATCCTCAGAAGACAACATTGCCGATATCCTAACGAAACCTCTTAATAGAGAACCATTTAACCTTCTTAGACTTGGTTTAGGATTAAAGGATCCAAATGTGTAGTTAAAACTTTAGCTCAAACCTTAGATTAACCAAACATAACCAAAAACCAAAATTGTCCCGCGAAACCCTTCGACAACAAGGACGGAACCAAAAATTTGGTTCCGCCCTATCCGTGGGTTCCTGGGTTGGTTTTTAAATATATCAGACAAACACTCCTTCTCACATTCCCCAAAAACACACAAGAAACACAAACTCGACCCATAACACACCATTCTCAGAATTTAGGTCATCCCCTTCAACAAATGTGTGCTCTAATTCACACTGTAAGTATCCCAACTCTATTTACATTCCTGATCTGAGTCTAGGATTTCTATTTCTTGCACAAAACCAAAACTTGGGGATTATGCATCTTTTTGATTAATCATGAAGCATATTTACTAAATTACATAACAAATCATGTTTTCCATAGTTAGGAATTGCATCTTGTTGGACATTATCATAATTCACTAAAAACCCCATATGAAATTTTTGTAAAAAGCTTCTCACCATTAGGAAAAATGATTTTTCACATTGTTCATACAAATAAAAACGTTATGTTTAAAACATCATTTGCATAATGTCTCTTGAATGCTAAAGGAAATACATAACTAATATGTATTTTCGGGTACACTCAATCGAAGCTACATTGAATTAGGAGCATTTGGGTTATCTCTTATTTTGTTATAAAATTTGTTGAATGAAATTTTTATGCATTAAAAGGAGTCGAGATAACCGTACCTCCACATCGTCCCTATGTAGGCACACACTAGAACAACATATCATAATTCTAGTTAGTTTTAACTAAACTATATAATTTTTGTATCTAGGATCAAACATGCCTCCCGCAACCTTATACGATCACAAGGATACCCTTAACTACCTCCCAAAACATCATAAGACTAAGGGACATACACCAACACAAGTAAAAATCTTTAAAGCCTTAGAGAAAAGATATGTTCACGGGGGTAGAACCGTAGACCCTTCCTTTCTAGAAGGAACCAACATCCGCCAACAACTAGCTACCATTAACTTTGATTTCCTTTTGGACATTGACGAACCAATATGTTCTAGATTTTTATTAGAGTTTTATGCTAGTGTTGTCCTTAGCTCAAATGATTATAGTCTCATCTCCATTCAATTTAAAGTTAATCAAAATGACTTTAACATACCCTTAAACCAATTTGCGGAAGTCCTTGGAATTGCGGGTGAAGGTACTTGCCTTTATTTGGATAAATGGTCCTTGTCAACCCTTGATTCTCTTGTCGATCGTATGCCTCCATACGACACTCCTTTGACACCAAAAGAGATTATCTGAGACCATCTCTTCCTCCCTAGAACTGCCCACACTAGGACCACCCGACAAGGCAATGAGATCAATCGAGACCCATTTGGCATGGAGCTAAACGAACTTAGGCCACAATTTAAGAAATGGGAAGAAATTCTTTGGGCCAACGCCATGTGCACCATAGGGAATAGAGACCACATCAATGCTTGCCTATGCTACATACTTTATTGCGTGCCAACTCATCAACCTTTCAACCTTGCTTACTATGTGGCCAAAAGGATAGCCGACATACCAATGTTAGGAACCACTGCTATGCCATACGGGATACTTCTCACCCCTCTTTTTAGAGCTTTTGCACCTATCCCTCCAAATCCTATAGGTTTTTGCCCGGACTACTCCCTCATTCCCCACACATTTGTACCCTTGAGTGATAAGCGAGTAGCCGTTAAAAAAGGAAAACGTCCTCATCCACCAACCTCCTCATCATCATCATCTATGAGCGAGGATGACGGACTCCCAAACTCTAGGCTTCCACCTCTAGAATATATGAACCAACTTCCAAGAATTGAACATCAAACTGAAGAGTTCAAGCAAACGAGAGGGATGTTCAAATGCATCGGGCATTTTCTAACGAAGATCAACAAGAAACTTGACAGGCAGTGAGAGGTTAATGAGTGTTTGGTACAATTGGTTTTAAACAATGATGTGATGTATTTTTAAGATTGTAGGATATTAACTTATCATTAAACATCTATGTGAACTAACGTGATCATGCAGGGCGATAACATTTTGATGTTATCAATTTTCTAATCTTAAGCCAATGTTTGGCATAACTTCTATTATTAGTAAGTTCATTATCCTCGGATTGCTCTATATTACATGTGTTAATACCTGTTTTGTTGTTATTGTTCAATCACAACTAATTAATTACACATGTTTTAGGAAAATTTACGGGATTTGAACGGGTTTCGGGCTTTCAAAAATGCCCTCTGTTTACTTTTTTTTATCGGCGGATATGGCGGAACCAAAAATATGGTTCCGTCTGTCCAAGTTTTTGGTGCCGCCAAAAACCACCAGACGGATAAGGAAGAACCAAAAATAGGGATCCGCCTGTGTAATCGTTTAGTTCCGCGAATTCAAAAACTATAAAAATTCAAAAGTCCACTCAAGTTACCTTTCTCCAACAAGCAAGGATCCCTCAAAATGGTTCCTTGCAATCCGTGGATCAATCACATCATTAGATTTCCCACTCACTACTATGCATTAATTGCATATCTTCTTTATCTCACTCAACTCCATCTTATTGGATTGACTTTGATGATATGACTAGCTTATTTTCTTTTTCCAAATCATTAGGAACCACCATCTTTGTATGGTTTAACATCACATCCAAACACACTCTTCCATAAATCTTGGAGTCTATAGATTGGAACCTTTAGGATCAACAATTCTCACACCTTCACCACCATTTCTAGTAACATTTCTGCATCTCTCAACTATTCTCTCCAAAATGCCTAAGTCAAACAACTCCTCATCATCAAGACCTCAAAGAAGAACTGCTAGGATGAGTGTCAGACCGTGTTGTTTTGTTAATATTAACTCTTCATCCTCAGAATCATCACCTCTAAACATCTCATCTCCAATTGATAATGAGAACTTCCTAACCTTGTCAACTCCAACACCACCACATATCATCATCACCACTACACCACCTACCAAAGCACCAGTGGCCACCACACCACCTCCTGCACCATCTCTGAGAACAAGATCACCATCACCTCCTTAATCACCTAAACTTCAACCAATAGAGTTGTTTGCCACTCCACCAACCTCACCACACCCCTACTTAGAAACCTTGGAAGATCTTCCACCTAGAACCACCAATCCACCACCAATGCCTTTTGAGGTTGAATCCTCACAACAAGAACCACTACTATTCCACCCGATCTATAGGGACATTCATGGTCCTCTCTACCGTGGTCAAGCTCCACCTCAACAACCTCAACCTCAACCTCAACCTTTCTCACCAACATCCACACTCCAAGCCATTGATGAGTCAATGTGGATTAACCAACCACAAACTCAAGGCGAAATTAATGAGGAACTTGATCGCCTCTACGCCTTTTCAAACATGGTAGATTCCCACCTCAATGAAGCAATGGATCTACAATCCACATCGCTTGCATCCATCATGTCTCCACCAAACCCAAACCAACAATCAACTCATGCTTCACCACCTCCACCATCACCACCACCACCAACAAATGAACCAAACCTTCCACCCAACTTCCCTCGACATGTTTGTCCCATGTGTGAGCGAACCGCCCATCTCACTCAACGAACCAACATTTTGGTTCATGAGTTACAAAATGAAACGAGGTTCATCTTGAACCATATCGTTGAGCGTCTCAACGCTCTTTCACACCCACCGCAATAGATGTTTAAACTAGGAGCTCTTTATCTTAGGCTTGTTTTTTCTTTTATAGGATTTTTAGGACTCTTATTTTTCTTTATAAGTTAGTTTCCTTTTTATTTCCTTTGTAACATCTCAATTTGTGACTTTTGTCACAAATAATTTTCCAATGAAAGATGTTTGTTAATGTTTTTGTGTGATCACTTATTGTGCATTATATTTGGTTGGTTTGAACTATTGTCACTAACCTTTGTCTTGTAGCTCTCATTATTCATGCATCATTACATGGTTGGTTTGACCTACTTATAAACTAACATGTGTTTTGTAGCTCTTATTATTCATGCATCATTACATGGTTGGTTTGAGCTTCTTATCAACTAACATTTGTTTTGTAGCTTTGGCACCCAAACAAGGGGGAGTATTGACCAAGGGGGAGGTTATCAAGCACTAACCTTTGTTTTTGTAGCTTTCTTCATTCAAGCATTATATACTTGGCACTCCAACTAGGGGGAGTATTGTCCAAGGGGAGGCTATTAAGCACTCAAAATCCATGTATCATCATACTTGGCACTCCAATTAGGGGAGTAATAACCAAGGGCCATACACTACATTTCGCAATGCATTTCTTCATTTTGTTTCGACAAAAAGGGGGAGATAATATTAAACTCATACATTACATGTTTTATACAATTTAAAATGCCTAAATTGATTTTAAAAATTGCATAAAACTTGTTTAACCTGTATTTTTAAAAGACTGGCACTCTATTTACTTCATTCCTTAAAAATAAACTTTATGTTTTGTCATAAACAAAAAGGGGGAGATTGTTAATACAAATATCGTCTAAAAAACGTTATTTATATTTTACGATCTTTGCTATATTTTGTTAATGACAATTATAAATTTTATTTTTAGCAAAGCATAAATATAAAGTCTTTTACATCTATAGTCACAAGTTTTTCATAAACTCATAACATCATTTACATGCTACATATATGATCACTAGTTACATTTATATACATATACATGTTACTTACATGTTTTATTCATTTATATTTTATTTCTTAATATGGAATATGTACAATGACATCATGGCATGCATCACATTGATATCTTTATGATATCTTGAAGATCATATGAATATCTTGGATTGATCTTCACTCAAAGAATTAGATATGAAAATATCTTGGTTAGATTTAGGAAAGATCTTGGAGATTTGCTGTCAGGCTCCCACGGAACCAAAAGGCATAACGGACGGATCCCTATTTTTTTATCCGTCCCATCCGTGGTTTGCCAAGGCAGTTTCCTATAAATAGCAAGCCACACATTCATGTTTTCTCATCACTCATAAGCATAAACAACACTATACATTCTTTCATTCATTACTAACCCATTCATATTACATATTTCATTCTTAGTGATCTTTCTTTTGTAGCAAAGAGATCAAAGCATCACAAGCTTCAACTAAGCGTTGCAAGACTAGTTAGAATAGTGATAGTTTGAATTTGTTATTTTTCACACATCATTGTTGTACCAAACTATCATATACCTCTGTTGTGATCTGTTAGTATTTTAGTCCTTAAAATACATAGAGTATCGGGAGTGGTTGTGCCCTTGTAAAAGAACTCGATATTTAGCTTTGTACCGGAAAAAGTGTAAGCGACGTTTGAAAAGGTTTTCTCCGCCGAGAAGGGAGCTTGTTTCTTAGTGAAGAAAAACTCTCGAGTTAGAGGCTCGAGGAGTGGAGTAGGGCAAGGAAGAGAGTCATTGTAGACCGAACCACTATAAACATCCGTGTTGTGGTTTGATTGTTTCTTTCTCTACTTACTTGTTATATATTGTTTATCATTTGAATTAGTTGAAATCACGTTAAGTATTCAAAGCAAAAGAATTTTAAAACGGTAAAACTATTCAACCCCCCCTTCTAGTTTTCCACACGATTGTCTAGATTTTTTTACTATGTGCATAATCCAGTTGTATGCGAAGGAGTTTTTAAGAAAACTAGACGAGAATGACATTCTCAACTTATACCACGCACATAACGCGGTTCAAAAGATACCGAGAATGTTGGAAGCTTCAATTGTATGCACTGGGAATGGAAAAATTGTCCGAAAGAATGGCAAGGCCAATTTCATAGAGGTGATAAAAAGTATCCAACTATAATGCATGAAGCCGTTGCGTCATACGACTTGTGGATTTGGCATGCATTTTTTGGGTTAGCGGGTGCGAATAACGATCTTACCGTTTTGAATAATTCTCCGTTATTCGACGACCTGCTTGATGACATCTCCCCTGAGGTTCCATTTGAAGTCTACGGGCGTACATTTAACCATGGGTATTGTAACACCCCCATAATTTAACAGTCGCGGAAGCATACAGAACTCTGAGGGTGCTACTAAAGGATTGGGAATCACAACACAAGGTAAATAAAGAACGGAATACATACTCCATTTTAAATAAATCAACATTTAGAATTTACAAAAGATAATTCATTGTTTAGAAAAATAGACCCCTTTAGTTTCAGTGATTCCACATAAAAACAAGTCTAAACCATGTCTAGGGCTTAGGCTAACAACGCAATAGTTTTGAGAACTAACGGATCATGAAAAATGGGCATGATAGTGGGTTCTAGGGCTTAGGCTAACAACGCAATAGTTTTGAGAAAATTTAATGGTATTGTGGTCCATAAAATAATTTGCATGTATTTCACCCCATATTTGTAAAATAAGTATAAGTAAAGTGGGGCTATAAACTCACCTTTAGCAGTCTGAACAGTGAATGCTTTGAATTTAGGAATTGTACGGCATCAACACGCAACCTAGATTAATAAGTCATGTTTTAGTTTCAAGTACTAAATTAAGTCTTTACAGAATTTAATTCAAATGCTTTTAAAATGTTTATGTTATTTTCACTTGTGTGGCATCAAGTGAGGTTATGAATGGATTCCTAAGTAATGGTAGGTATTGGCTCTACAAAATGCTTAAGTGTACGGAAATGAAGATATGGGAGTCTTATAGGGTTTTGATTGACGAAATTCGGAAGATGATGAAATGGATGGTCCGAAAGCACGAATAGATATTATCGAGATGTTGTATATATTAAGGATGTGTAGTTTAGTAAAAAAAAAAATATATAATTAGTTGTATAGATTTTGAAATAAAACTAAGTGTAAGTGACGTTTAGTATTTAAATGTTTATTATCTCAAGAAAATGTTGTATAACGTCTGCGTGATAAAAGTTTTGTTTACCTCGTTTAATTAAAATCAACTAGGTTCATCAAATTAATAAAAACTAGCTATAACTCGTGTTTGTATATTGGTTCCACTATTACACGTTTAGAAAACATTCGATTCTTGTTATAATAGTTCAAGTATGGTTTTGCTAAGATTACATTTTCTAATTCTTGTTAATGACGTGGGTAATTATTTGTCCGATTTCAAAACAACGTTTATAAATGGGAAAGAAACGTGTATCTAATTATATGTGTTTTACTTTATATTCAATAGAAATTTATTGGTCAATTGTATAACGAGTTCTATATATATATATATATATATATATATATATATATATATATTGGCGACATGTATTTGTATGTATGTTCACATCTTTTTAACGTCGAAAGTTAGTGTTTCTGGATAATGTTTTGTGACAAGTTAAGAATCGAATTCTAATTATATGGCAGACGGGTTTTAAATCATGTCAACACAAATTTATACAATAACATTCGATATAAAACTTTCTTGTGTGTTCGGCTATTTTAATTCGCGGCTGATATATACAAACATCCACATTTTATACGGTCAACTCTTGGTGGGTTGTGGCCCAACTGAGTCAAAGGAGGAGGAGGGTCTCAGTGTTGGGCTGGACTGAGACTTTTACCACCGAAAACTGCATTGGGCCTGGTGGGCTCAGGGAGGTTACTATTTATATATCCTACACGAGCTGGACAAAGGGGGTGAATTTGATTGGGCTTTTCCATTGGGCTGGAACTCCTCTAGTGTTATACGAATGCAATCACAAATGCTGAGAACTTTGTGTGATCACTGGGAAAGTGGAAGGATGTATTCGACATCCAAAGGCTTGTGATACCAAGCTATTCCTCACATCGAGGTCGAGTACTACTCGGCTTCTCAATCATAAGAGTTTCAATGTCGCGTGAGGCCTTTGATTTGGCACAACCATCCTCGCATCGACAAGGAATGACCCAATTCAAGTGTGAGAATTAACTTTAGGAAAAGGGGAAATACTTAACACACCATTGTGTTTTAGCCGATTGTTAAGCAACCAAAGATAGGCTATTGGTGTTGGTGTGAAGGTTCGCATTGGACACCGATGGTGGGTTCAAGTCGACCGGGTAAAGTTTCACCCCATTTGGGGTTCGACCTTGAGTTTAACCAAGGTGATTTCTAGGTTCTAACCAAACATACATTGACCACTTTTCACCAACAAACCTTGAACAATAACCTATGTCGCAAAATGAGTGAGTTTGAGGGGCTGAGCTAGGGGCTCGTACGAGTTCTAACCCATGGCTAGCACACCCACCATGGTGGCTGCCTGGGGTGGGTTGGATTGGCAAGGAAAATTCGGCCATAATCCTCCCCTGTCGGGGTGGTTTTCCCTCAGCCGTAGGTCACCACAACACACCCTATTTGGGTGATTTCTATTCGATTCAGGGTGATCCAGGTTTCCCTTTAACCAAGACAAGTACCTCCAGACCTAAAAGGGGTGGTCATTCGAAAGGGTTCTAACATCAAATTCCCGCAACAACCATTCTTGGCTCAATCAAACCTAAGGACTTTTCGAGTCACTCGACTCAAACTATGGATTTAATCAACCACCATGACCAATGATAACATGGCCAAATGATGATTTCTAGATTTCTCAACTTATGCCATTTCTAGCTTTCTTAAGATTCTATGCCACAAGGACAATAACGTCAACAACAACAACCAATTTTTTATAGCAACATGAATCTGAAACCTAATTAAACTACGATATGATTTAAAATCAACAAAGATCAATTTAAGAACATTTCAAATGATAGTAATGAATATAAAAAGAGTCGAATACAAGGTATTTATACCCTTATTGATGAATCGAATGAGAGGCTTTAAATTCAGAAGAACTCGAACAAGATCCAAATCCGAAACCCTTGCTATCCCAATCGAACCACAGCCAAGACCACTTCAAAACACTTATTTTCCTTCGAACACCCTTGTCTTCTCAGAAATTTTGAGTGGTTGTAAGCGATGGTGTGATTGATTGTGCCTGGGATAGCAGTATAAAAAGAGGAAACTTGAGAGTGGTTCCATTTTTACTTTCGGATTTGGGGTAGGGAAAACTTCCATTCAAGTGTAATTTCCTCATCTTATGCGGTTTTTTATGGTTGACTTTGGGGGAACCGATACTATGAAGGCGATTGTTACTTCCTAGGTCGAAGAGAAAGATATGTGGACAAATGAGATGGAGATGGATCGCTGGTTCTTTTCTAGGGTGGTGGAGCGGCGGACAAGAAAAGAAGAAAACGATAAAGAGGAATGGGGAAATGTGTGAGTGGGTAATATATTAGGTATTATCCGAATTGATTTTATTTGAGGGGTGGTAAAATTATACCCCGTGTCCCGCTGAGCTGAGTTGAATTTGGGTTTTTCGGTACTGACACGAATAGGGAAAAATGAATTTTAGGAACGTTTTTATAAAACTTATATGAATTTAGAGTTGGTTGACTCAAAATAACTTCTGAGTTTTAAATTTGTCACTGAGGTGAATGTCGGTACGCGTGTGGTTCCGTTTTTGAGTAAAAGTGAGATAACCTCCCATTTTTACTACATTATAGTTTGTAAATGTGGGAATGG
The DNA here is from genome assembly GCA_021014915.2 of Artemisia tridentata subsp. tridentata. Classification (NCBI taxonomy): domain Eukaryota; kingdom Viridiplantae; phylum Streptophyta; class Magnoliopsida; order Asterales; family Asteraceae; genus Artemisia; species Artemisia tridentata. Next base: position 233,449,942 of record CP139508.1, on the reverse strand, counting down.
GAAAATTTACTGTTCCTGGTGAGATTTACTAGTTTTGGTGGGTTACTGTGTGACACAGTGTGCGGGTTTGTTTTCCCGTGATAGTTATGTACTCATGTAATTTCCTAGTTTAGTGATTTAGTCATAATAAATTGACAGGTATTATTTAAATACTAGTGAGAAATTTACCATTATTTTACATCCTCCCCGTCTTAGAGAAGAAAACCGTCCTCGGTTTTCACTTAGGGTTACCCGATAGATTTGAGAAAAGATGTGGGTATTTACGCTTGATCTCGTCCTCCCATTCCCACGTGTATTCGGGACCTCTTCGGGAGTTCCAACGAACTTTAACGATAGGGATACGGCTTTGCTTTAGCCGTTTGATTTCTCGATCCATTATTTCAACAGGTTCCTCAACGAAATTTAACCTTTCGTCAACCTGGATTTCTTCCTGAGGAATGGCAAGCGTCTCGTCGGAGAGACATTTCTTTAGATTGCTCATGTGAAACACGTTGTGTACGGAGCTGAGTTCTTGTGGTAACTCAAGTCGAAAAGCTACCGGTCCTATTCTTGTAAGAATTTTGAAAGGTCCTATATATCGGGGGTTTAGCTTTCCACGCTTCCCAAAATGGATCACGCCTTTCCAAGGCGATACTTTCAACATAACACGATCACCAACTTGGAACTCAAGTGGTTTTTGTCTCTTGTTAGCATAGCTTTTCTGACGGTCTCGAGCCGCCTGTATCCGGCTCTTGATCTGTACAATCTTTTCCGTAGTCTCTTGTACTAACTCAGGACCAGTGAGCTGACTTTCTCTGACTTCAGCCCAACATATTGGTGATCTGCACTTTCTGCCATACAGTGCCTCATATGGTGCAGCTTTGATGCTGGTGTGATAACTATTATTGTAAGAAAACTTGGCTAATGGCAGGTGTCTATCCCAGCCGTTTCCAAAGTATATTACACATGCTCTCAGCATATCTTTTAAAGTTTGGATGGTTCTTTCACTCTGACCATCTGTCTGAGGATGATATGCGGTGCTCATATCCAGGTCAGTTCCGAAGGCATCTTGTAGTGATCTCCAAAAGTTTGACGTAAAACGACTATCTCTGTCGGAGATGATGAAAAGTGGAACTCCATGTCGAGCAACTATCTCCTTCACATATAGTCGCGCAAGCTTGTCCATGTTATCATTTTCTTTGATCAGTAGGAAGTGGGTGGATTTGGTAAGATGATCAACGATTACCCAGATAGTGTCGTAACCACTTGATGTCCTTGGCAGTTTGGTGATAAAGTCCATCGTTATACGTTCCCACTTCCACTCGAGGATTTCAGGTTGTACGAGTAAACCTGACGGTCTCTAATGTGCAGCTTTGACATTTGAACATGTTACACATTTACTGACATAAGTTGCAATGTCAGCCTTCATATTGGGCCACCAATATAGCTTCTTTAGATCAAGATACATCTTTTCGGCTCTTGGATGGATAGAGTATTTAGATTTATGGGATTCGTGCATGATGAGGTCTCGTATACCTCCATAGAGCCGGACTCAGCTTCTGTCCTTGTAACATAATTTCCCATCTGTTCTCTTTGTGAACCCATTTTCGCTTTCAGGCATTCCATAAACCTTCTCGTTAGGTCTGTTTTCTTCTTTAAGGGCCTAGGCCTGAGCCTCAATAATATTTGATGGGAGTGGTGAGGCAATTGTCATACCTATCGATCGTACTCTTAGAGGTTTCGGTCTCTCTTTTCGGCTAAGGGCATCCACTACCACATTTGCTTTGCCTGGGTGGTATTGAATTTCACAGTCATAGTCACTTAGCAATTCTAACCAACGGCGTTGCCTCATATTGAGTTCCTTCTAATCAAGGATATGTTGCCAACTTTTGTGGTCGGTGTAAACTACACACTTGGTGCCGTAAAGATAGTGTCTCCAGATCCTGAGAGCAAACACTACTGACCCCAGCTCTAGGTCATGTGTAGTGTAATTCTTCTCGTGGGTTTTCAATTGTCGTGAGGCGTAGGCTATCACCTTTTCTCGCTGCATCAAGACAGCTCCTAACCCTTTGTGCGAGGCGTCACAGTAGACTACAAAGTCCTCACTGCCTTCAGGTAGGGCTAAGATACGTGCACTACACAACTTATCCTTAAGATGTTGAAAAGCTTCTTCCGCTTTATCTCACCAGTCAAAATTTTCATTTATCTGGGTTAGCTTGGTCAAAGGCTTCACAATTTTCGAGAATCCCTCGATAAATCTTCTGTAGTACCCTGCAAGTCCTAAGAATTGGCGTATTTTGGTGGGAGTTGTAGGTGTCATCCAATCCTTTATCGACTCAATCTTTGCAAGATCTACATGAATACCTTGTCTATCGATTACGTGACCTAAGAATTGAACTGTTGGTATCCAAAATTTGTACTTGGAAAACTTAGCATATAACAACTCCTTCTTCAGCAGTTCTAGGATTAGTCTAAGATGTTCTTCATGCTCCTTCTCACTCTTAGAGTATATCAATATGTCGTCGATGAAGATGATCACAAACTTGTCTAGGTACGGCTTACACACCCGATTCATGAGGTCCATGAATACTGCTGGTGCATTGGTTAAGCCAAAAGGCATAACCTGAAACTCGTAGTGGCCGTAATGAGTTCTAAATGCCATTTCCGGGATATCTTCTTCTCGAGCTCTAAGCTGGTGGTAACCGGACCTCAAGTCGATTTTTAAATAAACGCACGATCCTTGAAGCTGATCGAACAGATCATCGATTCTAGGGAGTGGGTATCGGTTTTTGATAGTTAATTTGTTGAGTTCCTGGTAATTGATGCACATTCGAAAAGATCCATCTTTCTTTTTGACGAATAGAACTGGAGCTCCCCAGGGCGAGAAACTTGGTCTGATGAATCCTTTCTCGGAGAGTTCCGACAACTGTTTAGCTAACTCCTGCAGTTTTGTCAGAGCTAATCGGTAAGGTACTCGTGCCACGGGTGCGGCACCGGGCACTAGGTCGATTCAAAATTCGACCTGCCGTGTTGGCGGAAGTCCGGGTTAGTCTTCGGGGAAGACTTCTGGGAAATCTCTAATGATTGGCACATCTTCCAACCGTTTTCCTTCCGGCTCCTTTTCTTCTTTTCTGGAAACCTGTGCTAAGAAGAGAAGGCATCCTTTCTCGAGGTGTTTTTGGACCTTCGTGGAAGAGATGACGTTTAATCTCGAGGCACTTCATCGATCTCTTCTGTCGCCTTCGACGATTAGAACTTCGTTCCTGTAAGGTAGTCGAACAATCTTTTCGTCACAAAGAATAGTGGAACGGTGTTTCGACAACGAATCCATGCCAATAATAACATCAAAACTACCCAATTCTACAGGCATGAGATTGATGTTGAATGGGTGGTTTAACAAATTCAAGGTTCAGCCTCTTACTATCGTGTCTACTCTTTCTACCTTTCCATTTACTAATTCCACATTATATACATTGCCTAAGGTGGTCGGGGTTATACCGAGCAACGGGCTAAATGCAGTAGAGACAAAACTTCTATCCACTCCCGTATCAAACAGTATAGATGCATAGCGGTTATTTAAAAGGAACGTACCCGTTACGACATTCGGGTCCTCCCGGGCTTCCACTTTGCCCACTGCATAGACCCTGTCGCGGGCTCCTCCATCATTTCCCTGATTTCCTTGGGGCACAACAGCTACTTGGTTCATACCAGCTCCTGGATTCCTCTGGTTACCCTGATTGCCTTGTTGACCTCTGTTGCCACCATTGCCCTGGTTCTTGAGCTTTCGGCATTCATTTCGATAATGCCCTTTTTCACCATAACCAAAACACGTGATCTCGGCTTTTGGGTTGTTTGTTGGTGCAACTTGTACCGTTGCTAGAGGTCTTGCTCTGCAATCGCGGGTCATATGTCCTATCTTCTGACATTTATTGCATTTAACCGTGCACGGACCCTTATGATGTAACTTGCATCGATTGCACAGTGGCAAGTTCCCTGCGTAGACCTTTCTCTCTGTCGGCCCTGCAGCATATACCTTTGCAACTTCTTGCCTTTCGTTCGAGTGGTTGTTGTTTCGGGAATGGTCATCCCATTTCCTTTCGTTGTTCACACCCGCTCCGATCGAATCCTCGATCACCTGATCCATCAATTTGTTTGCTACCTCCATAGTCTCGTGGAAATCTGTAGCCTTGTAGGTGGTGACGTTTCCCTTAATAGATGGAGGTAATCCGCCAATGTACTTTTCCAACAGTCGGGTTTTAGTTTGAACCATATCAGGACATAGTAAGGCAAGTTCCTGAAAACGTCGGTTATACACTGCCATATTGGTACCTTGTACCTTTAGATTCAAAAATTCTACTTCCAACTTCTTCACCTCATTTCGAGGACAGTATTTCTTAAGAATCATCTCTTTAAAGCTTTCCCATGACATTGCATACACAGCGTCATAGCCAGATGATTTCAAGTAGTTGTTCCACCAAGTTAAAGCTGCATCCAGAAAAGTAAACGATGCAAACTTAACTCGGTCCTCTTTCGAACAACCACAAATTCGGAACACCGTCTCCAACCTTTCGATCCATCAGACCAACACAACTTCTCCTTCAGTACCACCAAAACCTCCAGTCATCACTTTCCGGAAGTCTTGATATGTACAACTGCGAGTGTTGTTGGTTGTGGGCCTCGAGTTCCCAACATATGTTGTGGAGTTGTTTGCTGCAGCCAGTGCTGCTGCCACCCGTTCTTCTACCAGTTGATCGAGTATGGCTCAATTTATAGGTGGAGCCGCTGCAGCAGCCCTAGCGGGGCCTTGGTTTGTTGGTTGTGCACGAGCAGTTCTGGTTGTCCTCTTTGGAGGCATTTTGCTGTATCAGAAAGATAGATAAAATTAACAGTTGGAGGGTTTGTTATCGCACAATTTACTATGAGTAGAGTATATTAATATGATCAATTATAAGGAAGACGGCACAATAGAATAGTCAATGAAGCTTATCATAAATTAGGATCGAATTGTGTTCACAAGAATTACAAGCTTGAGATATTCAAGGAAAAGAGTACAGGTTTTCGAATATAGAAAAGAAACAACAACATAACTGCTAGAACTAAAATCCATCACGCCCTATGCGTAGCTGCTCCAGCTCCTGTGTCATCCGTGCTATAATAGTCTCCAGATGAGCTACTCTAGTCTCCAGCTGCGCAATGCGTCTTTTTGATGCCAAAACCTCTCTGCGGTCCTCATGCTCGGACCTCGTGACCCTAGCCATCACCGACTCTAACTCATGCATCTGATGCCAGTTAGTCCACTCAGCATCCCATGCCCTAACCTGATCTCTGCCTAGGTCGTCCATCCTCTGACGCACCTCAGCAAGTTCCCTGCCAACTTGATCCTTACATCTCCCGAGCCTTTCTAACTTATCAGAATGGACATCTAGCAAGTTTCCCTATGCTCCCAACAGGACTAAAAACCTAGTGACATCATCTTCTTCCTCTTCTGCCATCGGTGAAATAGCAGGTGAAGGGGAAACCTGTATAGATGGAGATGGCAGCACAAATGAAGGTGATGATGGCTCATATGTAGGACTGTCAGCACCAGGTTGGGTGCTGTGTATGCACTCAGTATCCTTCCACACTTCACCGTTGATCTCACAAGTAACTGGAGCCTCATCTCTAGCTCGTAACCCAGTAGCTCTCAATCCTAATCCGAGAGGCATATCTATGTCACCTCCCATAGTCCCACTATCTGAACAACCCTGGAGCTCTGCGCTATCTCAAACGTGCTTGGTACCTCCTCCATAATTCCCTTTCCATGTCATGGCTCAGCTAGTATAACCTCTTCTAGAGTGGGGTCTGCCATTGGCTCCTCCTCAGGGTCTTCCTCCGGATCCTCTTCTGATACTTCTTCTTCCTCAACTGAGTATGAGTCATTGTCTCTCCTGAGCCTTTGACGGGGTGGTGACTGATCAGGGGATGTGGGACACGCATACGAGTAATACGGCAGACTGGAATAGTATGGATGTATGGAGTAGGTTGTGTAGTAGAATCAGTAGTGGGGATAGGCTGGATGGAAGTATGGTCGGTAGTAGGTGTAGGTAATGCTGTAGTAGGCTCAAGTAAGTCGGGATCTGGTGCATTATAGGCCTGCAGTACATGCATGTATGGATCGTCTGAGTCTGGCGAGATCGGAGGAATGGGATGGGAAGACATAGTCTATGACAAAAACGGCATATGTGTGTAAGTATATTGAAAATACTCGTAATAAATAGTGTAGGTTGAGTGTATATAAATATATATACATATAATACTTATAGTACATGTAATTATGTAAAATTAATGAATCATAAATCATAGCATGCAGTCAAGGCAAATAAACAGCAAGTAAGTGGCAAGCAAAGCAAGTGGCGGTCGACTTGTTTTTATAAAAACGGTTATAGTTTAGGGTTTATATGTACCTAGTTCTCTATAACCTGGCTCTGATACCAATCTGTAACACCCCCATAATTTAACAGTCGCGAAAGCATACAAAACTCTGAGGGTGCTACTGGAGGATTGGAAATCACAACACAAGGTAAATAAAGAACGGAATACATACTCCGTTTTAAATAAATCAACATTTAGAGTTTACAAAAGATAATTCATTGTTTAGAAAAATAGACCCCTTTAGTTTCAGTGATCCCACATAAAAACAAGTCTAAACCATGTCTGCCAATTCTTCTGAAAAAGGGCTATGACCCTTGCCTTGCCGAAACCTTGCCACAACAATCAAATTACACACCTGAGAAAAACATGCTAAAAGTCAGCAAAAAGCTGGTGAGTTCATAGGTTTAAATTAAAGCAGTAAATAATAGAATTTGGACCAATAGTTTTGGGTACGATCATTACAACACATATAATGTCATACAAAATAGTCTATCGCGCTAGCTCTAAGTTCATGCAAACGAAGCTCGACAGTTTAGTGCGTTAATCTATAGCACATAAATAATAGTCAAGGGGCCCTTAGCGAGTGTTTAACCCAATACACTCGTAGTTCGACTTGCTATACGCCCGCATTGACCTGTCTGGCCAACCGAACGGGGGAGTCACCCCAATAGATCTATCTTAAGCAATCGCACTTCCCAAAGGGAACTAACGGCTCATGAAAAATGGGCATGATAGTGGGTTCTAGGGCTTAGGCTAACAACACAATAGTTTTGAGAAAATTTAATGGTATTGTGGTCCATAAAATAATTTGCATGTTTCTCACCCCATATTTGTAAAATAAGTATAAGTAAAGTGGGGCTATAAACTCACCTTTATTAGTCTGAATAGTGAATGCTGTGAATTTAGGAATTGTACGGCACCAACACGCAACCTAGATTAATAAGTCATGTTTTAGTTTCAAGTACTAAATTAAGTCTTTACAGAATTGAATTCAAATGTTTTTAAAATGTTTATGTTGTTGTCACTTGTGTGGCATCAAGTGAGGTTATGAATGGATTCCTAAGTAATGGTAGGTATTGGCTCTACGAAATGCTTAAGTGTACGGAAATGAAGATATGGGAGTCTTATAGGGTTTTGATTGACGGAATTCGAAAGATGATGAAATGGATGGTCCGAAAGCACGAATAGATATTATCGAGATGTGGTATATATTAAGGATGTGTAGTTTAGTAAAAAAAATATATAATTAGTTGTATAGATTTTGAAATAAAACTAAGTGTAAGTGACGTTTAGTATTTAAATGTTTATTATCTCAAGAAAATGTTGTATAACGTCTGCGTGATAAAAGTTTTGTTTACCTCGTTTAATTAAAATCAATTAGGATCATCAAATTAATAAAAACTAGCTATAACTCGTGTTTGTAAATTGGTTCCACTATTACACATTTAGAAAACATTCGATTCTTGTTATAATAGTTCAAGTATGGTTTTGCTAAGATTACATTTTCTAATTCTTGTTAATGGCGTGGGTATTTATTGGTCCGATTTCAAAACAACATTTATAAGTGGTAAAGAAACGTGTATCTATTTATATGTGTTTTACTTTATATTTAATAGAAATTTATTGGTCATTTGTATAACGAGTTCTATATATATATATATTGGCGACACGTATTTGTATGTATGTTCACATCTTTTTAATGTCGAAAGTTAGTGTTTCACGATAATGTTTCGTGACAAGTTAAGAATCGAATTCTAATTATATGGCAGACGGGTTTTAAATCATGTCAACACAAATTTATACAATAACATTCGATATAAAACTTTCTTGTGTGTTCGGCTATTTTAATTCGCGGCTGATATATACACACATCCACATTATATACAGTCAACTCTTGTTGGGCTGCGGCCCAACTGAGTCAAAGGAGGAAGGGGGGTCTCAGTGTTGGGCTGGACTGAGACTTTTACCACCGAAAACTGCATTGGGCCTGCTGGGCTCAGGGAGGTTACTATTTATATATCCTACACGGGCTGGACTAAGGGGGTGAATTTGATTGGGCTTTTCCATTGGGCTGGAACTCCTCTGGTGTTATACGAATGCAATCACAAATGCTGAGAACTTTGTGTGATCACTGGGAAAGTGGAAGGATGTATTCGACATCCAAAGGCTTGTGATACCAAGCTATTCCTCACATCGAGGTCGAGTACTACTCGGCTTCTCAATCATAAGAGTTTCAATGTCGCGTGAGGCCTTTGATTTGGCACAACCATCCTCGTATCGACAAGGAATGACCCAATTCAAGTGTGAGAATTAACTTTAGGAAAAGGGGAAATACTTAACACACCATTGTGTTTTAGCCGATTGTTAAGCAACCAAAGATAGGCTATTGGTGTTGGTGTGAAGGTTCACATTGGACACCCATGGTGGGTTCAAGTCGACCGGGTAAAGTTTCACCCCATTTGGGGTTCGACCTTGAGTTTAACCAAGGTGATTTCTAGGTTCGAACCAAACATACATTGACCACTTTTCACCAACAAACCTTGAACAATAACCTATGTCGCAAAATGAGTGAGTTTGAGGGGATGAGCTATGTGCTCGTACGAGGTCTAACCCATGGCTAGCACACTGACCATGGTGGCTGCCTGGGGTACGTGGGATTGGCAAGGAAAATTCGGCCATAATCCTCCCCTGTCGGGGTGGTTTTCCCTCAGCCGTAGGTCACCACAACATACCCTGTTTAGGAGTGAGAGGGATTTGATACACCTAATAGGATATTAGTCCTTTGTAACTTTGTGTATGTGATACTTTGAGTTAATATGGTTAAGTATGCGGAATCTACTTAACCACACTTAGAAGGTTATTTGGTTATTGGAAATGGAAAGTAATGCTTTAGTAATGAACAATGAACACACAATGTTAACACCAAACGATTCAATATTATTAAGATAATAATACGAGTGATCTTCACTATCACTAGGGTTACAAACCTTGAATCTATATGTTTCTATGACTTATGATTTCTATGATAAGTTATGTTCTTTGTTCTTGAGAGATATGTATTTTTAAGTTCATGCATCAAGTACTTATCTCTAAGCTAAGATCTTCTTTTTATAGTCCAAAGAAGATCTTTACAATAATGTCAAGTCTTGTCGAACTACTTGCTAGCTTATGTTGAGTGTGTCAGTAGCTAAGATACAACATGTATCTATGTTTACAACTTGTTTGACTGACTACAATCAAATATATTATCTACCGTATATACTTGACTTTTATACACAAATATCTTTTTATACTTATCCAACCAGCAGTAGTAAACGTGACACTTATCCATCCAGCAGTAGTATAAGTTACACCAGCAGTAGGATCAACCAGCAATACCTTCTTTGTACTAGCAGTACTAACTTCAGTTAGTATTGTTAGTTATAACTTGAGAGGCTTTAGATATACACTAGCAGTAGAAACTGTTAGTGTATTCTTCTCAACAGTACTAACTTTGTGAACTTGTAATTCCCAATACTAATCTTCAGAATATTTAATTCCCAACAATCCTCCCCTAAACATGTGATTCCCTAATCAACATGTTTCTTCTGAATTAAATTTTGATTATGAGGATCTTTCAAACACTTCATAGTCAGACTCTTGATATGAGCTTTCCTTTGTTCATCAAGATTATTCTGTCTAACTTATCTGCTTTATGTGAATCTCTTTCAGCAATAACATCATCTTCTTTGTCTTGAACAATAGCAGTATCTTGAATAAAAGATGGTGCAATTTTCTTAGATGGAGGAATTATAAGAGGCAATGGTGCTGTGTATCTTGGATGCTTGTTCCAAGAAGTCAAATCTTCTTCCAGCATGCCTTTGCAAATGATGAAAAAACGTAGTGAACTGAAATTGAAACTGAAAGATCCTAGATAGAAGTTTCTCCATTTGAATGTTTCATCCCTTCTGAATATATATAATACTCCAGAATCTTCATTTGAACTTTCTTTATTTGAAGAGCTTATTCCCAGTATCCATCAACTTAAAAAGTTTATTCCCAGCATCCATCAACTGAATGCTTGTTCTTATTATTTGCAGAATAATAAGACATGTTAGCTTCTCAAGAAGCTGACATCATCATCTTGTATGCTCTTGTCTTTTCTTTAACTTGATCAATTTGAGTTTCCTCCCCTGATTCTGAGCATACACAATCTTTTCTTCCCTTATTGGATAATCTTCCTCTCCTTAGATTGGAAGATCTCTCACCATGTACCAAAATATTTCCTCCCCTGTTTGGAAGATCTCTCACCATCATCTGATCTACCAATTAGAACATGTTTTCAGACAATGTTATACATGAAGCTATCAATTCCTTAAGAGTTTATGTGCTGCCCTCATCACTTCTAGGTGTGTTAACTCCTATGAGAGGAGATTCATGGGGTATTGACTCATTATCCATCATTTGATGGTTATTCTGAGTCTCTTTGAAAATCCTTTTTAAGAAACTTTTGACTTAGCAGTATGAATATGATTTTATTATGAAAAATCATACAGCTCTCAACCATTTTGAAGGGATTAAGTGTGTAACAGACACTTAATCAAGAATTTGGTTTAAGTTAACATCTGATTGTGTGAGAACCAATGTTTTCAGTTATAAATAACTGCATGTGTAAAGATAAACCTATTCAAAAGGCTTTCTTGACAGGGTTTCCAGCTCATAGCAATTGTTGCCTCTAACACAAGTGTTAGATTCACTTTTGCTAGCTGTTCTTTCTATCAGATGTCCTTAGACTTGCTCATTATACTTAAAAGTATAAAATGATAAAAAGTGAGTTGTGTCAGTTACTATCTGACCAACTGAGCCATCAAGTCAATGTGAAACATCATAATTAGGTTTCAAGAAAGAAGTTTTAAAGAATCAATTAACTTAGGGGTAAACCTTTGTTAATGAATTCCCAAAGTCAGTCCATCATAAACCTATTATGTCAGCAACTAGCATAATCATTCTGCTGCTTCCATTTCACTTGAAACTTCCTTTGTGCTCAATGTTCATACCTGAAATTGTTATTCCAAAACCAAGAAACAAAATGCAAAGCATTTTTCTTACAGCAGTATAAACCTTATATGACTAACAGGATGAACTAAACAATCAAAATTTGTACTAGCAGTACAAACTTTTCAGTAACAGTGGTAATTAACAATGCTAGCAGTACAAACAAAAAATTTAGATACAAAAACACAGAGTTTAAAATCATTGAGGATTAAGCATTCCAATACTTGCTACCAAGTATTGAAACCTTCCAACATCAAAAGCTTTTGTAAGAAGATCTGCAAAGTTGTGATCAGAATCAATTTTAAGAGCTTGAATTAACTTTTTCTCATTACAGTCTCTAATAAAATGATGTCTAATTTCAATGTGTTTTGTTTTAGAATGTTGCACCGGGTTTTTAATTATGCAAATTGTACTACTATTATCAATATGTATGACAGTTTTTAAGAAATTGTACCCATAGTCAAGAATTTGGTTTTGAAGCCATAGAACTTGACCACAGCAACTTGCAGCAGCTACATATTCAGCTTCAGTTGTTGAAGTAGCCACAATTGTTTGCTTCTTACACTGCCATGAGATAGTCTACACCCAAGGAATTGACATTCTCTAGTTGTTGACTTTCTGTCCAAGCTAGCACCTGCATAATCACTATCTGAAAATGCCACCAAGTCAAAAGGTGATTCTCTAGAATACCATAGACCCAACCTAGGTTGACCCTTGAGATATCTAAAAATCCTCTTGACAGCGGTTAAATGAGAAACCTTTGGAGTTACTTGAAATCTTGCACAAGCACAAACAGAGAACATGATATCAGGTCTTAATGATGTGAGATACATCAAAGAGCCTATCATAGATCTCTATGTGTGTACATCTACATTTTCTCTATCTAAATCTTTAAGAAGTGGCTTCTCAGAGTCCATTGGTGTACTTGCTACCTTTGAATCAGCAAATTGAAATTTTCTAAGAATCTCTGCAACATATTTATCTTGGCTGATAAATAGGCCTTCAAATGATTGCCTAACTTGCAGACCCAAAAAGAATGTAAGTTCCCCCATGGAACTCATCTGAAACTTATCATGCATAAGCTTCTCAAACTCTAAACACATCTCCTTCCTTGTAGATCCAAAGATGATATCATCCACATACACCTGAACTAGCAAAAGATCATTCTTGTGCTTCTTGATGAATAATGTCTGATCAATCTTGCCTCTTTGAAATCCATTTTCTGTCAAATAGGAAGCCAGTGTTTCATACCAAGCCCTTGGTGCCTGATGAAGGCCATAAAGAGCCTTAACTACCTTGTACACTTTGTCTGGATGGTCTGGGTCAGTAAACCCTGGAGGTTGTGAGACATACACCTCTTCTTCAATAGTATCATATAAAAAAACACTCTTGACATCCATTTGATAAACTGTGAAGCCCATAAATGAAGCATAAACCAAAAATAACCTAATGGCTTCAATCCTTGCTACTGGAGCAAAAACCTATTCATAGTCTATCCCTTCTTCTTGTGTGTACCCTTGGGCTACTAATCTAGCCTTATTCCTAATCACTATGCCCCTTTCATCCCTTTTATTTCTGAAAACCCATCTAGTGCCAATTACCCTTACACCCTTGGGTAAATCAACTAGCACCCATACCTTCTGAATCTTAAACTGAAGAAGCTCTTCTTGCATAGCTTCTACCCAGCTTGAATCATCTAGGGCTTTAAGAACATTCTTTGGTAAACATTTGGCCTAGCAGGATGAACTGTTTTCTGGGCAGTATCTTGCTCTGTCTCAGCAGTATGAACTTTTGGCTCAGCAGTAGGAATAATGATTGTACTGCTGACTTGTTCTTCTTGTTCATCTTCCTTGTTTTCATCTTCAATCCCTTCTTTAGCTTTATCAGTAGAAGGTTCATCATTTGTTGAAGTTGAAGCCACACTTGTACTTGTCCATATTGGCATCCATACATAATCTTGATCTTTCTCTTTATCTAACCCTGCCTCATTTGTTGTTTCATCTCCTTTTGAACCTGAAAATTCATTAGTTTCTGCAACAATAGGCACATAATTCATAGAATGGGTTAGTGTCTCAAGATCAAATAGCCAATTGGGACCTTGACCTGCTACATTGGATTTATTCTCTAAAAACTCCACATGCAGGTTCTCCTCTACTCTTCTAGTTCTTGAGTTGTATACTCTAAAAGCTTTGCTATTAAGAGAATATCCAACTAAGAATCCTTTATCTGCTTTACCATCAAACTTTCCTAGATGGTCTAAGGTGTTCAGAATTGTCACATGACATCCAAAAGGTCTAAGAAATCCTATTGCAGGAGTTCTACCTCTAAAAAGTTCATATGATTTCTTATTGTGAGATTTGATGACCAAAACCCTATTCTGGACATAGCCAACAGTATTAACTGCTTCAGCCCAAAAAGTGATAGGCAACTTAGAGTCGGCTAACATGGTTCTAGCAGCTTCTATGAGTGTTCTATTTCTCCTTTCAGCAACTCCATTTTGCTGAGGAGTTCTAGCTACACTAAATTCTCTCCTAATACCTTTTTCCTTGCAGAAGTCATCCATAACTCTATTCTTAAACTCTGTCCCATTATCACATCTAATGACTTTTACTTTCTTGTCTACTTGGTTTTCTATCTGAGTAATGTATGTCTTAAGGATGCTAGAAGTCTCATCCTTAGAACCTAAAAAGAAAACCCATGTAAATCTACTATAGTCATCAGTAATAACTAGACAATATCTTTTATGCATCATACTACTAACAGAAGTAGGTCCAAATAAGTCCATATAAAGCATAAACAATGATTGATCAATAGAGTTAAAAATTTTGGGCTTACAAGTGGCTTTGTGTTGTTTGCCTTTAAGACAAGCAATGCATGTTTGGTCATTTTTAAATCGTTTTTTAGGTAAACCTCTTACCAAACCATTCTTAACAATCTTATTTATGGTTTTGAAGTTAATGTGACCAAGCCTTCTATGCCATTTCATTGATTCATCTAATATGGCCTTTGCAACAAGACAAGTTAAAGCCTTTTTAGGAACAATGTTCTTCATATCAACACTGTACATGTTGCCCTTTCTTGGAATTTTAAGAAGTACTTGACTTTCATCAGGCATCTTAAAATCAGAAGAAAGTACAAGACATTCAGTGTCAGTAAAAAGAACTTTTTTCTTTTTTTCACACATTTGTGAGACACTAAAAAGATTATACTTAAGGTCTTGTACATAGTACACATCTTCAAAATCTAAATTTCCAGTTTTGATTGTACCTTTACCAGAAATTTTGCCACCAATACCTCCTCCAAAGCTAACATATCCTCCATTTATTGATTGAAAATCTGAGAGATAAGACATGTTGCCAGTCATGTGCCTTGAACATCCACTATCTGAGTATCCTTGATCCTCTTGTTTATCAGTTGAATGTTCCTGCACAAAAATGAGGAATATTAGTTTCCTTTGGGGACCCAAGCCATTACTGACTTGGATCTGCCTCGTGCATCAATGTAATTTAATCTCTTAATAATGGTTGATGCACCATTGGGTTTAGTTTGTCTCCAAACCCAACATGCTGAGGTCTTAACAGCATTTGCCCTGTTTTTCCAAGCAGCAGTATGAACTACATGCTTAGCAGTAGAAACTGCTAGCTTTGTAGCTGTTCCCTTTGGTTTCCAAACTTGTTTTTGGACCACTGCTTTTGTTTGAATGGGCCTTTTAACAGTTGTTGATGCATGATTGTAAGTTGTTTTTGCACCTTTAACTGTTTGTTTTGGGTAAACAGTCATAAATGGTTTAGCAGTAGGAACTGCTTTTGAAACTGCTCTGGGTTTTGTTCTATTAGAATTAGAGTGAAAGTGAATTTGAGGAGTATTCCTTTTTAAGTTCACTCTATTGTTTGTATACCCAGATACCCATTGGTTACAGAAAGCAGCAAGATGATCAAAACTACCACAAGTGTAACAAGCTTTGTTATAAAAGGCAAAGTCATCACCTAGTTGGTGAGACTTGAGGTCATTCCAATTTCTTTGGTTACCTCTAGGCTTGTTAGTGGTTCTATATTGTTCACAATATCTAACTGGTTGCCTAACATGTTTAATATTAGTTTTAGGCCTAACAGCATCAATTTTGACCACTTTAGGAACACTTGTTCCTACTTTCTTAACAACTTCAGGTTTAGACATAACTTGTTCTTCTTCATCACTATTAGATTTCCAGTCCTCAATGACTACAACATCTGATTTCCTATCAGAGGACTCCTTGTCCTCAGAAAGTGAAGTTTTACTTAAACTCTCACTTACTTCTTCTACCTTAGGAATTTCAGTAGACTTAGAACCATATTCCATTATTGGTTCTTGAAACTCAGCTAATCCTGTGTGGGCTAGGTCAATACCTGAAGGTGAAGGAACACCTCTGTATAGTGGAGGAACAGATTTGTAACCTGTATCAGACTTAGCTTTATTAACAACTTGAGCTTCCCAAATCTTATTGATTCCATCTGAGGCATAAGCTAGAGTATCTACTATTATCTTAACATTTTCATTTGCCTTTTTGTGCTTTGCTCGTGATTCATTTAGAACAATAATGCACTCATATTTGAATTCTATGTTTCTTTTTAGTGCAGCAATGTCATCACTAAACTTAGATTCATTTGCCTTTTTGTGCTTTGCTAGTGATTCATTTAGCCATAACATCAAATTCCCGCAACAACCATTCTTGGCTCAATCAAACCTAAGGACTTTTCGAGTCACTCGACTCAAACTATGGATTTAATCAACCACCGTGACCAATGATAACCTGGCCAAATGATGATTTCTAGATTTCTCAACTTATGCCATTTCTAGCTTTCTTAAGATTCTATGCCACAAGGACTACAACGACAACAACAACCAATTTTTGATAGCAACATGAATCTGAAACCTAATTAAACTACCATATGATTTAAAATCAAAAAAGATTGATTTAAGAACATTTCGAATGACAGGAATGAATATAAAAAGAGTCGAATACAAGGTATTTATACCCTTATTGATGAAACGAATGAGAGGCTTTGAATTCAGAAGAACTCGAACAAGATCCAAATCCGAAACCCTTGCTATCCCAATCGAACCACAGCCAAGACCATTTCAAATCACTTGTTTTCCTTCGAACACCCTGGTCTTCTCAGAAATTTTGAGTGGTTGTAAGCGATGGTGTGATTGATTGTGCCTGGGATAGCAGTATAAAAAGAGGAAACTTGAGAGTGGTTCCATTTTTACTTTCGGATTTGGGGTAGGGAAAACTTCCATTCGAGTGTAATTTCCTCATCTTATGCGGTTTTCTATGGTTGACTTTGGGGGAACCGATACTATGAAGGCGATTGTTACTTCCTAGGTCGAAGAGAAAGATATGTGGACAAATGAGATGGAGATGGATCGCTGGTTCTTTTCTAGGGTGGTGGAGCGGTGGACAAGAAAAGAAGAAAACGATAAAGAGGAATGGGGAAATGTGTGAGTGGGTAATATATTAGGTATTATCCGAATTGATTTTATTTGAGGGGTGGTAAAATTATACCCCGTGTCCTGCTGAGCTGAGTCGAATTTGGGTTTTCCAGTACTGACACGAATAGGGAAAAATGAATTTTAGGAACGTTTTTATAAAACTTATATGAATTTAGAGTTGGTTGACTCAAAATAACTTCTGAGTTTTAAATTTGTTACTGAGGCGAATGTCGGTACGTGTAACACCCCCTAATTTATTTTATGGCAGCGAAAATATTTTTAGGGTGTTACGGTGAGGATCGAAGTCATAATTACAGAAAACGGCTCGGAAGAGGCGTTTTGAAAGTTATATGTCATTCAAAATAATATTTTTGATACAAAGGTGAAATATTTGATTTGAAAATCCCACAAAAAGGGAGTGGTAATTTGGAAAGAATGACATATTTGATTTTACACCATGTAGTTTATCAGAGTATAAAATGCCCGCTCCGTGTCTTGTCCTGCTCCGCTAATTACCTGAGATAACATGCTTAAAAAGTGTCAATACAAAGGTTGGTGAGTTCGTAGAGTTTAATGGGAAAACAATTTATTTCAATAAATTTCAAGAGTATACAGTGATAGTTGTAATATGTAAGAGTACAAGTAATAAATCAGTTTTCCAATGAATTTGATTATGCTTTTTCAGTAGCGATATAACAAGTAATGAGTTGTACTTATTAGAAGTCACAACTAAGTCATATATGATAACAGTTAAATTCCAAGTACAGGGCCCATAATCCTAACACAAAGTGAAAACAATAGTATAATGTCTGAGATCTATCAAAGTGGAGTGGTGGTTTACTAAATACAGTTGTATCCAAATATATATGAAGACATATATATTCATAAATTTATATTGCCCTAAGCCTCATGACACGCAAAACGTTAACAAAAGTACCGTAAAACGGCGAAGTCCACATCAAAGGATTGATGGGTTTTGCCCTCGAGTAATAGGTAATTTGCCAATTCCTATTTTTCTCAAATATAGTGCATCGCGACTAAATACGACTAACCACAAAGGCATTCCGTCAAAGTATTTAGTGGGATAGGTCGTCAGCCTCTAACAGGTTTCGAAGCTGTTTACTATATTCGCGCTCACCGCAGTGATTAATGGCTCATGATAAAGGGACTTTATGGCAATAAGTTAACTTAGGCAATATGGGTTTCAGGTGGTTCACAAATGTGTGTACTTCAGTCTTGGCAATTATTTCCAGTGAAATGTAAAAATATCATAGTAAAGTTAACTGTACGTTCAATTGCTATATGAATGTATATGATGAGTTTCAGTATCATGTTACAACAAGTAGTTTGAAAATGTTATCATTTGAGCTAAGCAAGCAATTGCAAGTAAAACATGTATATAATTCTTCCAAAGAGTAATTCAAAACATGTAAAACAGGGTTGATGATTCTGAGTAAATCATGAGAGTTTTCAGAGTATAAAAGCAAACTTAAAATAGTTGAGCATGTATCTCTCCCAAAAGTATAAAACTTGTAAACATTTAAAAGTGGGGCTACGACTCACCTTGAGTGTATCTGACAAGGTGGAATTATGAATTCAAGTAAGATTATGGAAACGATTACGGAAACGTCTTCAACACAAGACCTGAGTATAAGGAAAGTCTGATTATTTGACTTACTACAAATAACGAGTGTGGAAACTAGAAATCGTATAACGATTTATTCGGTGATGTGAGTGTGATATGCTTAAAATGCCTAAAGTTTAAAAATAATATTACATATGATATTATTCTGATTCTTATGTCAAGTAATCCACAATATTATCTCTTCGGAAGAAATGAAACAATGCGTAAAGTTAAGTTGTAAAGTTTCTAGTTATAATAAATAACGAAAAATAAATAATACGTAACTAAAGTGTATAAAAATGCATATGACGTGATGGGGTGACGAAAAATGGAAAATGAAATAAGAATGTCAAGTAAAATCAGTTGGTCCTTGTCCTTTTTTAATTGTTACAATTTTTACCCTAACTGCGTTTGCGTTGCACCGTTAGTCCTTCGTTAAGTATAAGTCTCATTTATAGTCCACTACTTGTCCAAAAATATAAACTGAGCTTGGAGTTCAATAATATGTCAATTTACACCCTAAATATTCTGTTTTCAAGGTTTCAGTCCTTGTGTTTCTCGGTTTGGCAGTTTTAGTCCCTCTAGGTGAGTTTGCGTTACATTTTTAGTCCAAATGTGTCAAAAAGGTGAGGAAAATATTGGCGAGTTTTTCTAAAGTTTATTTAAGTCCAATACAGCTTATATGAATTGCTTATTTGGTTGTTAGCTTATTTTTCACGCTGATGGGCCTTTAACGAGCCATAATACTAACCCAATAACACATTTTAATCCGTGGGTTTTGAGGGGGGTGATATCGAGTCAATTTAATATCCAAAAAGGAAATCACACAAAAGTGGTGAATTTTTATGTGAAAACCCCAGGTTCGTTGTCCCGACGAGGGTGTGAATGGAATTTCGTGTTTTCGGAACGTGAAACGTGTCGTGAATGTGATAAAAAGTGAGAGATTTTGATTTTTACACTACGAATGATCGAATATCAAATAAAAACAACTAATAAAGCTACGAGTACAAATAATCTAAGCATACGAAATCTAAAGCGAAAATTTAAATAAAAAACGTACGTTACGAATTTTAAAAACGTAAATAAAAAGTAAATTTCTAAATTTTAAAAGCTAAAAATATAAAAATAATTTTTCTAAACTCTAAATATAAAAAGAAAATTTTGGAAAAAAGAAAAATATTTTTTTGACTTTTTAATAATTTTTTATAAATTAAAAACTATTAAAACTAAAATAATTGATTAAAAATACTAAATGGAAAAAGAAAATTCTGAAATTTTAATCTAAAATACTTTAAGTTGATAAAAAGCTAAGAAAAATAAAAATGTTGAAAAAGCTTTAGCCCATAAGCTGTTAAAGGCCAAATAGCTTATATAAGCTTAAAACAAAAAAAGTTGTTTAAAAGAAATAAAAGAAGGAAAGTTTAACAAAGAAAAGGAGTTAGTGCAATGGTAAGGTTGCCTGTGTATGTGGTAACTGTCCTGGGTTCGAACCCCAGGACTGTCGAAATTTTGTTTTTGCTATTTGATTTTTTTTTTTTTTTTTTTCTTTCTTTGGCTTTCTATTGTAACTAACTCAAATGCCACAAGAGAGCAAATATATCACAAATCTCCTTGGATAAACACAAAATGCACAAACAAACACAAACACATAAACAAAATGCAGTCAAAACAACAAAAAAAAAACAAGCTTATAAAACTAAAAAAAAAACACTACAAGTACTTAAACCAAACCCAACATTAAACGGAATAAGCAGATTTGAAGCAGTAACAGAAAATAAACTTGACTAAACAACCACAGATTTGAAGCAGTAACAGAATCGAAGAAGTAAATTACTAGTAACCATTAAATAACTGACCATATTCAGTAATAAGCCAACATTATCCACAAAAAGTAAAATGACAAGAAGCGCAGTAACAAGAATTTAATAAGCGAGAAAAAACAGTAAACTAAGCGAATAAAAATTAAAACAGAAATACCATTAAAATTAAAACCGAATTTAAATTACATTAAAAAGAAAAATACAAATTACCTTAAAAAAAAGCTAAAAATAAACCTAGAAGAAAAAAAAGAAGGTGCGGCGCTAGCTTAACTATTTATACTAAACAAATAAGTAACCCTAGCAACGAGTGTGTTTTTGGTGTGAGAGTGTTTCTCTTGCTCTTGTGTGCTTCTTCCTTGACCCTTGGATCGAACTTGGTCTTTAATCTCGAACGTTGATCTATCTTGTAGCCCTCGGATTGATGAGGTGGAGGGGAGGGGACCGAAGACAATACCATGTGGGTGTTTTGGACTGGTGTGGTGAGGTGGAGAGGTGATTAACGAGCGGATTAGGGAGTGGTTGTGGGCGGTTATTTAGGGGTGAGGAAGAAGAAGGTGGCTGCTTTAGGGTTGTGTTATTGTTTTGATTGGGATATTGACCAAGTAAAGAGGGATTTGACTGCATTCTTATTTCATCCGGTGTTTAGTTTTAGCCACAATGGGATTGGGTCGGTTGCTTTTTGGGCTGTGGGTTTAATGGGGTTGAGGTGTAGTATTGGGTCGATTGGGGTTTAAGTAAAGTTGGGCCGGTGGGGTGTGGGGTTGTTTAATTGTGTAAGTGGGTCGATGGGATAATTAGGTAGTGGGTTTATGGTTTATGTTTAGTGTTGAGGGCTGTTGATTTCGTGGGTAGGATAGGATAGGATTAGTGTTTAGTTGTGGGATGGTTTAGCTATTTTGTGGATTAAGGGTTATAGTTTTTAGGATCCGGTTGCATTGTGTTTTGGCTAAAAGGGATTTTAGAGTTAGGATAAGTTTAGTAAAACACAAGGACCATAATTGCCATTTCTTCAAATTTCATCCAAGGGTAATTTTTGCCAAGTAAAAAAAATAATCCAAGGGCCATTCTTCAAAAATATTATCTTTGACGAAATTTTCCCCGGCTTCGGCTCTATAAATCTCTTTTCCACGTCTCGTGCTCATTTTCTCGGATTTTGCTTGATTTTGTCCCTTTTTCAAGATATCCGTACCTGCATAGAAACAAACACAAAAACACAATATCTTTGGCATTTATGGTCAGTTTTTGGTCGTTTTGGGTCCGGTTTTGGTCAAATAAAAGTATGTGTTTAAGCACATACCAGGATTCCCCCAGACTAAGGGTTTGGTATATCAAAAATTCTTATTTTATCATCACATTTCATATATGAAAGTGCCAATAAGCCAGCTTAATTCCACAGCTTAAAGTCAGCTTAATGGGCTGTAAAGCCCATGTCGCTATTTCTAGTGTTTTTAAAAATGATTTCTGCGTTTTGCTTGGGCTATTTTTAAGGGTCGAAACATGATTATTTTTACGTATTGCTTATACAAAAAATGTAGCTAGTTTGGGGGTCTATTAGGTCGTATAAAGATAGGACATGGTTATTCAGTTAAATCATGAGTTATGGGATCATTTTATAGACTACTTGGGACTGTTTCGAACGTATATAACACTTAGAATATATTTAAGTGTTTTCCAGTTAAGTCTTAACGTGTGATATAAAGTTTATATATGATCGAATGGTGCATGCAACTAATAGTATGAACGTGATAGGGTGTGAGTGGTGATTCTTAAGCCTTTCTTAGTGGAGGCTCGTTGCTATTTGTGGGTTACATAAAATGATACACGTAAAATAGATATGTAACAATATATGCGTTCGAGTGAAATATTTAGATGATGCATGGATACTTAAACTACGTGAGGAATGAGGGCATGAGGAAGAGTAGGCACTTACTACACTTCTTAAGGGTGGTGGGGAATCGTATGAAGCACAAAGGAGGCAACCCACTTCGCTAGAAACCAAATATACGCTTTACGTATATAACCTTTTTACTCGACAAACTTCCCACTTAGCCACAGAGAACTCCTGGCTTCCTATGGATATTTTTGTGAGTGAGAGAGGGTTGAAATGAGCGCAGTGAGTGTAGGGTAGAAGGTGATAGGCTATGGTATTTTATAGAATGGATATTCACACGTTTCTTTGACTTCAAAGACTTTCAAAACAATTATTGGTTGCTACTGTGGATGACCAGGGGTTGAGAGTACATAGCTAACATGTTTCTGACCATAAAAGATCTTAGGAAGATTTCACAAAGTAGGTAAAGCTTATCCTTTGCTTTTAAATTGTATATGTATCGGTTTGTGTTTTAAATTGGTGCCAAAATGAGTTTTGCGAGTGACACCCATCTCTTGCTGTCCTAACTATCTTTTTAACATCATATTGTGCTAATATGATCATTAGGAGGGCGTAGGAAAAAGCGTGGGTCAAAATGGTTAAGTTTTGATGTTTTATGCATATCGAGTTGGGTGAAATGGGACAAACACTTTGGCCTTTAATCTCTAACCAAAACTCGACATTTATTCCTGAAACTTGGCACACATATAGCCTAGTGGGTGGTGAATGAGAGTGTGTAAAAACATTCGTGTGTCGCGTTTAAGAATTGGGAGAACGAGGGTTGTTTTGGAGGAGGTGTGGGGGTCGAATTCACATGAATTAATGAAAAGAGAATATGGGCTTGTTGTTGGGCCTGGTGTAGCGTGAGGTGGTGATGGGCTGGGTGATTAACTTCAGCCTGTTTGGTTTGTAGTAATTAGTGAAAAGTATAATTTGTGTATTTGGAAATTGTAATTAGTGAAATTTGTAATTAGTGTAAATTGTGATTTGTGAAATATTAGTTTTTGTGAAATAGTTATGTCCCGTAGTACGTGTCGTGAACTAATGTCGTTATTGGGTGGATTTTGTGATGACGTGACGTTACGAGGATAAGAAAATTTTAAATTTCCCCTAAAAATGGTGATTAAAATTAATGACATAGATTAAAAATAAGTTAAATGTAGTTAATTAAAGGGAATTTTGCAGTTTGCTACAGTACGCGTGTGGTTCCGTTTTTGAGTAAAAGTGAGATAACCTCCCGTTTTTACTACATTATAGTTTGTAAATGTGAGAATGGGAAAATTTACTTTTCCTGGTGAGATTTACTAGTTTTGGTGGGTTACTGTGTGACACAGTGTGCGGGTTTGTTTTCCCGTGATAGTTATGTACTCATGTAATTGCCTAGTTTAGTGATTTAGTCATAATAAATTGACAGGTATTATTTAAATACTAGTGAGAAATTTACCATTTGTCACAGGTATTATCTAGCTGACGGAATTTACCCAGAGTGGACATCTTTTGTCAAATCATTTACGGTTGCAAATAACTCAAAAAATGCTGTATTTAAAGCGAAACAAGAAAGTACTCGAAAAGATATCGAAAGAGCTTTTTTTGTCCTCCAAGGACGTTGACATATTATTGCCCAACCGGCGCGTGCATTTACTGTAGGCAAGTTACGGAGAATCATGTACTCGTGCATCATAATGCATAACATGATTTTGAAAGATCAAAACTTTGCGATATCCGAAGCTAGCGAAGTATATATTTCTCCGCAACCAGATTTACAACAGACATGGATTGAGCGTTGCGCAGTGCAAAGAAGAAAAGCCAAAGAACTACATGATAAACGCAAACACGCAAAGCTTCAACGATGTCTGATCGAGCATGTTTGGCAACGACATCAATGGGAACAAATTCAGAATCCGAATAATTAGTTTCGTTATAATTTGATGTATTTCTTAAGTTGCGTTTTTTTTACCGTATCGTTATTTTACGTTTCGTATGTTTTTAATTGTGTTGTATTGTATTTTTATTTTTAATGAAATGTATTTAGTTTATTTGAAAATTTGAGGGCACTAGGAGTGGACGCCGGTATGGGTGAATTTATGCCCCATACCGGCGGTAACATCGCTGCCGGCATCAAATTCATGGCCAAAATTTATGGGGGACGGTATTACATACCGTTGGTGATGATGGTGAGTATGTTAGTATTTTCTTTTAATGTACAAGTTTTTATGCATAGTGTACAAGCTACTTGTTCTAGTTTCTTGTTTCTGAAACAAAATTTTTGTGAACAGTTTTAGTATTCATATGATGGCTTGAGTTTATTTGTGTTTTTTTTTTTTTTTTTTTTTTTTTTTTTTTTTTGTTAATCTTTTTCAAGTAGTACAGGTTGCAATGCATATTGTTAATGACAAGGCTGTCAAGATCGCGATCCCGCGCAAGATCGTTTTTGTCTTTGCAAGATCGAGATCGTAGGATCGGATCGAGATCCTACGATCCTACCAATTTATCATATTTTATAAGCAAATGATAAACGAGTCAAACTTTTTATATTTCTACTCTTCATGAGATGTTCTCTACCTACTCTTCATCCTTATTCAATTACAACAGCCTATGAAAGTTCAATACTCAACGTGTCAAAAAGATACAGTGCCAAAACTCACCTAAATACAATAGACAAAAAGATAGACTCAAAGTTCAATACTCTACATGTCACACCATCCAACGGCTACAAATCCACACTAATTTATCACCATTATCTTTTTACTTCATACTCATCACTCAAAACACTGTTATTCACATTTCAACTAACAAAAACAATTTCTTAGAGCCCCAACAACAATCCTCCACCAGATCGGAGCCATCTCCAGCGAGAATTTAACCGAAAAATCTGTTTCACCGCCGTTAACTGGGCTTTTAAATGGCCCAGAAACGCAGATAAATGTCCCAAAAACGTTTCCAGGCGTTTCCAAAAGATTTGAAACGTTTCCCATTTTCCAGAAACGTTTCCGCCGCATTTCTAGGCGTTTTTAGGCGTTTCCCGTTTCCCATTTTTCAGAAACAAGAGCTGGTGAGCACGTAAGATCGTACGATCTTACGTGTAAACTCGCGAGTTTACGAACGAGTTTACGTAAGATCGTACGATCCCACCTAAAGTGTGATCCTATGACGAGTTTACACG
Source organism: Artemisia tridentata subsp. tridentata (assembly GCA_021014915.2). Lineage (NCBI taxonomy): Eukaryota > Viridiplantae > Streptophyta > Magnoliopsida > Asterales > Asteraceae > Artemisia > Artemisia tridentata. Next base: position 233,424,569 of record CP139508.1, on the reverse strand, counting down.
ATTTTTGCTGGTGTGCACGTAAGATCGTACGATCTTACGTGTAAACTCGCGAGTTTGACAGCTATGGTTAATGAAGCCATTATTAACTAAGATTTCAAGAATTTAGTAACCCATTTGAATATTCTCTTTGATTTGTAGTACTATACTAAAATAATGACATATGTTTATTTTTTCTTAGTTCCAGTTTTAATTTCTAGATATTTATTAGTTCTAGTTTTAATTTCTATTATCATGTAATGGACTTTATCGTATTTTTATTTTTATTAAAAATTGTTTAGTTTAAATATTAAAAAGAAAAAAGGAAAAAATTTTTTTTTGGAGGGATGAGAATTTATCAGGCGCCAGTTAATTAGGTATTTAGGTTAGGAGGGATGAGAATTTATGGGAATGAGTTGGCTGAATTTGGGAGGTATAATAAATTCATACTCCCCACTCCTGGTGCCCTGAATAAAAAAAATAAAGTTGTAAGTGGTGGACCCCAAATGAGTAAGTTGATGTTAGTTGTTAGTGAGTGAAGTTAGTTGTGAAAGTTTGTTAAAGTGATGTGACACCCCGTGGGCTTTAAATGAGAAGGTTCACCTCCTCACTGCACCTTGTGCTCTTACAATGGTTTTAGAAATCATGACAATTAAAGACAGACTACTTAAAACATGTTTTAATTTTAACGAGGTGGGAGCCCGCGCGTTGCGCGGGTGTGTTGCTTATAATTTTTATGCTATACGTGTTTTGTCGTATTTTGATGCGAAACGGATTTTTTGACAAAGGACTCCTTTTGCAAAGAGCCACGAATTTCAGGGGTATTTGTTGCCATTTTTTAAACAGTTTTTTTTTTTAAAGGACTATTTTTGCAAAGAGCTGTTAATTTTGAGGGTATTTTTTGCCAATTTTGAAATATATTTTTTGGTAGATAACTTTTGAAAAAAAAAAAAAAAAAAAAAAAAAAAAAAAAAAAACACTGTAGCTACAGTAGCACTGTAGCTACTGTAGCAACACTCACAGCGTGCACTGTAGTTTCTACAGTGCTCGAGCTACAGAACACGCTCTTAAAACATGTTTTATTGATAATTACATCGTATACATTCAAAACTTGTATTTTAATTATATATATGATATTTTAATGTTCAAATTAATTATATATGGAATCTTTCATTAAAAAATTTGCAATCTCAAAAGACATGTATTTACTTTAACTTATAGCGATTTTTTTTTTTTTTTTTTTTTTTTTTTTTTTTTTTTTTTTTTTTTTAACCCTGAAACAATACTTTTAACTATTTAAAATGGCTTTTAAAAGCTAATATGACATTGTTACACGATGCAATTAAGGGCGGCGTTCAAGGGTTCGGTTATCGAGTTGTTCGATTTATTCGGTTATGTTAGTTCGGTTAATTTTTTTTTAGGTAAAACCGAAAACTAAACTGAACCGAATTTAAATTTGATTAAACCGAACCGAAAACCGAATTTGAATTCGGTTCGGTTTTCGTATTGAACCGAATTACATAATTTATATCATTTTTCATTTTATTATATACCTTTTATACTAGGAAAGAATTTTAATGGTTTTTTTCTTTATATAGTTATGTGAATTCGTTTTTCGATTTGATTCAATTTACATTTTGTCAAAACCATATCAAAACTAAAAGCAGAATATTTTAATCCGGTTCGGCGTGGTATTTGTTTTCGGTTCCTATGGGTTACTCGATTTGTGAACACCCTAGATGCAATATTCTTGCCTTTTCTAAACTGTATAAGTATAAATGCATAAATATCTCTACTAAATATAAAACAAAAATGTTTTTTTTTTAAAAACTTAAAAAGAAAAAATAGTAATGTTCAATTCACGAAAAACGTTATCAAAACTTAAATTTCAATACTTTATTTATTTTTTCATATAAAAATTCAAACACTATTGAGTTAATGAAATGGTTGACTTAACACTATTTTCATTAAAAATATGCATGACAATTTTTGATAACTTTTTAAATATAGTTTTTTTTTTAAATGATTTTTTTTATCTGATCTCAATAGTAACAATTTATAAAAAAAGAGAATTTTTTATATTTAATCTCTAGTAATATAATAATATAAAATGGGAAAAGTAATACCGATATCAGTTAGCCTCTTTCATTACACCATGACATCTTGGTATTATTTTCACATATTGACATTTTGTAAACTAATCTATATTTAGTATCCAATTAATAGTGTAGATGATTTCGTGTATATCTACAACCAAAAATAGACCGTTCCGTTGACATCATCATTCATCAGACTCTTCTCGATCACACTTTTAAACTAAAAATACACCGTCTGATTTTATTTTTATTTTTTTTTATTTTATTTTTTATAATTTTGTTTATATAAAAAACAATAAATCTGAAAGTACGGAATAAAAAATATAAAATTTAATAAGTCAAACGCTTAAAACTGAAAAAACATGAAACAGAAACTTATAAAAAACTATGTTGTACTGAAAACCAGATGAGACAAAAAGAATTTTTGACTTTCACTCCCCATTTTATATCACATCATGGTGAGAATAACATAACTCATTGCATTTATTTGACTCAAGATTACACTATTTTTATATTTGTACGACCTCTAACTACAGTTACATTTGTAGCTTCTGCAATTAGTTATAAGTTACCAAAACTATAATTTTTAATCAATAAAATTATTTCCCAGCGCGATGACAAGTGCGATCACCCTTTAGGGGGAGATTGTTAAGATTGAAAGTGACGATCTTACTTTTGTATTAGACTTGTAATGTGTGCAGTAGTTTGTGACTAGCACAAGCCCAATGGGTAAAGCCCATAGAGGCGTAAACGTGTAGAATGGCAACTATATAAACCGTCTCCTAGTATGGAGAAGGTGTGGAACTTAATCATAATCTAATATATCACATTTTGGATCCACCTTCTCTCTACCTTTCTCTCTCTAGTTTTCGCGTTTTCTACATCACTTGTGTGCATGATCTTGATATTATTGGGTTCCTACACATGATATCCATTGTTGAAAGGTCAATCCTATTTAGTGTTGAAAATGAACTCCAGTAGTTTGGAACAGGTACCGACGAATGCAACGAATTCTGATCCGACACCATCATATTAACCGACAACTACAACATCTTCAACACCACATACTCATACTCAAAGATCAAAGACAACATGATGTATCAAACAGTTTCAAGTAGAAGAACAAAGTTGGGGTATTCATGAAGACAATGGGCTATGAAAACATCCTCTGAGTTATTGCCCTTATGAAGACTTTATTATTTCTACTTGGGGGAGATTGTTATCTTTCTGAAGACAATAATATGAGTATGTTGGACAAGATGAAAGAATGAATATTGAAGATGTATATGAGCAATGAAGACAAAGGGAAAAAGGAAGGATTAAAGGCTAAGATTAAGACACGAAGAAAAAGAGCTAAAGATAAAGATCACTAAGCATGGTTGGAACAAAGGGACAAGCAATACTATCTCATATCAAGGTTCAAGCTCAAGTGAAAAAAATATGAAGATCAAAGAACAAGGCTACAAGGAATCATCATCAAAGACATATCTGAAAGATCTCCCCTTAGGAGGAGATTGTTATCATTTAATTTGGCGATCATTATATAGTGTACGAGCCTTGTAATAGTTCAATATGTATAAGTGTGTAATAGTTAAGCTAGATGTGTAGTCCATTAGCTAGTCCATCAAAGCCCATGGGGCTCGACCCATGATGACCCGTTTGTACAACCTATAAATGCCTCCCTTACACTTGAGGGAGGTGGGAGTCTCATTTAAACATTGCATTTTCACCTAGTTTGAATAAAGAGTTCTTTCCACTTTCTCTCTCTAGTTATTTCTTTCTCTAAAACCTTCATTAATTATTGTGTGATCTTGATACTTTGTGGTGACCTACAAAAGTTTTAGTTATATTACCTAGTTAGTTTGAGAAAAACTTTTCGGTCCCCTTATTGCTAATTTCTCGCTTCGTCCCGATTAATATGTATAATGTGTACAAGGATCAACGAACACATTCTTACATATGCAGGGACAACTCCGCTTTGATGGATGACACAAGTAATAATTTTGTGAGAATAAAATCTCCGCAATATATATGGGAGGAGTACATGACACATGATCAATTCCATGTCATTTATGACATGGCAGCTTAGTTGGACAATGAATACACTTAAAGAATGTTTGAAAGAGTCATATGAGCAGATATTTTTTTTGAGGAATTTTAGAGATACATTCGGTTTTCAAATTTAAGGAAGGTTTGAAGGAGTCTCAATCATACTGATTTCTTGCATATCAATTGGAGTTATTTTATCCAGTTCAATCACCATTCAAATCAAAATCAAATAACTGCTTATTATATAAATCCCATTAAAATCATAAACCGAAATCAACCTTTGAATATATTGATTGTCCGTTCAATTCTCCCATCACCCACACATAGTTTGATTTTCAATAGAAAATAAACAAACATGTTAACGATGATTTCTAATTAAAAAACACCACCACCAGATGATGATGATTGAAATTAGGGTTTTGATGATATAATTGAATCTTCAATCTTTAGCAAGGTTTGTTTGATTTTGAATTTGATTTTCAATTATTGGAGTTTGATTTTCAATTATCGTCATTTTATAACAACAAATCGATTGATTTGTTTGACTGGGGGTATACATGATTATTTGGTCTTTAATCTTTATGTAGAATTAATTTTAACGTTTTTATGATCATCTATGAATTTATATAATAACCAATAGCTTGCTATGATTATTTTTAAATGGTATGCAATTTATTTCTAATTTAGCAATTAAAATTAATGTATATCAAGTGTTTGAAAAAATGCGACTAATAAAATTGTATGGTACACTAATGGTGTTGATTCCAGATCTTCGTACCATAACAAGGTGAAAGTTGTTGATTTTCTATCAAGCATATTTTATTCATTCAGTGAAAGCATAATATTTATAGGTTGTTTTTTTGCTTATTATTATGTTGATTTTCATATCATAAATAATGTTTAGACAGTCTTATAATGCATCTGAAGCATAGCTGTTTGGACACAAGGTTTCTATGTTGTTTTTTACAGCAAAAATAGTGTTTGTACAGGTTTATGATACAACAAAAACGTGGCTGATTGGAGACAATGTTTTTATAATGATTTTTACAGTGTTTGGATAGTAGAAATTTGGGTGTTTGGATAGTTGAAATATGGGTATTTGGACATGTGATCCTCAGAACTATGGGTGTTTTTAGTAAGTGACTGGCTTATGTCTTTTACGCTGCAACTTATTTAGAAAGATCTTGAGAACGTATCCTCTACTTTCTAAATTTTAGTTTATCGTTTGGGACTTAGGAAATTAAGTGACACCCATAATCTTTCTGACAACTAAGAATATATTGAATGATGTGAACATCCATTTTGAAACTAAGAAATTTCATAAAATTTATATGAACTTTAAATCAATTATTATGTATGAGTTGTAATGCAAGATTGCTATGAATCATAAATAAGAGCTATTTTTATTTGATCTCTTATGGAAAAGCTTTCTCGAAGACCGTTATTTTAAAAAAGTTCCAAATATGAGCATGAGATGAGTATCTTTACAAAGTTAGAAGGAACAGTGTGGTTGTTAGTTTACATAAAATAACGGAGAGAACGGTAATCGACCAAAAGCATAAGTATAAATATTTTTATAGGGTGCTACTATGAATACCCCTTGACTCACGTTTTACATTCTTCACCTTCCCTTGGTCACTCCTGTTTACAGTACAACACTGTTTTTTATCAGGATATGTTCCTTTTGTTAGTCAGTTTAATACTTTTGACTTATTAAACTTTATATTTTTGTTCCGCACTTTCAGTTTTATAATTTTTTAATATACACAAAATTATAAAAAAAATGAAAAAACATCAAGGGGGTATTGTTGGTATTTTAGGGGGTATAATAACCCATTCCAATAATATACATACTTACATATTGTATCCTTTGTGTGTGCGTGTGCCGTGTGGTGTTTAGGTCACAAATTTAGTTGGAAAAGGAAAATTGATGCGCGTGATGTGTCGTTGCGGTTTAGCAGTATTAATGCCTACTCAAGTTTTAAATTTATATTTAGCCAACTTATCAATAACACACACACTTAACGAGCAGTGTACCCGGTCAGTATGAATATAATGGTAAGTAGAGTGTCGATCACTAAGAGTGGAACGTATTATCTAGTTATTCTAATCAGTATTTTAATATCCTAAGTTAGCTATACAACCTAATCTAACGCAAGGGGGTTTCAGCCTGAGAGACTGGCACGGTTTGGTTATGATTAAATAGAAAACTAAGCTAATGAGCACGAATCAGCGATTAGCACACACGTACACAGATAGATACTCGAGACAATAAGAAGACATGTCCTGATAATTAAGTAGTTTGTCACTTGTTTTATTGCTAGTTTTATATGAAGTGTATATAATTAAACCTTTCTCGTTGGCTCTAATCTTATCGGCGAGTAAACCCTTAATGATTACTTATGTCTATCCTATTCATTTAAGCGTCTCTAATAAATAGGCGAGGAAGGGGCATGGCGACCCAAGCAAGACTAAGCTAGACACAGAGGTTATCAATGCACTAATAAAAGTCACCAAAGACATCAACATATAAACCTTAATTAATGGGAAAGCAATATTAAGGGGAGTGCATGATCTTCCGTAGTCACATGACACAAGCCCATCAATCCTGATGAATTAAAGTGTGCTAAAACAATAAAACAAAACTACTTAATGAATTGAATACATGCAGGACCTTCTTACAGCTCTTGTATCTTTGTTTGAGGTGTGTCTTGTGCTGCTTGGTCGTCTGAATTCGGCTCTAGGGTTATATGGTCTTCGAGCTTCGAGAGCTTTGAGTCTCTAAAATTCGTCTGGCCTTGGGGTATTTATAGTTTCTGTCTGAGGGATCGATGCGGCGCATAGAGTTGATAGATGCGGCGCATTGACTTAACTTCACGTGGGGTCCAAGATTAATATATTCTGGAATATTCGTACACCGTCTTCAGATGCGGCGTAACTTGATCTTTGTATGCGGCGCATGTACTTGGATTGTAACTTCTGAAATCTTGATAGTGATACGCCGTATGTTAGAAGTATAATGCGGCGTATCTGGAGTAGAACGAGCTTGATCTTCTTCTTTGACCAAAGTTTCATATGCGGCGCATGACAGAATGTATGTGGCGCATTCTTCAAAGTCAGGCAATGGTCTTCGAATTCATCTAAGTATGATATTTCGTCGTATCTGTTGAGTGAGATATGGTGCATCTTCTGGATTTCAGTAGACTTTTGACATCTCGCTTGTTTTGCTCCATAATTAGTCCAAAATCGCCAAGTTTCACATAATGCTTGTTTTTACCTGAGAATCACTAAAGTAAACATTAATGTATCGATTCTCATATATAATATAATAAAACAAGTCAAATAAACAGGATAAATGATGATAATAAAATGTACTTATTTGAGTTCATCAAAAATCAATCTCAAGTCACAGAGTACATAGCAAATAATACAAAAACCAACCTTGGAATTAACTTGACTGTTGATGTACAGACTGTTGGAAATTTAGTTCAATTGAGGGATATGATCATATTTGGAAATGGGTTTGGAGGTACGGAGTGTACACCCATTAAGTCCCTGATTACCCTGACTCTGATAATGGTTGGAAGTAACTCATCAGAAGGTTCAATCCTTCACAGAGTTACTACTTCTAGTACTAAGTTAGTACTGCTGGAGCAGAGTTACTACTGCTAGTACTAAGTTAGTACTGCTGGAATGAGTATGTAACTAGTCTGACCTATTCAAGTGGCGGTTAAAATTGCATTTATGACCACGTGTAATTGGTCATGTAACCACTATTGGCTATAATGGGGATAATTATGAGGTGATTAATGGGCCGATTAATCCTCATAATTCCATTTGACTAGCTATGAGTATTCTCCTATAAATAGGAAGATCAAATCATGCATGAGAGGGACGGAAACAATAACAAAAACCTAAACACTTGGATGCGCAAGGGTTATTGATTTGTGCCAAATTCAATAACAAACATTTGGTCTTATCCCAAGTAGATATTCGTGATACCCAGAAAATAGGGTCGAATAGTTTACTTTGGAAAGTGATAATATGATTCCAAGTGATATCCGTTAACCATTCATTGGTACGTACTTAGGTCATTGATTATCTTCACCCTGTTCTGGGCTTATCACCACCAACAATCAAAGTAAACTATTTTGTAATAATCAATGGCTGGTGCTGCTATGAAACACATGGCTTCAAACTTTGCCAAGCTTGATAAGTTTGAAGGGGTGGACTTCAGAAGATGGCAGAAAAAGATGCACTTCTTGCTTTCAAGCATGAGTGTGGTGTATGTTCTAAGCACACCTATTCCTGATGATGGGGATGATGCTACTATGGAACAAATGAGGAAGATGAGCAAATGGGAGAATGATGATTACATTTGCAGAGGTTTAATCCTTAATGGTATGTCTGATTCTCTTTTTGATATTTATCAGAAAGTTGAATCTTCCAAAGAACTATGGGATTCCTTGGATGCCAAATATATGGCTGAGGATGCATCAAGTAAGAAGTTTCTTGTAAGTAATTTCACAAATTACAAAATGACTGATTCAAGACCAGTTATGGAACAATACAATGAACTTCTTGGTATACTTGGAAGGTTTACACAACATAAAATGAACATGGATGAGGCTATTTTAGTCTCTTGTATCATTGACAAACTACATCCTTCTTGGAAAGATTTCAAGCATACCTTGAAACATAAGATGAAAGAACTGACTCTTGTTCAGTTGGGCAGTCATCTGCGTATTGAGGAATCCCTCAGGGCGCAGGATAGTGACAAGCCAAAGAGTAGCAATGCTACTGTTGCATCTGTTGTCAATATGGTGTAACATAACAACTCCACCAGGTACAATGACAGTAAGGGCAAACGTAAACATCATGGTAACACAAGGGATGACCCTAACAAGAAGGCAACACCTACTTGTTGGAAATGTGGCGAAACTGGTCACATTAAAAGGGATTGCAAAGGTGTTAAGGTTGGTGGTAAAGCCAATGGTTCAGGCACTAGTGATTCAGGGAGTGGTGGTTATGCCAACTCACTTATAGGTCAGAATATGTTTAATAAATCCTTTCAGATTTATTATGTTACATATGTATCTGAATCTAACTATGTGTAGGATGATGATGTTGCATGGTGGGTTAACTCTAGAGAAATTGTTCATGTGTACAAATATATACGCTGGTTCAAGACTTACAAGTCACTGAATGATGGTTCTATTCTTCACATAGGAAATGAGTCAACAGCCCTGGCGCATGGTCGTGGTTGTGTAGATCTTAGTTTTAGTTCTGGAAAGATTGTAACTTTGTTTAATGTTATTCATGTTCCTGATATAAGGAAGAACTTGGTTTCAAGTAGTGTTTTGAATAATCATGGATATAAAAAAGTTATTGAATCTGATAAATTTGTATTATCTAAACATGGTGTGTTTATTGGTTTTGGCTATTTGTGTAATCAAATGTTTAGGCTTAATATTGTCACTGATATTGTTAATTCAGCCTTTATGTCAACCTCTAAACTGAACGACTCTACCCTCTGGCATGCTAGACTTAGCCATGTGCACTATAAAAGGATGTAAGATATGTCTAAGGATGGGTTAATCCCAGCATTTGACATGGACAATAAAAAGTGTAAGACTTGCATGTTGACCAAAATAACTAAGAAACCTTTTCAGGGTATAAAACGTGAGACTGAGCTCTTGGAGCTAATACACAGTGACCTGTGTGATTTGCATGCCACTCCCTCTTTGCGGAATAAGAAGTACTTTGTGACATTTATTGATGATGCTTCTAGGTTTTGTTATGTCTATCTATTACATACTAAGGATGAAGCATTAGATAAATTCAAAGTATTTAAAACTGAAGTTGAATTACAACTTGGGTCCCTGATCAAAAGATTAAGGACTGATAGGGGAGGTGAGTACATGGATACTCTGTATTTTCAGTCTGTTGGTATAATCCATGAAACGACTGCTCCCTATACTCCTCAGCAAAATGGTATCTCTGAAAGGAAAAACAGGGTGCTGAAGGAGATGGTTAATTCCATGTTGTCCTATTCAGGGCTGAGTCAAGTGTTCTGGGGTGAAGCTATGTTAACAGCTTGCTATTTATTAAATAAGGTTCCTAACAAAAGGAACAAGGTTACCCCCTATGAACTCTGCACTAAAAGAAAACCCAACCTGAACTTTCTCAGGGTTTGGGGTTGTAGGGCTGTTGTAAGACTCCCTGATCCAAAGCAGAAAACTTTGGGTGAAAGAGGCATTGAATGCATCTTTATTGGATATGCTGAGCATTCCAAAGCTTTTAGGTTCTATGTTATTGAACCTAATGAATATGTTTCAATTAACTCAATAATTGAATCAAATGATGCTCTCTTTGATGAGAATAGATTCTCATCAGTCCCTAGACCAAGTCATAGGATTCTAAATGGAACTAATGATATTGGTACATCAGAGGTCCCTGATGAAGTGCTATCAGAGGTCCCTGATGAGGTTGTGGTTCAACAACCTGAGCTCAGAAAGAGCAAAAGGATCAGGACTCCAAAGTCATTTGGATATGAGTTCCAATTATACTTAATTGAATGAACAAGGGATGAGGTCTCTGACCAACACTCCTATTGCTTTAATGTTGAGGATGACCCCAAAACATTTGATGAAGCAATGAAATCCCAGGATGTTACTTTCAGGAAAGAAGCAATAAATGAAGAGATAGACTCCATCATGGGCAACAACACTAGGGTGTTGGCTAATCTACCAACTGGTTGCAAACCTTTGGGTTGCAAATGGATTTTCAAAAGGAAAATGAAGGTAGATGGAATTATTGAAAAGTTCAAGGCTAGACTAGTCATTCAGGGCTTTAAACAAAAGTCAGGGATAGACTATTTTGATACTTATACCCCTGTGGCACGTATCAGTACCATAAGATTGCTGATTGCTTTGGCATTAATTCACAATCTGAATATTCATCAGATGGATGTGAAGACAGCTTTCTTGAATGGTGAATTAGATGAGGAGGTTTATATGAACCAACCTCAGGGATTCATCATGCCTGGAAATAAAAACAAGGTGTGTAAACTGATTAAGTCCCTATATGGACTGAAGCAGGCACCTAAGCAATGGCATCAAAATTTTGATGAAGTGGTTTTGTCTTGTGGTTATTTACTTAACCAGTCTGACAAATGTGTGTATAGCAAATTTGATGAATCTGGTAAAGGAGTCATCATTTGTCTATATGTTGATGACATGCTGATCTTTGGTACTGACCAAAATCAGGTTGACCTGACAAAGGAATTTTTGTCATCAAGGTTCTCCATGAAGGACATGGGGGAGGCTGATGTTATCCTTGGTATAAGGATCAAACATGAGAGTAAGAGAATTTCTATCACTCAGTCTTATTATATTGAGAAGGTACTGAGAAAATTCAACCACTCTAATTGTACTCCAGTGAGTACACCTTTGGATAAAACTGAGAAGCTGATGCCTAATATTGGAAAAGTTGTATCTCAACTTAAGTATTCTAGGGTGATTGGCTTCCTAATGTATGCCATGACTTGTACAAGACCTGATATTGCATTTGTAGTGGGAAAACTGAGCAGGTATACTAGTAATCCTAGTGCTCAGCACTGGCAAGCAATTCAGAGGGTACTGAAGTATTTGAAGAGAACTACGGATTATAGTCTCTCATATACTGGTTATCCATCAGTATTAGAAGGATACACTGATGCAAGTTAGATCAGTAACACTAAAGATAATTCATCTACCAGTGGCTGGGTATTCCTACTTGGTGGAGGTGCAATTTCTTGGGCATCCAAGAAGCAAACTTGCATCACCAGTTCAACAATGGAATATGAATTTGTGGCTTTAGTAACTGCTGGTAAAGAGGCTGAATGGTTGAAAAACTTGCTTCTTGAAATTCCATTGTAGCCTAAACCTATAGCAGCTATTTCTATCCGTTATGATAGTGCAACTACATTGGCAAAGGCTTATAGCCAGATGTACAATGGGAAGTCTAGACACTTAGGTGTCAGGCATAGCATGATTCATGAGCTTATCATGAATGGGGTGGTATCTATAGAGTTTGTTAGATCTCAACAAAATTTAGCTGATCACTTGACGAAGGGTTTGGCTAGAGACTTGGTCATAAAGTCTGCTAAAGGGATGGGTTTAAGGTCCAACTTAGTCACTGAATGCTAAGACACCCAAATCACTCCTGAGAAAACTTGGGAGTTGAGTTCAATGTGGAAAGCTGAACATTCAGTGGACTGGAGCACACGTTTTACAATCATCCCAAGGTTGTGCTCGAAACCTGCTGGAAAGGAGGATGAAGTCTTTACTTCTTAATGGTTAATTTATTTGAAAAAGTGCTAAACAGGAGCATGAATAAAGAGGGACCACCTATGTGAATGTTGAAGTTTTGCCGCTTCAGGGAGCTTTGGACTTTTGGCTCTTACAACATTTATGAATTGGATATGGACACATGGCTTGTATAGTGTCAGGAGTGTTTAAGTGTTTGAAAACTTGTGTGTATTTTATCTTCAGGTATTCAAATGGGTTGAAGGGTTCAATTCTTAGAACACCCTGATTCTCGAATATTTGAACGTGTAATGTACTAAGATGGAAATTCAATCCTCAGGATATTTTCGTTTATGCACTTGTTTTGTTTAATGCAAAAGGAATTGTACTAAATTGGGGAGGATTGTTGGAAATTTAGTTCAATTGAGGGATATGATCATACATGGAAATGGGTTTGGAGGTAAGGAGTGTACACCCATTAAGTCCCTGATTACCCTGACTCTGATAGTGGTTGGAAGTAACTCATCAGAAGGTTCAATCCTTCACAGAGTTACTACTGCTAGTACTAAGTTAGTACTGCTGGAGCAGAGTTACTACTGCTAGTACTAAGTTAGTACTACTGGAGTTAGTATTGCTAGAATGTGTATGTAACTACTCTGACATATTCAAGTGGCAGTTAAAACTGCATTTATGACCCCGTTTAATTGGTCATGTAACCACTATTGGCTATAATGGGGATAATTATGAGGCGATTAATGGGCCGATTAATCCTCATAATTCAATTTGACTAGCTATGAGTATTCTCCTATAAATAGGAAGATCAAATCATGCATGAGAGGGACGGAAACAATAACAAAAACCTAAACACTTGGATGCGCAAGGGTTATTGATTTGTGCCTAATTCAATAACAAACATTTGGTCTTATCCCAATTAGATATTCATCATACCCAGGCAATAGGGTCGAATAGTTTACTTTGAAAACTGATAACACGATTCCAAGTGACATCCGGTAACCATTCATTGGTACGTAGTTAGGTCATAGATTATCTTCACCCTGTTCTGGGCTTACCACCACCAACACATACTACTGGCTTTTAGCCTACTTACGAATTGTGACAAATGGTAATTTTCACATTTTAAATTAATAATAAATGGTTATTTATTATTTTTAAGCTGAGCATTTCTATGCGCGATTGCATGTTTCTGAGTATTTTTGAGCATTTTTGGGAGCTATCCCGCATACTGTAGCTTACAGTCACTGCAAAAAAAGTTTATTTTTGTCAGTAAGCGTAAATTATTCCATTCCTGATAGTTACTGACAAGTTTCGTAATTTACTGAGAGCTTTCTTGTAATTACTGAAAAGCAACCCCACACGCGTACCGACAGCACAGTATACATGGTAGCAGTCAAATAAATGCATTTTTGAGCAAATAATATTATTTTATTATTTTTCTGACGGAAACGTCAATAAAAACTTTATTTTGCGTATACGTGTCCAAAAACGTCAAACCGGGACTTTAAGGTAACTTTTAAGCTTAAACCGACACACGATACACCAACGAGGATCAAAAACCCTCTAAATCCCCCCTCCCCTTTGTCGTGTACAGCGAACAAGACAATGGGACAAAACATATTATATGTTTAGATATGCATTAGTGGGATAATGCCATGTAGTTTTGTATTTATACTCTAATTGTGTCACATACTCTTACACACATACATTCTTATCCCTTAAACTTACCTAGATCATTTTCACCCTCCCCCAAGCTCATAACTCACAGACAAGAACTAAGAACCAAGATCCACAAAGTGGAAGTACGCTATGATGATCCAGAGAAACGTGTGGTTTCTTAACCCATAGAGATGTTTGTTGAAGTTATAAGTAATCGGGGTGTACTTTCAAGTGTTTCGGGTTATTTAAAACGTGTCTTGGGTAAATTAGGTGCAATTTGGTATGTTCTTGAGCCTTCTACCCCTCGACATCGTCATAGAATTGTAAGGATTTTCAAAAATTGTTCAAATCTTGTTCATATCATGTTATTTTGATGTTTAAAAGTGTTAATAAGTGTTAAATGTGTATGATTTACTAAAATGAAAAAGTTAGTGTTTGATGTCTATAGTTTATATATGCTCGACTTTTTGTGAGTTCTTAAACAAATTATATTATTTCTTACTTGTGTGGTAAATCTTGTTTCTTGTGGTACTAGTTTGATGATGCAAAAGTGATTAGTGCTAATTACGCGTATTTAAGACGAAATATACATTTTTATGTGTATGTATATGAATCGGCTACATTAAAAATAAATAATTATTGAGGTTTTGAAAAACATAAAATTTTGGCTCTAGTGGGGAAATGGTGAAGATTATGCTTATTAGCTTATTTTAGTTAGCTTATTGTAATAAGCACTAGCTTATTGATTTTTCACTACATGAATTGGACTAAAATTTATTTTGGCATAAATGGGCCGAGCCCATCATATACTCGGCCTACATGGGCTGTTTTGAACCCAAGTGCTTATTGTAAGTGCTTATTGGCTTATTTGATATCTAACGTAAAATATAACATAACTAAAAAGGATTAATTAGTTATCGGACAAAAAAGGTGTTATTGGAACATTTTTATACTCTCTATAATTATTTTTGTAAAATAAAACGATATATATCGATAAAAACCATTTTGGGCTCGTTTTGGCATTTTAAGCCCAATAAGTCAATTAAAGGGAATTTCGGCCCACAATAATGAATATTGACTTTTTGTTGACTTTTGAAGGAATTTTGACTAAACGTTGACCTTTGTATCGAAAACTATAATTATGAAGTAATTGTAACGATAAGTATAGTTATATCGATAAATATACACTTTGGACTATTTTTGCAATTATAGTGACAAAAAGGGATCTTTGAGGAAATTTGCAAGACTTGAGAAAAATGGGAATGCTTGAATAAACGAATGGGTCATGCCCGATCTTTCTAAAATTTCGACACTTAGAATATTTTTCGGACGAAAACTGACTAAAGGACGAAACGGGTGATTTTTTTTATTATTAAAAATATTAATTTTCCAAAATTAATATTTTTAGGTCTTATAAGACTTATAAATATAATTTTTGGCACTTATGCACTCGCACTTATTAATTTCTCGAAAGCTAAATACTTATAACTTTCGTTATGAAAATTATTATATTATAAATAATTATAATAATTTATAATATAATAATACCCCACTAGCACCATTATCATATTAATTATTTAATTAATTATAAGCAGTGTTGCAAACAAAGGTCTACAAGGCCGATTAATCAACGATTAGGTGCTATAAGGCCACCGATCTTGCCGATTTATGTAACTGTGTCAAACAGATAGGTCAACCGTGGTCAACGGTGATCAACGGCGGTCAATGGTGGTCAAACTTGCCGGAAACCTATAAATCTTGCCGGAAGTACCCAAAACTCACTGTAAACTTGTTTTGATCACTTATAGTAACTGTTTAAGTATATTACAAGTTGTTTTTTAGAAAATACCTTGCCGAAAATACCTATAACTCACCGGAAATACACAAAACTTGCCAAAAATAACTTAAATTTGTCAGTAATGCCAATCCGATTAATCACCGATTAATCCCGCCTAGATCGATTACAAGCTACAAGGTGGTCAACCGCCCGACTACCGATTCGCTATTTTTAGAACCTTGATTATAAGTCTTAATTAATTAAATATTTAATTATTATATATATATATATATATATATATATATATATATATATATAATTACTTACGCAGTTTGCTACAAGCAAAGCACGGAAGTTCCGTCGCACATATATTCACCGTACACTTTCACCATGAGCCATCACCAAAGAGTCATATACGATAAACCATTTTGAAATGTATTTTACCACACAGCAAGCAAGAAATACACGAGCACTGGTCACACGTAAACTTTTCAATTAAATTAAGACATTCAAAATACGAATATTTCGCTAAGACTTACCATACTGATCTAGGTCGCGTGTCGGAGCGGTTGCACTGTATTGTTGATTGATTAGCATATTGCTATTCTTTTAAGGTGAGTTTATAGCCTCATTTTTTTATACGTATTGCTTTTATAAACCTTGGGGTGAGAAACATACAAAACTGTTTTCATGGACAAAAAAATGACTTTGTTTTTATACACACTTGTATGCGGAAACCTAAGTTAGCTAAATCCCATTGCGCCCACTATCATCAGCCGTCAATTCCTGCTGGGAAACGCATGTGATATAAATAGATCTATTGGGGGTGACTCCCCCGTTCGGTTGGCTCGGCATAGTTAATGCGAACGTATACCATATCGAAATTTGCCGAGTGTCTGGGGATTAACACTCGCGGGCACCCTTTTATCTGCTATGCCAGTTAGGCATATTGTTTGTCTAGTTCGGTTGGATGAGCTTAGCGTTTGCACAGCGGGATAGTGTGTGATTTGCTGAATATTTGTTATGGTCCATATGTGCTTATTTACTTTAAACCTATGAACTCACCAGCGTTAGCTGACTTTTAGCATGTTTTTCTCAGGAAATTGAGAATGTGTTTACTGAATGCAGGGCATGGCGATGGTCATAAAATTTGTTGGAAATGTTTTTATTGATGCGTTAAACTCTGAATTTAGGACCGCTTTGTTAAATGGGCTACATTTTATCTGAACTGAATTTGATGTATGACAATATGACTTTGAATATGTAATGTATTTTAAAACGTATTTTTAATCCGTTATCTGTATCTTGTGTTGTGATTATCGATTTAGTAGCACCCAAAAGTGTATGCTTCCGCAAATCTTGATTTTGGGGGTGTTACAGATTGGTATTCAGAGCCTAGGTTATAGAGAACTAGGTTTATAAAAACCCTAAACTATGACCGATTTATGAAAAACTTTCCTTATGACCACCAGATGCCTGTCTGCCTAGCTTGCTATGATTTGAGCATTATTTGCCTTATATGATTAAGTGTTATACTATGCTATCTGAGTATTTTACTTAACATATATGATATAAGTATTTTATATATATTTACACATGCCGCACCGTATTTGTCATAGACTATGTCTCTCCCTTCCGATGCACATGATGAGGTACTTGCTGGACACACTTCCCCGTTGCGACGAGCAGTTCCATTTTCAGATGATCCGTTTATGGAAGTTGTCAGAACCGTTGTTCAGCCACACGTTCCAGCTCAGCATACACACACCACTCCAGTATCTACCTCCACATACTTACCCCGCTACACTACAGCTCACCGCTTATCTCCAGCCCAGCTTTACACTCTCACCCAGCATGCTCAGGCTACCCCACCTATCAGACGTCGGGCTTCGTATAGGCGATTCCGTGGACGTCGCATCCAGCTATCATCTATACTATCTTCACCACTCAGGAGGACCCGTTATGGCTACCTGGGTACCCCTACTTCATCACCATCTCAGTCACCCATGTCATCTCCAGACTGTTCCCCTCCTAGTCAGAGACTTCGGAGACCTATTGAGTCTTATTCAGATGAGGACGAGGATCCAGAGCAGGTTCAGGTAGAGCCTACACCAGCAGTGACAACACCCATTGAGCACGCTCCTATTTGTGCGGGTGATGACAGGGACAGGGAAGCACCGATGGATTTGGATCAGGTGACGATGCCACGGAATGGTAAGGGCATCATGGAAGAAGTGCAGGGAATATTTGAGGTAGGGCAGAGTTCTAGGGCTGCCCAGATACAGGATATGAGTGATAGTCAATTGATTGATATTGCTTGTGATACCAGCACGGGTGTGCGTGCAGCTAGTCCGGAGTACACTCCATCATCTCCTTCGTTCATACCACCTCCATCTCCGATACCTTCTCGGCTTCCATCAATAGTGGTTTCTCCGCTAGCAAAGCTCGAGGAACCCACTGCTATGGAGCAGGTATGGATTCAGCTGGCGAACCAGGCCAGTCTACTTGATGTACACTCAGACCAGGTGGAGAGGTTAGAGCAGTCTAACCGCATTCAGAGTGTTGAGAGGAGGATTGGGATAGTTGATAGGGCTACTTGTGTATTGTTTGAGGAGATGTATTCTGACAGACGTGTGATGATCGGACTGAGAGCTAGATTGGATGCATTGGAGAGGTTACATGGTAGTGAGCTCAGGAACTTGGATTTTAGGGCTATTGTTTTGGGCAGAGGCCAGACCAGGATTCAGGGAATGTTGAGGAGAGCTACTGGTACAGATCGTACTCAGTGGCAGAGGATTATGACTGCAGAGTATACGATTGGTGCTGTGATGAGAGAGAACCAGGAGTTGAGAGACCGTGTTGGTCAGTTGGAGACTACTACTGGAGGGATGACTGCAGCATTTGAGCAGTTACGCCTAGATAGCGACCGAGCCTAGAGTAGTTTAAGTTGATGATGTATTCCATTCGACTGATTAGTTATCACTTAGTATTTCAACACTAACTTTTAACAATGCTTGTAATTTTGTAAACCTCTATTCATTCGATATATATATAGCAAGCTTGGTTTTCAAATCGATTGTTCGTTTTTCCTCTGTGGTTGACTTTATTATTGTATTCCGTTTGCAATATCCATATATTCATATGATAGCTTCCTTCTATAATCGAGATCTCATTTATCGTCATCTTCTTGTGATGCAGATAAATGGCACCTAAACGAAAGTTAACCAGAGTCACTCGAGGACAAACTGCTAACACACCTACCCCAACAAGGGCAGTGCGAGGAAGGACTGCTGAGAATGTCGCCCCGGCAAGAGCCGCACAGGGCCGAGTTGCTGAGAACTTCGTCCCAACCAGGGCCGCGGCAAGTCCACCTGTGGTGAATCAAGCAACTCTAGATCAGCCCGTTAATGATCGTGTGGCCGTCGCTCTCGCAGCCACAAACAATTCAACCACCAACACCTGAACGTCAAGGCCAGTGACCAACAGCCGTGGTTGCACATACTCTGAATTCCGAAAGATCATGGTTGGAGGTTTCGGAGGAACAGAGGGAGCCGTTGGCCTGACTAGGTGGATTGAAAAGCTGGAAACCGTGTTTCGCATCAGTGGTTGTAACGATGACAACAGGGTCAAGTACGCATCTTTCACTTTCATGGATGCCGCTTTGACCTGGTGGAACAGCTACATGAAATCCGCTAACATGGATGTTGCTTATGCTATGTCGTGGGATGACTTTAAGGAATTAGTGCTTAGAAAATATTGCCCACGAAATGAGGTCAAAAAGTTGGAGATAGAATTTTGGAATTTGAAGGTGCAGAACGACAACATGGCTGCTTACAACCAGAGATTTCAGGAGCTGGCTTTGCTATGTCTTGAAATGGTTCAGACCGAGACAAGGTTGATTGAGAGGTATATCAGAGGTTTGCCGAAGTCCATAAGAGGTGATGTGACTACCTCAAGAGCTGCAGATCTCCATGAAACCATGGAAATAGAAAACAAGTTGATGGATCAGGAACTAGAGGATGTCCCAGAAAAGAGTGCTGACAACAAGAGGAAGTTGGAAGATCACTCAAAGGGTAGTAACAGCAACTCTCAGAACAAAAGGCAGGAAGTAGCTAAAGCTTATGCAGCTGGTTCAGGTGATAAGAGGGGGTATGATAGGAATGCACCTCTTTGTAACCGCTGTAAGCTAAACCACAAGGGACAATGCACGGTAAAATGCCACAACTGCCAAAGAGTGGGACATTTGGCAAAGAACTGTAGGTCAAGACCCCTAGCCACCGCTCAAGCAGCACCACCCAACAACTGTAGGGCGGAAGTCACCTGCTTTATGTGCGGTGAAAAGGGTCATTACCGAAATGAGTGCAACAAAATCAGGGAAATGGTGGTGGTCATAGTAACCAGGGAGCCGTTGTCAACAATGGAAACCAGGGCAATGGAGGAGGAGCCCGTGGAAGTGTTTATGCTGTGGGCAGAAGGGAATCCTAGGACGACCCGAACGTGGTGACGGGAACGTTTCTTTTAAATAATCGTTATGCTTCAGTATTATTCGATACGGGAGCAGATAGAAGTTTTGTGTCGACTACTTTTAGTCCTTTAATTGATATTGCTCCAACCACCTTAGACAATGTCTTCGACGTAGAATTAGCTAACGGGAACTTAGAAAGAGTAGATACCATTATAAGGGGTTGCACTCTAAATTTATTAAACCACCCATTCAACACCGATCTCATGCCAGTAGAGTTGGGTAGTTTTGACGTCATCATAGGGATGGATTGGCTATCGAAATATCATGCCGTCATTATCTGTGATGAAAAGATCGTCAGAGTACCCTACGGGAATGAGTTTCTGATAATTGAGGGAGATCGGAGCGATCGTGCGAGTTCGTCAAGGTTAAGCATCATCTCATGTACGAAGGTGCAGAAGTGCATTGAGAAATGATGCCACCTCTTTCTAGCTCATGTTACTGAGAAGAAGGAAAAGGAGCCCGGAGAGAAACGATTAGAAGACGTGCCAATCGTGAGGGATTTCCCGAAAGTTTTTCCAGAAGACCTACCTGGACTCCCACCGGCCAGACAGATCGAATTTCAAATCGATTTGGTGCCAGGAGCCGCGCCTGTAGCACGAGAACCCTATCGGCTAGCACCGACGAAGTTATAGGAGTTGTCTGATCAGTTAGGAAAAGGTTTTATCAGACCGAGTTCTTCGCCTTGGGGAGCTCCGGTCTTGTTTGTCAAGAAGAAGGATGGATCCTTCAGGATGTGTATCGACTATCGGGAGCTGAATAAGCTAACCATTAAGAATCGATACCGACTCCCGATAATCGACGATCTATTCGATTAACTACAGGGTTCATCGGTTTATTCCAAGATAGACCTGAGATCAGGTTATCACCAACTCTGAGTCCGAGAAGGGGATATCCCGAAGACCGCATTCCGAACTCGATATGGCCATTACGAATTCCAAGTTATGCCATTCGGCTTGACTAACGCACTAGCTGTATTCATGGACCTCATGAATCGGGTATGTAAGCCGTACTTGGATAAATTTGTAATAGTATTCATTGACGACATTCTGATATATTCCAAGAATGAGAAAGAGCATGAGGAACACCTCAAGCTAATTTTGGAATTATTGAAAAAGGAGGAGTTATATGCCAAGTTTTCGAAGTGTGAATTCTGGATATCAACTGTGCAGTTTTTGGGTCACGTGATCGATAGTCAAGGCATTCACGTGGATCCCGCCAAGATCGATTCAATAAAGGATTGGGCGACACCCACAACACCCACCGAAATACGCCAATTCTTAGGACTTACCGATTATTACCAAAGGTTCAATGAAGGTTTCTCTAAGATAGCTAAGCCTTTGATAAAACTGACACAAAAGAATGTGAAATATGACTGGGGAGATAAGGAGGAAGAAGCTTTTCAACTCCTTAAGGAGAAATTGTGTAGTGCACCTATTTTAACCTTACCTGAGGGTAGTGAAGACTTTTTTGTTTATTGCGACACTTCACACAAAGGTTTGGGAGCCGTGCTGATGCAGAGAGAGAAGGTGATAACATACGCTTCTCGTCAACTGAAAACAAATGAGAAAAACTACACAACCAATGACCTAGAGTTAGGATCAGTCGTGTTTGCATTTAAAATTTGGAGGCACTATCTTTATGGCACTAAGTGTGTGGTGTATACCGACCACAAAAGCCTACAACACATCTTGAACCAGAAGGAGCTGAACATGAGACAGCGCCGATGTTTGGAATTGCTTAGCGACTATGATTGTGAGATCCGTTACCACCCAAGCAAGGCAAATATGGTTGCCGATGCCCTCAGCAGAAAAGAGCTGATTAAACCCCTCAGAGTCAGATCGTTAGGGATGATGATCAGTTCGCCGCTTCCAGCAAAAATTCTTGAGGCTCAGGTCGAGGCACTCAAGAAAGAAAACCGACCACGTGAGAAGATTTACGAAATGCCAGAAAGTGAGAATGGCTTCGTAAAAAGATCCGATGGAGTTTTGTGTTATGGGGACAAGAGTTGGATCCCACAATACGGAGGAATTCGTGATTCGATCATGCACGAATCCCACAAATACAAATACTCCATCCATCCAGGATCCGACAAGATGTACTTGGATTTGAAGAAATTGTATTGGTGGCCAAACATGAAGGCCGATATAGCTGAGTATGTCAGTAAATGTTTAACGTGCTCGAGAGTTAAGGCTGAACACCAAAGACCATTCGGTCTGCTTGTTCAACCTGAAATTCCAGAATGGAAATGGGAGCGCATCACTATGGATTTTATCACCAAGCTGCCTAAGACGTCGAGCGGTTACGACACGATCTGGGTAATCGTTGACCGTCTCACTAAATCTGCTCATTTCCTTCCTATAAAGGAGATTGATAGCATGAACAAACTTGCGCGACTGTATGTGAAGGAAATTGTCGCAAGGCATGGTGTGCCTGTCTCTTTCATCTCTGATCGAGACAGCCGGTTCACGTCTAACTTTTGGAAGTCGCTCCAGGACGCATTGGGAACCGACCTGGACATGAGTACATCTTATCATCCTCAGACTGATGGTCAGAGTGAAAGGACCATTCAGACGTTAGAGGACATGCTGAGAGCCTGTGTGATTGACTTCGGGAACGGCTGGGATAGGCATTTGCCTTTAGCCGAGTTTTCCTACAACAACAGCTATCACACCAGCATTAAGGTTGCACCGTATGAGGCACTTTATGGTCGTAAGTGCAGATCGCCAATATGTTGGGCTGAAGTCAGAGAAAGCCAACTTACCGGACCAGACCTAGTCCACGAGACTACTGAAAAGATTGTGCAGATCAAGAGCCGAACGCAAGCGGCTCGTGACCGTCAAAAGAGCTATGCCGACAAGAGGCGAAAACCCCTTGAGTTCCAAGTGAGTGACAAAGTGATGTTAAAGGTCTCGCCATGGAAAGGCGCGATAAGATTTGGTAAGCGTGGGAAGCTGAACCCTCGCTATATTGGACCTTTCCAAATTCTTGCCAGAATCGGGCCGGTAGCCTACCGACTCGAACTGCCGTCCGAGCTCAGCGCTGTGCATGACGTTTTTCATGTCAACAACTTGAAAAAGTGTTTATCTGATGATAACGCCGTCATTCCTTTGGATGAGATTCAGCTTGACGAGAAACTGAATTTCATCGAGGAGCCGATTGAGATCATGGACCTAGAAGTTAAACGGCTAAAGCAGAGTCGTATCCCAATTGTGATTGTCCGTTGAAACTCTCGCAGAGGTCCCGAGTAAACGTGGGAGCGAGAGGATGAAATCTAGCGAAAATATCCTTATCTCTTTTCGAACTCATCGAGTAACGTAAATTAAAATTCGGGACGGATTTCCCTATTAGCTGGGGAGACTGTGACAAATGGTAATTTTCACATTTTAAATTAACAATAAATGGTTATTTATTATTTTTAAGTTGAGCATTTCTATGCGCGATTGCATGTTTCTAAGTATTTTTGAGCATTTTTGGGAGCTGTCCCGCATACTGTAGGTTACAGTCACTGTAGAAAAAGTTTATTTTTGTCA
This sequence comes from Artemisia tridentata subsp. tridentata, assembly GCA_021014915.2. Classification (NCBI taxonomy): domain Eukaryota; kingdom Viridiplantae; phylum Streptophyta; class Magnoliopsida; order Asterales; family Asteraceae; genus Artemisia; species Artemisia tridentata. The sequence goes on along the minus strand of CP139508.1, from coordinate 233,400,654 downwards.
GTAAGCATAAATTATGCCATTTCTGATAGTTACTGACAAGTTTCGTAATTTACAGCGAGCTTTCTCGTAATTACTGAAAAGCAACTCCACACGCGTACCGACAGCACAGTATATATGGTAGCAGTCAAATAAATGCATTTTTGAGGAAATAATATTATTTAATTATTTTTCTGACGGAAATTTCAATAAAAACTTTATTTTGCGTGTACGTGTCCAAAAACGTCAAACCGCGACTTTACGGTAACTTTTAAGCTTAAACCGACACACGATACACCAACGAGGATCAAAAACCCACTAAATCCCCCTCCCCTTTATCGTGTACAGTCAACAAGACAATGGGACAAAACATATTATATGTTTAGATATGCATTAGTGGGATAATGCCATGTAGTTTTGTATTTATACTCTAATTGTGTCACATACTCTTACACACATACATTCTTATCCATTAAAATTACCTAGATCATTTTCACCCTCCCCCTAGCTCATAACTCACGGCCAAGAACTAAGAACCAAGATCCACAAAAATTTGTTGAAGTTATAACTAATCGGGGTGTACTTTCAAGTGTTTCGGGTTATTTAGAACGTGTCTTGGGTAAATTTGGTGCAATTTGGTGTGTTCTTGAGCCTTCTACCCCTCGACATCTTTATAGCATTGTAAAGATTTTCAAAAATTTGTTCAAATCTTGTTCATATCATGTTGTTTTGATGTTTAAAAGTGTTAATAAGTGTTAAATGTGTATGATTTACTAAAATGAAAAAGTTAGGGTTTGATGTCTAGTTTATATATGCTCGACTTTTTGTGAGTTCTTGAACAAATTATATTATTTCTTACTTGTGTGGTAAATCTTGTTGTTTGTTGTACTAGTTTGATGATGCAAAGGTGATTAGTGCTAATTACGCGTATTTAAGACGAAATATACACTTTTATGTGTATGTATATGAATCGGCTACATTAAAAATAAATAATTATTGGGGTTTTGAAAAATATAAAATTTTGGCTCTAGTGGTGAAATGGTGAAGATTATGCTTATTAGCTTATTTTAGTTAGCTTATTGTAATAAGCACTAGCTTATTGATTTTTCACTACATGAATTGGTCTAAAATTTATTTTGGCATAAATGGGCCGAGCCCATCATATACTCTGCCAACATGGGCTGTTTTGAACCCAAGTGCTTATTGGAAGTGCTTATTGGCTTATTTGATATTTAACGTAAAATATAACATAACTAAAAAGGATTAATTAGTTATCGGACTAAAAATGTGTTATTGGACTAAATGTGGCCTACTCGGCCCAATAAACATCTCGGGAGACAAAAATGAATTTTGAAACATGTTTAGTCTCGCTATAATTATTTTTGTAAAATAAAACGATATATATCGATAAAAACCATTTTGGGCTCGTTTTGGCATTTTAAGCCCAATAAGTCAATTAAAGGGAATTTCGGCCCACAATAATGAATATTGACTTTTTGTTGACTTTTGAAAGAATTTTGACTAAACGTTGACCTTTGTATCGAAAACTATAATTATGAAGTAATTGTAACGATAAGTATAGTTATATCGATAAATATACACTTTGGAATATTTTTGCAATTATAGTGACAAAAAGGGATCTTTGAGGAAATTTGCAACACTTGAAAACAATGGGAAAGCTTGAATAAACGAATAGGTCATGCCTGATTTTTCTAAAATTTCGACACTTAGAATATTTTTCGGACGAAAACCGACTAAAAGACGAAACGGGTGATTTTTTTTATTATTAAAAATATTAATTTTCCTAAATTAATATTTTTAGGTCTTATAAGACTTATAAATATAATTTTTGGCACTTATGCACTCGCACTTATTAATTTCTCGAAAGCTAAATACTTATAACTTTCGTTATGAAAATTATTATATTATCAATAATTATAATAATTTATAATATAATAATACCCCACTAGTACCATTATCATATTAATTATTCAATGATTAATTAATTAATTATAAGTCTTAATTAATTAAATATTTAATTATTCAATATATATATATATATATATGATAATATATATATTACTTAAGCAATTTGTTACAAGCAAAGAACGGAAGTTCCGTCGCACGTATATTCACCGTACACTTTCACCATGAGCCATCACCAAAGAGTAATATACGATAAACCATTTTGAAATGTACTTTACCACACAGCAAGCAAGAAATACACGAGCACTGGTCACACGTAACTTTTCAATAAAATTAAGACATTCAAAATACGAATATTTCGCTAAGACTTACCATACTGATCTAGGTCGCGTGTCGGAGCGGTTGGACTGTATTGTTGATTGATTAGCAGATTGCTATTGTTTTAAGGTGAGTTTATAGCCCCATATTTTTATAAGTATTGCTTTTATAAACCTTGGGGTGAGAAACATGCAAAACTATTTTCATGGACCAAAAAATGACTGTTAATACAAATATCGTACTAAAAACGTTATTTATATTTTACGATCTTTGCTTATGTTTTGTTCATGACAAACACAAAGTATATTCCTTAAGCAAATTATAAATACTAGTTAAAGTCTTTTTCAAAACACATCTTTCATTTAACATGATCACTAACATTATATTGCATATACATGTGTATTTCCTTAAATGGAAACTTTAATTTAAAAGTTACAAAGTGACATCATGGTATACATCACAAATACAATCTTGGTAAAGATTGTGTGATATTTTGATTAGATACTCAAGTTATATAGTTGACATTGGAAGATATTGATTTGACAACACAAGGATATGGAAAGATTTGAGGAGATCTCTTGTGCAATATTAACTGTCAAAACCACGGATCCAAATCTATACAAAGACGGATCCCTTCTGAGGGATCCGCCGGATCCGTGGGTGGTATACTAGGTTTGCCTATAAATAGCAGACTTGGCATTTGAACTAATCATCTACTTAGAAAAGAAAAACACATACATTCACTTTAGTTACTAACCACAGTAGTTATATATATATCATTGATGTTTCTTTTGTAGCAAAGAAGATCAAGTTAACAAGCTTCAAACAAGCAGACTGTTTGGAAGTTGCAGTATAGGTTCTGTGTAAACACTTTAAGTGTTTCTTATCATTTGTATCAGTTAGATCAGTAAGTGTGGTTAGTGCTTTAGTCCTCAAAGCACAAAGAGAGTAGGGAGTGGTTGTACCCTTGTAAAGAACTCGACATCTAGCTTAGTGTCGGTAAAGTAATTAGGCGACGTCAGGTTGGTTCTACCTTGTGAAAGAACCCGGTGTTTAGCTTAGTACCGGAAAAGGAAGTAAGCGACGTGTAAAGGTTTTCTCCACCTTGAAGGGAGTTTGTTTCTTAGTGAAAGATATCTCTCGAGTAAGTAACTCGAGGAAGTGGAGTAGGGCAAGGATAAGGGTCTCTTGCAAGCCGAACCACTATAAACACTTGTGTTATGTGGTTTGATCTTTCATCTCTTTACCTTTAGTTTATATTGTGTGATAACTTAATTTGTGATTGTTTCCTTTAAACTAACAAATAACAAAACAAATTAAACAAGAGAAACGGTGAAAACTATTCAACCCCCCTTCTAATTTTCCATAATTGGTATCAGAGCTACGTTACTCAAGATTTTTAAAATAAATTGTATTTTAAACTTGAAACGATCAAAAAGATTTTGAAAACTTTAAAGAAGGGAAATCCTTGCAAAGATCACCAATCTTTTGAACAAATAGCTTTCTGGAAAATACATTTTTGAAATGTCAAAACACTCAGATCTAGAAAATGAAACTTTTGCCAGACACAGTATTTCACCTAAAGCTCTTGATGAATCCATTTCTAGTAAGTATTTTGACAGGAAAGATCTTGACCAAAAATGGAAAGCTAAAGCAACTAATATTGAAGATTCTAAGGATCATTCAAGGATGACACTAGACGAGCTCATAGGATACCTCAAAGCTCATCTGGCAACAATGGAAAAAGATTCGGAGATACCTTAAGGCAAAAAGGAGTTGATAGCTTCTAGCACTATAGCCGGATCTAGTTTCAACAGTGAAGGTAACAAAGATATGCTAAAAGACAAAAAAGTGGATCTTATGGCTAACATAACAGAAAAGGTATCCTCTGACTCTTCATACATGTGTAATGACTACGACACATTAGATATAGAACATAATAGATTAAGTAAGCTCATTATAAACGTCATAAACAAAAATAAGATCTTGAAAACCAAAGAGGAACACTTAATAAATAAAGTACATAAGTTGAAAGAAAAAGTTAAAAGTGTGGGGTATTCACAATGCAAGAAACACTTGTATGAGGCTTAGTTTTGGATCGAATAGAAGATATTCTAGAGAGAGGTAGGAGAGTTTGGGAGCCTTTGTAGAGAGAGAAACAATATGAGATTAGATTATCATGAAAGGTCCCACCCTTCCCATGGGTGGGAAGGGAGTATTTATAGTACTACATAATATGTCCTTAGTGGACTGTGGAGCGAGCTGACAGTGGGTAAAGACCCGACCCACTCCACAATATTACTAATAACTAAACTACTAATAATATTACTGATAATCCTACGAGCTATGATGAACTAATAATTACTCGGGGTGACCGAGTCTTCAACTGAATATTCATATTCCTAACAATCTCCCCCTAAGGGAGGTTACCCCAGAAATAATGTTCTGAATTTCAGCACTTCTTCCTTAGATCATGACATCATAGCTCGTAACCATTGATTCTTCAATATTATTGATTGTTGTGCAAACATCCGTGATCTTAAGATGACTTCTCTGTTGTCTTGGATGAACTTTGAGTAATCTTTGAAATTATCATCCTACTTGAGTCTCCAAGTCATCTTTCAGAATTAGGTCTCCATGTGATGAAATGTACTTAGAGCCGACATGCTCACACTATATGGTGTCATGATCTTCAGCATCAGAGTTAGCAGAAGCTGTGTTGAAGGTCTTTTGGGTGATCATGACTTTGTTGAATAACAATGATGATGTAGTGTGAACATGTGGTAGAGGATTGGCATCTTTTCTGCAACCAGCTACAACAGCAACCAGCTATAGCATTCCACAGCTACAACCGCCAGACATTCCTGCATACGACAGTTAGCAATAATTCGACCGGTACTTACAAGTTTGGACTTCGAGATAGTCAACAGCATAGTGTGAAAACTCTCTCTAATCCTTACCAAGACCGTTCCTAATCGAAAACCCACAGAGGGCCTTTTAAGATCGAACCGTAGCACATCAACGATTAGGTGAGTCGCTGGAGATCACTCCATGACTGTAGACCGTTTGAGACTGCCGCGACCACTAAGCGTAATCCATAAAGAATTACCGAAGTGACCTGCTTTCAGGGCTGCTTGATGTTGACCCTGGCAGGAATTTCCATTCAATCATTGAGAATTACATAAGTAGATTCTCTCATAAATGTTCTGGCAGATTGCTAAGATCTGCGTAGGACTCATAAGTTTACAACTGGTGTCCTTAATGTTGAACACCCAATGTAGAAATAATTCGTGTTCCTATGAGATCTTTTTATGCATCTCATGGCTCTAGACTCTATAGTGCGTTTTGATTTAGTGAGCGGAGGCTGGAGAGAACTGCCACCTTTTCAATATCATCTAACTCGGAGTGAGAGAGACGATAGGAATGTATTGAACTCCGTGACAATTGAAACAAGAGTCCTTTGAGGGACCTTGAGTGGCTAGGGAGGGTTGTGCAGCGTATCACTGGGTCCATGATACTTTGTCTTCAATGCCAGCAATCAACTAAGTGATTCTGACAGCATATGTATTGACCCGGTTTCTGCCTAAGTTGTAAGGAGGGCTATTTCTTTTCACCCTTTCTCTTTACAATTCTTTTTCATTCTTCAACCCCTTCAGTGCTTACCGAGACTTCATAACTAACACCTTGTTGGGTTTATTCCAGTGTTAGCTCCATCTCAGTCGGCACTATTCCCTCATTCACTTTTCTCCTTTTTAATCATACCTAAGGACTTCTACACTAACTAGTAGATTGTCCCTGGGTAGATCCCTCTGGCTCTGGTGGGATCGTGGGAACTTGTACCTAACCTTACCATCCTTATAACTCCATTATATGAAATACAATGGTCGGTCTTTGGTGTTCTTCCACAATTGCCAAACCAAATCTTTGGAAAATCTCTCAAAATGTTCATGATTTCGAAACATATTTTTGCAAACACTTGAGAGTTTTATATTTTTCAAATGATCCCCCTCAACATGTGCTCGGTTGATTGTTTTATAAATTTGCACATGTTAGGTGGAGCTCGCACTTTTTGAATTGATCCACTTTCAGTGAACATGACCGTTTCGAGACACGCTTACATCACTAGTTAGACTAGCTTGAAATTATTACCCAGCCTGGTCAAGTCCACAGAAAGTTTCTCGAAATGGTACACTCTACTCAGATACATCTTTTTCGAGACACGCTTACATCACTGGTTATACCAGCTTGAAATTATTACCCGGCCAAGACGTATCCTTTCGATTGATGACAGTTCAAGTTTCGTCAATTCATTGGTGAAGACTGAGTCTTGCTCACGTGAGATGCCAAATCCTTTGTTTTGTTAAAAACATTTGCTCCCCCTCAATATGTGCATCGATATTAGAAAGATTTTCGCACATATGGAAGAGCTTGCGTTTTATGACCAAAATATTTTGCTCCCCCTCAATATGTGCATTGATATATAAAATGGTTTAGCACATACGGGAGAGCATACATTAACATTCAAAATCATCACATTTTATCAGAATTTCCTATTTAAATCACATTCTCTCCCCCGATCAAAAATTTCAAACCATTTGAGATTTGTGATCCCAAGTGATTTAAATAAGTATAGAAAATTTGGGAGAAAATGTGGTCAGGTTTGAATGTATTCTGATTTTGAAGCATACTATGCTTCCCTTGAAACACCGAGAGAGTGTCACTGCTGATGTTGCACAATTTTGGCAAGGTGTCGGGAATTTGAACAAATATGCCCCCCCTCAATTAATGACCCGTTTTCCATTAAAGGAGCTGTAGTCATTCAATTGAGCGACGGGTATTTGTGAAAATTTAAATCAATTTACCACCTTGTGTAACATCAAGACTCTCTTGAAGAATCAAACAAGATAAAGAGTCTGATGTAAAGAAGACTTCTCTTCTAATACACGAAATGACGCACTGAAACGTACATCAAGTCGGGAGAACATGGATATAAAGTAATCCATGCCCAGGTGAACATCACCCGGTTGGAGGAACAACTGTCTTTTTGGCGACATGCTTTCCCCATTGTACAGTGCGGGTTGCAGTATGAAGTAACTGCAAGCCATTAAGACATGTTTTAACTGATTAGTATAACTTCTGCTCGAGCTTCATTTAAGAGTCCGTGCCATTTTTGAATGACATTTCTAGATCCGTAAATGTTATCGATAAACAGAAGACATGCCTAGGTAGAACTATTTTTGGTATTTTCTGATTTTTCGATTTTTATGGTTTTTATAGGTTTTATATTTTTGTATTTTTCTTTTTGATTTAAGATATATACAACTATGTACAAGGATATAAGAAGATAATCCTTTACTCCTCCTTTTCTTCCTGAAGACACTTGAGGGTTTCAGGAGTCATGCTTTTCATGCCAAGGCGTGGGAGAATAAACTGAAACCTTTCTCTTGGCAAGGCCTTGGTGAAGATGTCCGCTAACTGAAACTCTGTCCTCACGAAGTATAGTTCCACAATTCCTTTTTCCACCTGTTCCCTGATGAAGTGATACCTGATGTCGATGTGTTTTGACCTGGAGTGCTGAACATTGTTACAACAAAGAGCAATGGCGCTTTTGTTGTCACAATATAGGGGAATTTTGTTGTATGAGAATCCATAGTCCGAAAGCTGTGATCGCATCCAAAGAATTTGTGCACAACAAGCAGACATAGCAATGTACTCAGCTTCAGTAGATGATATGGAAGTACTCATCAGCTTCTTAGAAGACCAACTAACCAACTTTTCCCCTAAAAACTGAGCTCCTCCTGAAGTACTTCGACGAGTGTCTTGACATCCCGCATGATCAGCATTCGCGTAAGCCGTTAACTCCATTGCAGTGTCCTTAGGATACCAGAGACCCATATGAACCGTGCCTTGAAGATATCGGAAGATCCTTTTCACTGCTTCAACATGCTTCTTGGTTGGTCTGGATTGATACCGAGCACACATACACACAGCAAACAGAAGATCTGGTCTGCTAGCCGTGATGTACATCAAAGATCCAATCATGCTTCGATACTTTGTTATATCTACTGGAATCCCTGAAGGATCTTCATCCAGCTTTGTTCTATCAACCATGGGAGTGTCAACAGGTTCACTTGAATAGAATCCAAACTTTTTCAAGATCTCGTTGGCGTATTTGGATTGATTAATGAATATGCCTCCGGGACTTTGAGAAACTTGTAATCCTAAGAAGAATGACATTTGTCCCATCATGGACATTTGGAACTTGGAATTCATCTCCTTTGAAAAACTATCACATTCACTAGGATCTGTTGAAGCAAAGATGATATCATCTACATATATCTGAACTAGCAGTAGATGGTTTCTTGACTTCCTGGTGAATAGTGTGGGATCAACAACACCCTTGGAGAATCCGTTCACTAGGAGGAACTTGGACAATGTATCGTACCATGCCCTTGGCGCCTGTTTTAACCCATACAGAGCCTTCTTCAAGCGGTAAACATGAGTAGGATGTTCAGCATCCACGAATCCTTCTGGTTGACTCACATAAACTTCTTCCTTTAAGTCACCATTCAAGAATGCTGTTTTGACATCCATCTGGTAGACTATCATATTTTGACTAGCAGCATTTGCGAGGAAGATTCTTATGGCTTCAATTCTAGCAACCGGAGCAAACGATTCTTCAAAATCAATACCCTCTTCTTGTCTGAACCCTTTAGCAACTAGCCGTGCCTTGTTCTTTAAGACATCACCATACTCATCGAGCTTCACTTTGAAGATCCACTTTAAAGCAATGATCATTGCATGCTCTGGAGGAGGCACTAATTCCCATACTTCAAGTCGATCAAATTCATGGATTTCATCCTGCATAGCCTGGAACCAGCAATCTTTTGTCATTGCTTCTTTGGCATCTTTTGGTTCGACTTTGGACAGTACGGAATTGAAGAAGCACCACAGTGCATCAGTGGCTAGTTGATTACGTGTGGATACTGGACGTGAGGGATTGCCTATGATGTTGTCGATTGGATGATCACTGGTCCATTTCCTGAGATGGTCGTGAGGTTGAGGGTTATGAACAGACGTAGCAGTGCTTTGTCCTTCAAGTGAGGATGTGTCTGATGAATGTTCAGGAGCAAATATGTTTTCAAAAGGAACCTCATCAATAGGAGCAAAAGGATTAACTTCCAATGAATTATTATCTGAAGATTCTTGTGTTACTGGAGATGTTTGAGCGTTTGATGACGAAGGCGATTGACTGGCAGCTGGAGCATTGTGACTGACTGATACTGAAGCTGTAAGGCCTTCTGAACCTTGTGGGGCTTGAACTTCAGCCATAGGAAGTACAGCAGGTTCACTTGGGATGGTTCCATTCGTTGGCTCAAAGTATTCATCAAACATAGGATCAAATAGCTTCTTTAACTCCTCGCATGTAGGTGGCACATAAGAATCTGCAGGCGTGGAATTCTGTACAAGTCCTGAACTAATGGGTCCAGGAGACAAAAGGTTAAGATCGGGTCCAGAACTAATTTGTCCTGAAGCAGGTTGCTCACTCAGCTCATCGAACGTAACATGAATGGTTTCCATGATTTTACGGGTTCTCTTGTTGTAGATTCGATACCCTTTACTGTCTGGTGCGTATCCAACAAAAATACCTACATCTGCTTTAGCTCTTAACTTTCCCAAGTCTTGACTATCGTTGGTTGGGTAGCAAAGTGCACCAAACACACGGAGAAAGGAAAGATCTGGTTTCTTGTTATGAATTAACTCGAAGGGAGTCTTTTCATGAACCGGATGAATTAGGGATCGGTTTTGAGTGTAACATGCTGTTGCAATAGCCTCTGCCCAGAGAAACATCGGTGTCTTTGAAAATATAAGCATAGTTCTTGCAGCCTCCACCAGAGTACGGTTCCTTCGTTCAACCACTCCGTTCTGTTGAGGAGTGCGAGGGATACTTTTCTGATGCGTGATGCCAATACTTTCATAGAAATTACGGAGTTGTTGGTTAACAAACTCAGTACCATTATCAGTGCGGATGATTCTGACAGTCTTATCGAGCCTTACTTGCAACTATTTTATCAGTTTAATGATAACCTCTGGAGTTTCGTCCTTGGTCCTCAGAAATTTTACCCATGTGAACCGAGAATAATCATCTACTATCACCAGAACGTACTTCTTTCCATTAATGGTTTGTATTCTCATTGGACCGCACAAGTCCATGTGGAGGGTATGAAGAACTTCCAAGTTGGTGTTGATGGTTTTAGGCTTGTGGGTTTGTTTCTTGCTTTTACCCAGTTGACATGCAGAGCAGAGATGATCTTTCTCATATTTCAGTCTGGGCATCCCTCTAACAAGATCTTTACGGGAAAGATTGTTTATGGTACCGAAGTTCAAGTGGTTCAAACGACGATGCCACAGCCATAATTTTGTTTTAGAGGCTTTAGAGAGCAAGCATATGGGATAGGACTTCAACATTTCTTCAATCGATATGGTGTATAGATTGGTGTCCCGACTGCCCTTGAGGAGATCTATACCATCCAATTCTCTGACGAAACATGTATGCTTTCTGAAAGCCACTTCCAGATCTGAATCACAAAATTGACCCACAGAAAACAGATTGTGCCCTAGTCCTTCCACATAGTATACCCTTGAGATTACACTGTCACCAAACACATAATCTCCATAGCCCATAATAGCACCAAAGTGGTCGTTCCCAAATCTAACTGTCCCGATAAACTTTTTCACGAAGTTCTTGAGCCATGAGCGATCCCCAGTCATATGTTTTGAGCAGCCTGAGTCCAAATACCACAGGACGATTTGTACGACCTGCATTTGAAACCAGACAACAATGGATAACTGAAAAATGTGGATCCCCAAGTGCAATTGGGGTCCATTTGGTCAGCACACACATATTCAGGAACCACAGATTTCACAGATGCTACTGTCTTTACTGAGGAGACAGAACTTGAGACAGGACAAGACCTAGATGGAAGGCATTGTGATTCTAAAGGCAGGATTCTACCAGTTGGTCTCCATTTCTTATTCTTCACAATTTTATGCATATTCATTTTAGGTAATGGTCTCTGTTTTTCTAAATTGAATTTCCTTCCAGTGGGTCTCCATTCCTTAACTTTCACAATTTTATGCTTATTCATTTTAGGTAACGTGCACTGTTTTCCTAAATTGAATTTCCTTCCAGTGGGTCTCCATTGATAGCCTATGCTAGCAAATGTTTTTCCTGTAGCTTTCCAAGCTTTCTTGCATGTTTCAGTTATCCTACCATTCTTAACATGGGGTGACGCAGAAGACATCAAGAAGGACACAACACAATCATCATGATTAGCAGAAATTAAACAATTGTCGCATGTTTTACAGATAGCATTAGAATTCGAATTAATTACAGTACTTTTGATACTAGAATCAACACGATTCATCCTACTCATTGCAAACTTATTGTTCCTAGGTTGGGCTTCTACATTCTTCAAGTGATCATTCTTAGCTGGCGCAGTCCTATCCTTTCTTGCATTTTCTCTAGACCTTGACTCGCTAGCTTGGGTGTCACTTTTTACTCCTGTAGAAGCATCGAAGGAAACATTAGTTTGTTTTTCTGTCACATGCCTTCCTGATAAAGATGTGTTGGGTTCTGATGTCTTAGGTGGTAGATCAAAGGCTACATGCTTGTTCTCAACAGTAGATGATGATGCAACAGATCTATCTCTATGGCTGCTAAACTTAGGAATTGAGCCTATGGCATATTCTAAGTTTTCCTGAATCCTTTTCGTGAGTTTGCAGGCATAGACAACTGCCCTATCAAGTGGCTTATCAGTCCTATCCTCTTCAACCACCTCACGAAGTGTGTCAAGGCCCTCTCTAAGATGATCGAGATATGTTTGATGGGCAAGGCTGTTATTTCTAAGCTTAAATGGAATACGCCCAACATCAACATCATACTTTTTACTATCAATAGCCTTTGGTGCATCACAATTACAAGTGGTGCATGGCATTTTACCTTTCACCCGAGCCTTAAGATTCTCAATTTCATTTGTCAAAGAGGTTATTTGATCATTATGATTGCTTCTTGTAACTTTAATAGAATCATATAACTCTTTGAAATGTTGTTTAACCTTTGAATTTTCTTCTCGATAACACTCATTTTCATAATGCAACTTATTTATGGTGTTTTGATATTGAAAATTCTGAGAATCTGAAGACGAAGGTTTATTGGTGCCATACACTTCACACTTGTTGGATTTCAATTGGGCAATTTGGGCCCTCAGCAGTCGAATCGTGTTCGTGTGAGCTTGAATTGTCTCATCTCGTTTGCTTAATTCAAAATAAGTATCAAATTCAGGAGCATCCAAGGATGTCTTGTCATTCGATATTTTATGTTTTTCATTTAAATGTTGATATTTCAATTGCAAATTAAGGTATTCAACTTCCAATTTTGAAAAACGTTTAACCATATTATCATGGTCATCATTTTGAATTTTTTCAAGCAATTTTAAATTCTCCCCCTCAAGCTCAACAACACGATTCTGGGTGACATTTAACGCAATAGCATACTCATTAAATTGACAAGCAGACAATGCAGAATCAGTAACAGTGTAAAATACATCTTGTGCAATACATTTAGCAATCAAGTTGTCGTTAGTAATGAGTATGTTTTTTCTTTCAATCTCTCGACTCTTAAGTTCTATTGCATGTTCATTCACCTCATTTTCCATATCTTTAAACACTACTTCCATTTCTTTTATTTCGGCTTTAAGAGCAGTTTGCAACCCTTCAAAGTGTTCTTTAAGTAGTTTAAAGAATGGCATGACCTTAGTTAAGTAACACCTTTTTGCATGTTCAAAACACCTTTCCCCCTCAGTAATACCAGAGGGTGTGATTCTCTTCTTACATGTTTTATCGAAATCAGCAAACAGTTGCCAAAGCACATATAAGCTGATAAAAGTTTTGCATTCAGTGGGAAGAGACAAAGGCACTAAATTCCTAGGTGTATTGGGGGGATACACCGTTATGGAGGCAACTTTTCTAATAAGGGGGGTGTTGGCCTTAAGTTTTTCTACCTTAAGTTTTTCATTATCTTGTTTCCAGAAAATCTGTTCAGGTGTTAACTTCTTTTGAGGAGCAAACACAGTCAAACGATTTTCCTCATAATAATCATGGGGCTTGATTATTATTCGTCTGACTATGCACTCGGGATCCCTCATTTTCTCATTCATTTTTTCCCTCGTTCTATCACTTATCTCATCCTCTTCATTTGTGTAGATATGCTCAGGTTGGTCATGAATAGGCATAAGCATCACATTACCATCATATAGGGCTGGTTGAAGTACTTTCATGTCCCTAAGGATGGTTGACTTAGGTTCACCTATCATGATTTTACTATGCTTATCACTCAACTTTCTGTGCTTATGAATCATTTGAGCAGTTTGTATGGTTTGATCTTGTGTGTACAACTTATCTTCAAGCTTATTTTTTAACGTCTTGAGTCTAGAGAAATCATTTAAAAGAGTTGTTTCTTTTTGTTTGAATTCTTGCTTAAGTGTAGTTACACACTTTTGTGCTTCCTGTTTCTGTTTGACAGACTGTTCTAGCTGACTTTTCAAAGAACTCAACTCTAATTTTAATGTTTCTTCTCTTACTCTAGACTCTTTAATAAGTGTACTCATTTGACCTTCTAATTTCTGCTCTCGTTCATTAAGCTCAAACTTAGCACGCTGTTCATACATAGCCACTTGTTCTTTATAGATATTAAGTCTAGTGATCAAGTCATCATCAGGGACAGGCTACTTGTTTTCTTGGTACTCATATGCATTATCTAACTTACACGCATTATCTAAGGCACCTATATTACTTACAACACAAACATCTTTATTTACAAAAGAATCACCATTTGGTACATCAGGTAAGTTGTTGTGATTCAAATACTGTTCATATGAAATAATATTGCTATTTTCCATGTCAACAGTAGTTGTGTCAGAAACATCTGCCTGTTGTACATCTTTGGGATTCTTTTGTCCCTCGACTATATTATATGTGTCATAAATTTTTCGTACCTCAGATATCACGGATGCATTAGACGAACCAACTTGACGTGGAGATGAGACCAGGGAAGACAAGTTAGCCATGAAGATAGTTTGAGCCGTAGGTTCATCATCTACATCAGAGTCATATGCATCACAGTCATCAGCCTTGAAGATGTTGGGATCATTAAGTGCTAGATCCTGAACAGGTTTCTCATCCACATCTTCATCAAAAGTATTTCCTCCATCTCGTGCCAAGAACAGTAACTCTTCCTCATCCAATACCGCTCCATTCTCTTGAGCTTGCATTAACAGCATCTTGTCTTTGAAGTAATTTGAGTTCTGAGGGCGTTTAGGTTGATTGCAGGTTCTAGCAATGTGTCCAAGCCCCCCACAATTATAACACTTGATCTGTTTCCCTTGCCCCTGATTGGCATTCCCTGCTCTATTCTGCACATAACCTCGACCCATGTTTCTACCAGCTCTCCCTTGCACATTCTGAACCACAATTTTCCCATCCTCCACCATTGCTAGATTGCGTGGGTTGGATGAATTCCTTAACTGATTGTTGGTCTGAGGGAGTGATGCTTGAAACTGTTGAACCAGTAATGAAACTTGATTGGTGAGATTGTCAATCATTTTGTTGGTCTGAGAGTACCCTGAGTCAAGTTGAGAGCTCATAGCAGGTACTTGTGAGTGAAGTTGATGATAGCTTGGGTTGGATGATGATTGGATTGTCGGTTGAACATTTGTCATGAACGCTAGTGGATCATTTGTAGTTGAAGGACTTAACTTTTCTCTCAACACCCGATCATAGACAGCATACTTCTCATGTTGTTGCAGGTAGGCATACAGCTGTTCATAGTTGGTATCCCTTAAACCTTTGTTGAGTTTGACAGCTGTAACAAATCTGTCCCATTCAGGAGTCATGTTGTTCACAAACTTTGAGTTTAGTTGGATATTGGGCATAGTCATACTGATCATCCTCATATCATTCACCAACTTATGAAATCTCACATAGTAGTCTGTGACATTCTCTCCTGGGTTCATTTTGAAATGCTCGAACTCATCATACAGCTGTGACTCACGATCTTCCTTTGTGAGTTCTGACCCTGCTAACAGCATCTTAACGTTGTCCCACACAGCTTTGCCTTCAGTGTTGAAATTGATGAGCTTGTATACATCCTTTGGAAGACCTTGAATGACTATGTTTGAGGCTCTAATGTCGGCATCATACCTCTTCTTTTCTTCTTCATTAAGATCATTGTAGTTTCTAGGTCTGTCTATGCCCCAAGTCACAGTCCCATCTTCACCAGTTGTAACAACATCTCTGGTGGTACCCATCTGATATGGTCCATCGTCAATTGACTTAAGAATGTTAACTCCATTATCTTTTCCCAAGCAGTAAAGTCTTATTCGTTGTGCCCAAGACTCATAATCGGTCCTATCTAGCATAGGTGGACGAGTGTCAGATCCTGCTGCTTGAATATCTTCAGATGATGTGTTAGATGTGGTAGCCATAGTAACTACGGGATTCTACAGATCTTGTGATTTAACCGAGAAATCGAATCTTTCGTGGGAATTTCTAAAATCACCAAGACACAAACCGCCTAGACAAACCGCATAGACACAAACCGAGTTCACACTGTAGAGACAAACCGCGTAGACACAAACCGAGTTCACACTGGAGAGACAAACCGCGTTGATACAAACCGAGTTCACGCTGGATAGACAAACCGCGTTGATACAAACCGCATACACACCTCAAAGACAAACCGCGTTGACACAAACCGAGTTCACGCTGCAGATACAAACCGCATAGACACAAACCGAGTTCACGCTGGAGATACAAACCGCGTTGACACAAACCGCGTATGCGCCTTAGAGACAAACCGAGTTCACACTGGAGATACAAACCGTGTTGACACAAACCGCGTATGTGCCTAAGAGACAAACCGCGTTGGCACAAACTTCCAAACCCGTCACTTTCAATGCTGTTTGTCCTTTTCCCTAAACTAGTAATAAGACAAACCGCGTACCCGATGTGACACAAACCGCGTTCAAGATCGTCCAAATTACACAAACCGCATTCAAGAACACATGAAAGAAAAACACTCGAATCACCCAAAAACACCACACAAACCTTAAATCTGTGAATCCAAGCACTAAATACTACTCTTATACTATTCCTAAGCTAGAAAGTACAAGGTATAACAACTTTTAATCGCTAAACAAAGCATAAAATGAAATATTAGTAACTTAACAAATCGAACCAAAACACCTCAAAAACTACACAAATCCGTGAATACCAACTCTCATGGACCTAACCATGGCTCTTGATACCAATTGTAGGGTATTCACAATGCAAGAAACACTTGTATGAGGCTTAGTTTTGGATCGAATAGAAGATATTCTAGAGAGAGGTAGGAGAGTTTGGGAGCCTTTGTAGAGAGAGAAACAATATGAGATTAGATTATCATGAAAGGTCCCACCCTTCCCATGGGTGGGAAGGGAGTATTTATAGTACTACATAATATGTCCTTAGTGGACTGTGGAGCGAGCTGACAGTGGGTAAAGACCCGACCCACTCCACAATATTACTAATAACTAAACTACTAATAATATTACTGATAATCCTACGAGCTATGATGAACTAATAATTACTCGGGGTGACCGAGTCTTCAGCTGAATATTCATATTCCTAACAAAAAGCTTGGAAGACAATATGGAAACTAAATGTTGTGCATCATGTCAAGAAATAAAACTTAAATTAGAATTGCATAAACTTACACTGAGTAAATATATAAAACAAAATATCAAGTTTCAAAGATTCAATAAACACATAAACTGTGCAGATGACACTATGAGAATTCTTAAATCATCTCATGGTAGCTTCAAGCCTGATTTCATGAAAAATGGTCATTTAAGTGATTTTGAAAGTTACACGATAAAAGAAAATAAAATCACACCAACTGAGTTAGTAACCCGCGGATCCCACGGATCCAAAACTTTGGATCCGTATAGTATAAACAAAGGATCCATGAGTACAGTAGAAAAACAGAAAAATCAACATTCAAGAAAGACTAATTCTATAATGATCAAAGATAGGGATATAGTTAAAACAACAGTAGAATCATATTTATACATAGGAAATGAGCTTAGTAGACAAATACCATTTGACTATCTTGGAGATATTAGTGAACCATGGTAATATGTTGTTTAACCCAAAATGGACCCATGAGATATTGGGGACCAAACACTCAAGTTTTCTTTAGGTATGCTTAAAAGGATTTGGTCTTTATAATCTCACTTAATCCCAAGATACATTGATACAATGGTATTTTCTCTAATCACAAAAGTGCTCATCTCGTCAATAGCACTCTTGGTATTAATCATCAAAAAGGTATGAATTCTCATAACTCTACTCATGATGATTATCATAGATAATTCATGGTTTCATAACTATTTCTTTGTGGTATAATCAAATATTACTACCTATGTGTTAATAGAAATTCTATGTATATAAGATAGTATGATTACTAGGAAAAGGTTTTTAAGCCTTTATATTATCTTAAGACTAACGTTGTCTCATATTCTTGTACTTTATCTCAACACTTAGGTAATACCCATACATGGATAAGTTCTAAGAACTTGCAAGGACTCTAACCAAGATAAAATTTAATAAACACACTTGTAATTATCACATCCATGAAAGTTCCTAAGTAAGTTCTAACTTAATTATTCATAACCTTGAGATATCTTGAAAGTACTTAGGAAGAAAATTAATTTTAGGAAAATCTCACCATATTATAAAGGTTTATCTTTCCAAAACTCATAAAGGTAATACATAGGTCTAAACAATGTTGTTTGTGATAATGTTCAAATCCCATCCATTAGAAAACATTAAGATTATAATAATTTAGTTTTTCTCTAGAATCTAAGTAAGCTTGAAATTCTAGAAACAAGAGCTATCTAATTAAAATTGAAAAATTAATTTACGAACATATAGGAAAAGCATATTCTCCTATTCACAAAACACCTTAAAGACATGAAACAAACTTAGTAGAACCCACTCTTCGTTAAGAAAAATTTCATCTCCTTATCAAGATATGCTATCATATATGATAAGTAAAATTTCATTCTAGAACTCTAAATACCTAACAACTAGGAATAAAGATATTTTTCTCATCTCAAATCATTTACATGTAAAATACTCATATTAAGGATCAAAAGAGTAAATTCATTAGATAACCTAAAAAGTAGTGATATATTAAAGTAGAATATGCTGTCATATAACTAGAACACCAAACCTTGGGTATGACTATCCTTCTTAGATCATAAAATCTTAACAATTAGGTGAATCTCTAAACATGTTGTGTACCAATGTGAGACATTGTACCACAAATCACTAAGAAACTAGCGTTCCTTGATACTCAAGTGGTTGAGGCAAAATATGGAGAAAATACCTTTAGTTTGTAACTTTAGTCTCTATTTCCAATCTTCTTCTGGTTCATCAAACTTGCAACTATTCATCTCAGCTAATACTTAGCTTGACTGTTTTATCTTTATTCCCGATGAGGACAGTGGATACAATGTGTAGTATTGAGAATATCTCTCAAAAAGGATTATTGTGCTAAATCCTCATAAAAAGCAATCTCCATTTCTTATAAAACATACCAAAATTTAGAAGCACTCAAAACATTAGTTCAAATCTTAGTTTAACAAAAAACAAAAATATCATAACCTTGTTCTGATCCTGCGGATCCAATTAATAACAAGGGCGGAACCCTTTTGAAGGATCCGCCGGATCCGTGAGTTGCAAAATCAGACCATGAATTACCAAACACTCCTTACTGCACCACACACTTAATTAAACCTTCAATATCAACTCATAGTCGACTCTCACCATCCCTAACTCAAAAATTAGGTCCTTCATCTCATATTAACTCGTGCTTGATCACTCACTGTAAGTTCACTAATTCATTTCAATTAGGGTTCATGTATTTCAATAATACATTATTATCAATTAGACACTACAGATACCTTTCTTCTTAAATAAAAGTAAATGGGTATTCCATCTTGTTAAACTATTTAACAAATCAATACAACCTGATTTTCTAAACAATTAAAATAAGTTTTGTTGCACAAAAACCCATGAGAAATCTTTTCATAACTAGGTAAAATGAATTTCAAACATTGCTAATACAAAATCAAAAACGTCAAACAGAAATGTTTGGGGTATAAAGTGTTTTGTCACAAAACGTGTATTTTCAAAACATCATAATAGGTCAAAGATAAACACACCTCCATATTAGTCCACATTTCGTGTATCTTAGATTATTGTAACTAAAATTATAAAATTGTTTATGACTAGGAAAATCATGCCTCCTGCCACTAATTACGATCACAAGAAAACTAAGAAGTACCTACCCAAACACCATCAAACAAAAGGACTCACAGAAGCGCAAGTCAAACTTTTCAAAGCTTTAGAAAGTCGGTATGTTCATGAGGGTAGAACCGTAGACTCTTCATTTTTAGAAGAAACAAACATTCATGAACAAATGGCCGCCATTCAATTTGACTCACTTCTCGACATAGATGAACCTATCATTCCTCGATTCATTCTCGAATTTTATGCCTCAGTAAAACTTATTTCTGATGAAAATGGATCATTTAGCATCAACTTCAATGTGAACCAAAACTCCTACAATTTTCCTTTATACCATTTCGGGAATGTGTTACGCATCCCAAGTAAAGGAACATGCTTCTACTCTGACAAATGGTCCCTAACCATTCTTAATTCAAACCTAGGACGGGAACATCCATATGACACTCCCCTAACTTCTAAAGAAATTATCCGAGATCATCTTTTCAACACTAGAATCAATCCAATTAAGAAACTTCGGGGCAAAGATGTTAATTGAGATCCATTTGCCATGGAACTCAATGAACTCAAACCTGAGTTTAAGAGACTTGAAGAAATTCTAAGATCTAATGTCATCAGTACTATTGGTAACAAAGATCACGTGAATGCTGGACTGTGCTATATGCTCTATTGCATTTCAACTCGTCAAAAATTTAATCTTGCTTACTATATCGCCAAAAGGATGGTTGATATACGTGTCCTAGGGAAAACCACATTGCCATATGGAATGCTACTCACTCGTTTGTTCAAAGCTTCCACTCCTATCCTTCCAAATTCTGTTGGTTTTGTCCCAGATTACTCCGAAATCAAACACATCTTTGTCCCTCTTAGTGACCATAGAGTGAAAGTAGGAAAAGGGAAATGAGCTTGCCTCTCATCTTCATCTTCATCTTCATCATCTTCATCAGCTAGTGACGAAGATGGATTACCTAACTCAAAGCTCCCACTATTAGATTACTTAAGTCAACTTCCATCTCTCAATAATGAATCTGCAGAAAGCCGACAAACAAAGGGAGTTCTAAAGTGTGCAGGACGATGGATGATGAAACTCCGAAAAGATCAAAAGAAAATACTCAAACTATTGAAAGATAAGCGAGAATAAATGATTGTGTGGAACAGTTAACCTTTAGACCCTATATGGTCATATTTCTATGTTTGTTAAGACTTGTCTTTAGTACTTTATACTTATGTGTTTTAACTCTACTTAAACTAATGATAACACGTATGGTTATCAATTTTCCAAACTTATGCCACTGTTTGGTTTAACATCATTCATGATGAAGTTTAATGATCAGGTCTATTTTCATGCTTGATTGTGTTTTATTTTGTGTATATGAACTAACTAAATATTGTAGATTGATAACACTCGAGGTTATCAAGTCTAAGCCTATGTTCGGCTTAACTCCTACTATGGTCAGTTTCTAAGAATGAATTAATCTACGATCAATCGTTTGTTAATATTATCACATTTAGTTGTTTTGCTATACATATTAGATGTTAAGTAAGGTCTAGGTGAATTTTTGGGTTTTCGTCGAAAAACGCAAAATATGACAAGTCTTCTGTTTAGTTTTAGCAATTAGGATATGGATCCGACGGATCCTTAAACTTGGATCCGCCAAGGATTATCGTTGGTTCCGCCATCCGCCAACCTGCGGATTTGGCGGATCCCTCAATATGGTTCCGCATTTGATACAACTTGGATCCGCAACTTTCTCAGTAAGTTTCTAAAACTCTTTCGACTCATCCCGATTCTTAGATTTTTTTACTTCTAGTACCATTAAGAATTCATTCACTGATCATAATTCATCTTAGAATCATATAGGAATTCTTAGAAACTTAGGAACAAAATTTGCCACCAAAATTGAAATTTTTGAACTTTAGGTGTGAGTTACCAAACTGATACAAATAAGGAACCCTTTTTTAGGGATCCGTTAAATCCGTGGAAATATCAAATCATAAGATTTTCCAGTATCTCCTTGTATTTACTGCAAATCCACAACACATCACTCAATCCAAGCTCAATGGATTGACTTCTTTGATATGTCCTGCACAAATCTCTGTTCCAAACCATTAGAAACCATTATGAAATTCAAAGAATATTTTCTTGCTAAATTTGATTTATCTGTTCTATCCCATCACACACAGACTGCACTTACTCCTATTAATCAATCAAATTTAACCCTTTTGAGTCATTTTTCTACACACTCTTATGTCAACTCCATTTCTATGGTTTGACTTTGTCAATAGGACAAACAACTTTATCTTGTTTCAAGTCCTGGATATTCACACTCATTTAATCCAAACACCAATTTTCATACAATTAGGAAGTATAAATTAAAACCTTAGAGATGATCATAGCACACTAAATTCACATATCATCTCCAGAAAGTTTTCAAACAAACTCACATGTCTAGACCATACAGACGAACGGCTAGAATTAGTGTCAGACCTTATTGGTATGCAAACCCACTTCGTAATGTAACCTTTCCTGTTAGATCCACAGACACCACAACAACTCCTATTATGACTCCCATAGTCAACATATCATCTTCTTCAAATTCACCCGCTACAAACTCATCCAATACAACAACATCACCTCTTACCATTACTCCTGTAGCAACCACACCATCACTCGCTCCCGCTCCACCACAAACTGAGAAGTCTGCATTATCACCATCCTCACCAAAACTCAAACCCATGGAACTCTTTAGGACACCACCAACATCTCCACAACCATATCTTGAAGAATTAGAAGATCTTCCACCTACATCAATCAATCCTCCACCAATAAGTCTTGAGAACTTAGAACCCATGTTAATCCATCCTCTCCATCCGGAGATTCGTGGACCTCAATACCATATCACATCAATTGTCACCACAACAATTGCCACGCCAATTGTCACTCCACCAAGTGTCTCCACAACAATTGTCCCCTCACCACAATCATCACCACCTAAAGAAAGAATCTCATCCCCATCTTCAAGCTTACTAATAAATCCATCACATGACATAATTACCACACTTCAACACTTGGATGAATCAATGTGGATCAATGAAACTAACATTCAAGATGAAAACAATATTGTCTCAAACCTCTACGACACTAGTGATTTAGAAACTAAATGGCTTGCCTCTATCATGACATCATCAAAACAAGCAAAATAGAAGTTTGTAGTATCATCGCAATAATTACTCTTAAGAATTTATCGTCTCTAGGAACCTTCATGTGTAATCTTATGTTTGAGACTTTTGTCACAAACAAATTTTCAATGAATGATTATGTTTTAAAATAATTAATAATTATCTAATAGTATCTTGTTTTGACACAAAAAAAATTGATTTAGACATACAAGATGAACACCTTAGGTTTCATTAAGATTAGTCAATACTATCATTGATACTCGTGCACAATACTTTTAAATCAAGAATCACTTCTTTCACCATCACCACTCCTCCGCTCGGTAATCTCTTCCATAATTTTAGCATGTATGTAAGAACCATCCACATAGCTCAAAGGACCAACATCTTGGTCCATGAGCTTCAAAATGAGATGAGGTTCATCTTGAACCATGTTCTTGAACGTTTAAACGCCATCTCTCATCCTCCTCAATAGGAGCTTTCTAGACTAGTTGTTAGGACCTTTTAAATTGTTGCTTTAGGACTTTTTATTTCTTTCTAGGATGTTTTTTTATTGTATTTGTAACATCATCATTGTGACTTTTGTCACAAAATTTTCAATATCTATGAATGTGATATTTTATGCTTATGAGTGATCAACATATTACATATTATCATTATAATTGTGAACTAACATTCTTATATAGCCTATATTATACCTTGATTATGATTGCTTTAGGTACAAATAATGATCAGACACTTACTTTGACTTTTAAAAGTCAACACATATTGAAAGGATTGTTTAGAAGAATACTTCACAAGCATTCTACTTCTTCATTGAAGTCATTCATTACTAACACTTCATTTGCAGCATATCATACCCTTCTAAGTATACGTTGGTACTCGAGAAGTGAGGAGTATACATCGAGGGGGAGCATTTCATAAGCATTTCATATACTAACCGTTTGTTTTGTAGATTCATGCATCATTTCCTTGAATACTCCATTTAGGGGGAGTTTAAAACAAGGGGGAGCTATTAAAGTTCTCAAAATCGCATTCCGCTACGCACCTCTTCTTTTTGTTTCGACAAAAAGGGGGAGAAAGGAAAAGGATTAAGTTTGCATAATTAGATTCTTACTAAGTTATTCATAATAGTAATCAAAATTTGAATAACTCAAAACTTAATCTCTATTTTTAAAAGGACTTAAACTATATTTACTTTTTTGCTTAAAAATATACTTTAGGTTTTGTCATCAACAAAAAGGGGGAGATTGTTAATACAAATATCGTACTAAAAACGTTATTTATATTTTACGATCTTTGCTTATGTTTTGTTCATGACAAACACAAAGTATATTCCTTAAGCAAATTATAAATACTAGTTAAAGTCTTTTTCAAAACACATCTTTCATTTAACATGATCACTAACATTATATTGCATATACATGTGTATTTCCTTAAATGGAAACTTTAATTTAAAAGTTACAAAGTGACATCATGGTATACATCACAAATACAATCTTGGTAAAGATTGTGTGATATTTTGATTAGATACTCAAGTTATATAGTTGACATTGGAAGATATTGATTTGACAACACAAGGATATGGAAAGATTTGAGGAGATCTCTTGTGCAATATTAGCTATTAAAACCACGGATCCAAATCTATACAAAGACGGATCCCTTCTGAGGGATCCGTCGGATCCGTGGGTGGTATACCAGGTTTGCCTATAAATAGCAGACTTGGCATTTGAACTAATCATCTACTTAGAAAAGAAAAACACATACATTCACTTTAGTTACTAACCACAGTAGTTATATATATATCATTGATGTTTCTTTTGTAGCAAAGAAGATCAAGTTAACAAGCTTCAAACAAGCAGACTGTTTGGAAGTTGCAGTATAGGTTCTGTGTAAACACTTTAAGTGTTTCTTATCATTTGTATCAGTTAGATCAGTAAGTGTGGTTAGTGATTTAGTCCTCAAAGCACAAAGAGAGTAGGGAGTGGTTGTACCCTTGTAAAGAACTCGACATCTAGCTTAGTGTCGGTAAAGTAATTAGGCGACGTCAGGTTGGTTCTACCTTGTGAAAGAACCCGGTGTTTAGCTTAGTACCGGAAAAGGAAGTAAGCGATGTGTAAAGGTTTTCTCCACCTTGAAGGGATTTTGTTTCTTAGTGAAAGATATCTCTCGAGTAAGTAACTCGAGGAAGTGGAGTAGGGCAAGGATAAGGATCTCTTGCAAGCCGAACCACTATAAACACTTGTGTTATGTGGTTTGATCTTTCATCTCTTTACCTTTAGTTTATATTGTGTGATAACTTAATTTGTGATTGTTTCCTTTAAACTAACAAATAACAAAACAAATTAAACAAGAGAAACGATGAAAACTATTCAACCCCCCTTCTAGTTTTCCACAATGACTTTGTTTTTATACATACTCGTATGCGGAAACCTAAGTTAGCTGAATCCCATTGCGCCCACTATCATCAGCCATCAATTCCTGCTGGGAAACGCGTGTGATATAAATAGATCTATTGGGGGTGACTCCCCCGTTCGGTTGGCTTGGCATAATCAATGCGAACGTATACCATATCGAAATTTGCCGAGTGTCTGGGGATTAACACTCGCGGGCACCCTTTTATTTGCTATGCCAGTTAGGCATATTGTTTTTCTAGTTCGGTTGGATGAGCTTAGCGTTTTCATAGCGGGATAGTGTGTGATTTGCTTAATTGTTTGCTGAATATTTGCTATGGTCCATATGTACTTATTTACTTTAAACCTATGAACTCACTAGTGTTAGCTAACTTTTAGCATGTTTTTTCTCAGGAAATTGAGAATGTGTTTACTGAAGGCTGGGCATGGCGATGGTCATAAAATTTGTTGGAAATGTTTTTATGGATGCGTTAAACTCTGAATTTGGGACCGCTGTGTTAAATGGGCTACATTTTATCTGAACTGAATTTGATGTATGACAATATGACTTTGAATATGTAATGTATTTTAAAACGGATTTTTAATCCGTTCTCTATATCTTGTGTTGTGATTATCGATTTAGTAGCACCCAAAAGTGTATGCTTCCGTAAATCTTGATTTTGGGGGTGTTACACGAATCTACTGATCTCAGTTGCACAAAATAAATTATATAGCTTTAAAGTTTTTATAGTGGTAAAAGACTTAGCAGGTGCTCATGGCCGGTCCTGAGATTCCGGATGCCTTGAGCGAGCCGAGTGAAATATGCCCCTTGTAAACAAACAACACATTTTTAGGGGTTTGAAACCTGGTTAAGCCAGGCGGCTCATCCCCACGCTGATTTTTATTTACTAAAGAAAATGATACAAATATGAGGAGATAAACTCCAAATAACAAGTTGAACATTGATCACCTAAAATGATGTCTTCGTGCATTTCTTGAAGCAAAAACATCAATTATCATGTCAAAGTCGATGTTTGCTAAAAAACTGCTTTCAACACTTCCAATCGCTAACCCGTTTAGCCTCTCTTGATTCATTGTACTCCACATAAGACTTTAATATCTTTAATTTTGAAAAGCTTCTTTTCGCGGATGCTAACATGACTGGAATGGTTAATAATATCTTGTATGCAAGTAAAACATTTGGGAACATATCCATTTTCTTCGTAAACTCCATGATTTGAATGTATGTCCAAGGTCTTTCTCCCTCGTATACTCCATTAGGAAAATAACTCCATATACAAATCATTCCCATCAATATCACAATCTTTATCATTTATCAAATCAGATTCAAGATTCGAACAACATTCTTTCAAGTTGGTATCATTTAAATAAGCTAATTTTGACACATCATACATGAAACCGAAGATAGATTCAAAATATTTCACTTGCTCAAATATGCTATTTAATTTTGTAAGAGCCATATCAACTAAAACAAGAAAGTAATTAGTTCTAAAATTCACTTAAGGATATTGTTGTTCTCTTTCAGTATTCGGAATCTCATTAAAATGTTTTTTCCTACAAGGAGCACATTTTACAGGAAACTCAGGTTCAACTCAAATGATTTCTTCAATTTGTTCAGCATCAAAAATAGCATTTTCAGACTCACTTTTTCTCAAATTTTCAAAATAACTAACCAGTCCTTCCAAAATTTTAATTGCAACATCAATAAGCATATCATTGGACTGTAGCTTATTACTAACTAAATTAATTCTAAATAAAACATCATACCAAATAATCAAACTTAAAACAAATTCAAAACTTGAAAACTCACCATTTACCAATGGTAAAGCATCTCTACACAATTTCCCATCATCACTTACTTTAGCTAGTTTGTTTAGAGCTTCTTTTATTTGAGAAATTTGAGTTTTCATAGCTTTAACACTTTCTACATGACTTTTCCATCGAGTAGCACACAATATAATCAAGTAAAACACTCCACCATTTTGTAGAACTAGAAAAGATGTTATATATCGTTTGAGATGTTCCAAAAAAGAATTTTTCTTTTTCACAAGAATTTACCATATCACATAATACTAAATTAAGACAATGACAACCACATGGCTATAAAAAGCCCCTGGGTTTATATCAAGTAATCTTTTTTGAACACCTTTATGTTTTTCCTTCATATTAGATCCATTATTGTATCCTTGTCCTCTAATATATTTAATATCTAAATCAAGATTTTTCAAAACATCTTGTAGCACATTGAAAAGACCTAAACCTGATGTATCTTCTACGACCAAAAACACTTCTACGTTTATCGGAGAACTCGATACATCAATACATCTAATAATGTAAGTCATTTGTTCTTGACGACTTACATCAGGAGTGCAATCAAGAATTACTGAATAATATTTTGCCTCTTTGATTTTTTTAATTATTTCATTTTTTTTATTTTGGATGCCAACATTTCAGTTAACCCATTCAAAATATTATGACTTAGATAATGATAATGAGTTCCTTTGTCTTTGATTCTTCGAAAATGTTCGGTTATAATATGATCAAACTCAGTAATCATTTGCATTATGCCTAAAAAGTTCTCATTAGATTTTTTATAGACTTTTGCATTTGAACCACGAAAAGGCATGTCATATTCTGCTAGACATTTCACGACAAGGGTTATTCTAATTCAAACTTCCTTCCAACGTGTGGTATCTTTTTTTGATAAGTTCTTGTAATTATTTATCAATTGTTTGATATATATTTAACATCACCTGCAACTCAGACCAATTTCTCAAATTAATCATATGCTCAGGACTATTTTCACAAAATTTTAAATTATTGCTAAGATGTTTCCAACCATTTATTCCTTCATTTGCCAATTGACTTCTAGATCTAGCAGTTTTAAATAATTTACAACAAAAACAAAATACTTTATCATGCTCTTTCGAGTAAATCAACCATTTTCTATCATAAGAATCCCCATTACGTAACTTGCGTACATAATCTTCACAAAAAAAGTGTCTACCAAGTTATGTTTTGGATACTTTATATTAGTTTCTCTAAAAACCCCATTTGATTACAAGTAACTCTTTAATATTTGTTCCTGAAACATCCCAAACTCTTACAGCAAAGATATTGTGGTTAACTACATCAACATAACAATTTTTAGGACTCTCGTTATTTTCTTTAATAGGGTTTCATTATCTTCTCTAACATTAACCTCATTAGTTTCTAGATTTTCATTGTTTCGAGGATTTTCATTATCATCATTAACGTCAAGCTTATCATTTTCTACTTTTTCATTATTTATAGGATTTTCATTGTCAATATAACGTTAACCTCATCATTATTCTATTCAACATTATTTTTTTCGTTCTAACTACAAAACCATCCATAGAACCGTGTTGAGGTCGCTCTAATTCTTGTTAATTTTTTTTGTTTCCTATTTTGGGCACCTAACGGTTGTGTGCGACACAACATGACAAAATAGAGTGTTAATTATATAATATTCTACTAAAGCAAAAATAATAGATGGAACAATATCACCTAATCAAATTGATGAAGAAAAGAAAAAGATGATAGGTTGCTTCGTTTAATTCCCTAATTGTTTCCAATTCGACACCTAATTCCCGTAATCACAAGTCATAAATAATCAATGTTTTCTCGTAAATCTTTAGATGCCGTGTCTACTGTTTGGTTTCATGCGAAGTGGTTTCCTTGTAAATCGTTTAAATGATCGACTTTTATATTGTTAGTTAACATGTACGTACGTTTATTTCATGTGAAGTGGGCTTAGTATAAAAATTGGCTAAGATGGACATAATATAGATACACATGCATATTTAGATTGATGTCCCCCCCCCCCCTTTTGGGCTGCCCCTGGGCTATCGCATAGTTTGTCCATAGCCAAATCCGGGCCTGCAAGTGCGTCTTATCTCTTATGTCTTTATTCGATTAGTGTTTTGTAACACTCTAATTTTTGCTGTATTGATTTCAGATATATAATATAGCCTAAATATTAGTTTATATTATAATACCCAGTAATCTTTTAACTAGAAGGACTTAATACGAAAAGAATTTAACAGGAAAAGGACCCTCCATGTAATAGATTGGCTAGCAGGGACAAACCTTGCCAAATTATGAAATTTAATTAGAAAGACTCTTATAACCCTTTCCATAGAGTTAAGAAAGCATAGTATCCTCATTTGTCTCATTTCCTAGGCGTGTAAAAAAAAAGAGGGAAGCATCATCACAAGTTTTTGTCACAAATTTGTGATATAAGATATAAGCATAGAATTGGTGTTAACAAGGAGTTAAGGGCCAAACATGGCTTCTCTTCAAGATAACCTTAAGGTATGTGTTAATACAAATATCGTATAAAAAACGTTATTTATATTTTATGATCTTTGCTACATTTTGTTAACCACAATTATAAACTTTATTTTAGCAAAACATAAATATAGTTAAGTATTTTACATATAGTATCACAAGTCTTTCTTAAACACAAACTAAACATTACTTAGCTAGCTAGTATATACATTTTACAAGTATATTTTCATAAACATGTTAATCTAAAATGAAATTGTATTTTTACATCATTCCATGGATCATCCTACTCTAATCTAAGATTGCGTAGGATTCTTGGAAGATATGGTGAATATTTTGTTTAGATTATCACTCTAGAATCCTTGAAAGATATGGTGTATATTTTGGTTAGATTTGATAAAAGATTGTGAAGATTTTCTGTCAGGTCCCCGCGGAACCAAAAGGATACACGGACAGAACCCTTGATTTGGTTCCGTCTGATCCGTGGTTTGCTGGCCTTGGTGCCTATAAATAGCAAGCCACACCATGTTGTTTATTCATCACCTACATACATAAAACAACATACATTCTTTCATTCATCATTCCTTATATCTAACTCATTCATATTTCATTTTAGTGAGCTTCTTTTGTAGCAAGAAGATCATAACATCATTTAAAGGCTTACAAGCTTCAACAAAGCGTGCAAGACTTGTTAGTTTATCATAGTGTGAATTATAGTTATTCATACATCATTGTTTGTATCAAACCATCATAAACCTCTGATAGTGATCGGTTAGTATTTTAGTCCTCAAAATACATAGTGTGACGGGAGTGATTGTACCCTTGTAAAAGAACTCGACATCTAGCTTTGTGTCGGAAATATTCTATAAGCGATGTGTAAAAGTTTTCTCCACCAGATAAAATAGCTTGTTGACTAATGAAGAAAACTCTCGAGTTGGATACTCGGGGAGTGGAGTAGGGAAAGGAAAAAGAGTCTTTGTAGACCGAACCACTATAAACACTCGTGTTGTGGTTTGATCGTTTCTATCTTTCTTCCACTTTACATATTGTTATTTTGTTTGCATATATTAAGTCATTTCACACACAAAGATAACTAAGAAAAAGAAATTAAAAACGGTAAAACTATTCAACCCCCCTTCTAGTTTTCCACAATTGGCATCAAGAGCTACGTTACTCAAGATTTTTAAAATTTATTGTATTTTAAAACTTGAAACGTTCCATGAATTTTGAAAACTTTAAAGAAGGGAAATCTAAGCAAAGACCACCACTTTTTGAACAAAATGGATTTATTTATTGGAAAAGCCGTTTTGAAACATATGTAAAATCAAAAGATATAGATTTATGGTATATAATTATAGAAGGTGATCATAAAGCTATTATAAAAGATATCGCAAGTGGTCGGGATGAGGATACTTCAATTACTCGTCATAGTGATGAGCAAAAGAAGTTAATTGCAAAAAATAATGAAGCAAAAATGATGATTTACAACGCTCTAACTAAAAAGAAATTTGAAAGAGTCTTTATATACAAAACCGCTAAAGAAATTTGGCAATCTTTAATAATCACTCATCAAGGAAATTCACAAGTCAAGAATAACAAAATTGATCTTCTTGTTCAACAATATGAACAATTTAGTATTCCTGAAGATGAAATCATTGATAGTGCATTTGCTCGTTTTAATACTATTATTACCTCTCTCAAAGCACTTGATGAATTCTTTTGTAGTAAGAACTTTGTCAGGAAATTCCTTAGAGCACTTCATCCAAAATGGAGAGAAAAAGTGACGGATATTGAAGAATCTAAAGATCTCTCAAAGTTATCACTTGATGAGCTCATTGGAAACCTCAAAGTTCATGAAATGGTGATGGTGAATGACTCAGAGATTGTAAAAGGCAAAAAGGAAAAAGTCAAGTCCATTGCCTTAAAAGCAAGAATGGAGTCAAGTGATGATGAAGAATCTAGCTCGGGAAGTGAAGATGAAGCATATGCCATGGCAGTAAGAGATTTCAAAAAGTTCTTTCGAAGACGAGGAAAGTTTGTACGACAACCTAGAGATGACAAGAAACATTTCCGAAAAGATCGTGATGATAAGAAAGGGAAGGTTGAAAGAAAATGTGTTAGATGTGGAGACACAAGCCATCTCATAGGAGATTGTCCAAAGCCATCTAAAAACAAAACTCAAAGAGCTTTTGTGAGTGGTGCTTGGAGTGAAAGCGAAGATGACGACGAGGAACCAAAGAATCACGAAAGTGCTCTCATGGCTCAAGACTCAAATGAGGTACACTATGACTCATAGTAATCTTCTATTGATGATGATACATTACAAAAAGAGTATAACAAACTGTGTGAGCATAGCTTAAAAATCATAAACAAAAATAAGTTTTTAAAAACTAAAAAGGAGTTTTTGAAAAATGAAGTTTATGAATTAAAAGAAAAAGCAAAACGTTTAGAAAAGAGTAAAGCCATTGACACGGTATGTACATCATGTCAAGAGCTCAGACTTGAAATTGAAAGACTTAAAATCACACAGAATGATCTCATCAAACAAAATTCAAAGTTCAAAAGATTTGATAAGAGTATTTGTTGTGCGGATGAAATTAAGAGATTTGAGTAGTCTAAAGAAGCAAGCCGAAAAGGAGCAAAAAACTGCTCCAACCACCTTAGGAAGTCACAGACCAGACGGAACCAAAAATTTGGTTCTGTCCGTTGAACCATTTGGTTCCGTGAGTTCCTCAGGTGAACAAAAGATAGCAAATCGGCTCGTACTGAATTCGTTAAAGTCACAAAGAAATCTAAAGTTGTTACAAATGAAACTAAACAAAAACCAGCTGTTACATTAGGATTAGGACTTGCTAAAAATGAGTATAGATCCAAAACTACTCAACAAAGGCCTAAAACACCTACTCCCAAATGCCCCTTTCCAAATAGTAACTACAACGCACAACCCAACTATTATCATAATGGTTGGAATCAAAACTGACCTAGACATTATCAAGCTCCTAACTATATGCCATGGAACTCATATCCACCGTTTCCATACACGAATCAAGTTAATGGGATGTTTAACCAAAATGGACCTATGAGATATTGGGGACCAAATGCTTGAGTTTTTATATAACTTAGGTATGCTTGAAATTCGGATTGGAACCGGACGAGTGGATAAAAGATAGTGGTTGTTCAAGGCATATGACGGGAAACAAGAGCCTCTTCTCAACCTACCAAGAATATGATAGAGGTAATGTCACTTTTGGTAACAAATTGAAAAGCAAAATCATCAGAAAAGGTACTATCTCTCGTGACTCTCTCTCTATTGATAATGTTGCTCATGTTGATAATCTAGGATTCAACCTACTTAGTATTAGTCAACTATGCCGTAAAAAGTATAATGTTCTATTTAGTGAAAATGAAAGTAGAATACTAAAAGATGGAATAACCGTAGCAAAAGGAGTTTTGAAAAACAACATATACGTCATGAAAATTGATAAAACTTCTAGAGATAAACGTTGCTTAACTTCGTTAGATAATTCCTCAAATCTTTGGCATAGACGCTTAGGTCACGCTAATATGAGACTTATCCAATCTCTATCCTCAAAAGATCCCGTTAGGAATTTACCCAAGTTGAAATATGACCAACACTTTTGTGATGCTTGCAAAATTAGAAAACAAGTTCATAGTAGCCATAAGGCTAAAAATATAGTGTCTACATCTAGGTGTCTAGAACTTTTGCATATGGATTCATTTGGTCCATCCGTTATAAAAAGTTATGGAGGCAACTTCTACACTTTGGTCATAGTAGATGATTATTCAAGATACACTTGGACAAAGTTTTTGAAAAGTAAAAACGAAGCTTTTGATCAATTTGAAATTCTTGGTAAGAAAATTCAAAACAAACTAGATAGTCGTATTGTGTCAATAAGAACGGATCATGGTCGTAAATTTGATAATGAAATACAATTTGGAAACTTTTGTGATGCCAACGGCATATCACATAATTTTTCGGCTCCTCGTACTCCTCAGTCAAATGGTGTAGTAGAACGTAAAAACCGGACTCTTCTAGAGATGAGTAGAACAATACTAAATGAACAAAACATACCACAAAAGTTTTGGTGTAACGCCGTTGACACTTCAACCTATATTTTAAATAGAGTATTAATTCGATCATTTTTTAACAAAACACCATATGAACTATATAAAGGTAAGAAGCCTACGCTAGGATACTTTAAAGTTTTTGAAAGTAAATGTTTTATTTTAAACACTAAGGATTACCTCACCAAATTTGACCAAAAGTCTTATGAAGGTGTATTTCTTGGATATTCTCAAAATAGCAAAGCTTATATTGTTTTAAACAAAGAAACCTTGAGAGTCGAGGAATCATTAAATGTAACATTTGATGAGAGTCCACCTCCCTCTAAGACATCACATTTGGTAGATGATGACTTAGTTGAAAGTCAACTTGTTGAAAATAAAGAGAATATAGATAATGACAAGGAAGGTGAACTATTAAACAAAAAAATTATCAATATCAAAGAACCTAAAGGTCATCCATTAGATAGTGTCATAGGAAAAATAAATGAAAGAACCATAAGATCACAAGTCCAAAATCAAAGCAACTTCTTTTGTTTTGTATCAACCATTGAACCCAAAAATATAAATGAAGCTATAAAAGTTGAATCTTGGGTCATAGCAATGCAAGAAGAATTAAATCAATTCGTTAGAAATGATGTTTGGACATTAGTACCTCAACCAAAAAGTCAAACAATAATTGGAACAAAATGGGTCTTTCGAAATAAAATGGATGAAAATGGTGTAGTGTCTAGAAACAAAGCTAGGCTAGTATCACAAGGTTATAATCAACAAGAAGGCATTGACTACGATGAAACTTTTGCTCCGGTTGCTAGGCTCGAGTCTATTAAAATTTTACTTGCATATGCATGTGTACAGGATTTCAAGCTTTTTCAAATGTATGTCAAAAGTGCATTTCTAAATTGATTTATAAATGAAGAAGTGTATGTCGCACAACCTCCGGGTTTCATCGATTTTGAAAAACCTAATCAAGTCTATAAACTTAAAAAGGCTTTATACGGACTTAAGCAAGCACCAAAAGCATGGTATGATCGACTTAAAACATTCTTAGTTGAACATAAGTACACCATGGGTTTAGTAGATAACACTCTCTTCACCAAGAAAAAGGATTCACATATTATCATTGTCCAAATATATGTAGATGACATCATATTCGAATCAACTTGTCAAGAGCTATGTGATGATTTCTTAAAAATCATGCATGACTAGTTTGAGATGAGTATGATGGGAGAAATAAACTGAGAGGGATTCGATACACCTAATAGGATGTTAGTCCTTTGTAAATTTGTGTATGTGATACTTTGAGATAATATGGTTAAGTATGCGGAATCTACTTAACCACACTTAGAAGGTTTATTTGGTTATTGGAAATGGAAATTAATGCTTGAGTAATGAACAATGAACACACAATGTTAACACCAAACGATTCAATATTATTCAAGAAAATAATACGAGTGATCTTCACTATCACTAGGGTTACAAAACCTTGAATCTTAATGTTTCTATGACTTATGATTTCTATGATAAGTTATGTTCTTTTGTTCTTGATAGATATGTATTTTAAGTTCATGCATCAAGTACTTATCTCTAAGCTAAAGATCTTCTTTTTATAGTCCAAAGAAGATCTTTACAATAATGTCAAGTCTTGTCGAACTACTTGCTAGCTTATGTTGAGTGTGTCAGTAGCTAAGATACGTATCTATGTTTACAATTTGTTTGACTGACTACAAATCAAAGATATTATCTACCGTATATACTTGACTTTTATACACAAATATCTTTTTATACTTATCCAACCAGCAGTAGTAAACGTGACACTTATCCATCCAGCAGTAGGATCAACCAACAGTACCTTCTTTGTACTAGCAGTACTAACTTCAGTTTGTACTGTTAGTTATAACTTGAGAGGCTTTAGATATACACTAGCAGTAGAAACTGTTAGTGTATTCTTCTCAGCAGTACTAACTGTTGGGAATTATATTTTCATAGATTTGATGGTACAAAACAAGAAGAATGAAACATGAAGAAATACTGAAATGATAAGCAAAATACGCTGAGTAGATACTACTGCTGGTACAAAACATATTCTGGAAACAGATCTGTTCCTGCTTGTAGTGTAACTGTTCCTGCTAGTAGTGTACTATTCCTGCTCCTAGTGTATCTGTTCCTGCTGCTAGTGCAAACGAGCTGCTGCTGATCAGTGAGTCATTACTGCTGCTAGATGGATAAGATTGAAGAAGATATTTATTTTGTATGAGTCATGTTTATACAAAATATAATATCTAGATATTTTATCAAGTCATCAAGTTGAACACTCAAGATATATGTTGTATCTTATTAACTTGACACATGTTAAAGCAAGTGGATGACCAAAGACTTATCAAAGTTTGTAATGATCTCCTTATGTTATAAAAGGAAGATCATACCCCTTAGATAAAAGTGTGTCACTATGTGATTAGTGATCACCAAAGTGCTTAGTACTCTCAAATTACAACAACACAAAGTTGTGTTAAAATGTAAAGCACTTAAAGAGTGTGTGTGGGAACATCAGACATGGGGTCTGATGAACATTGGACATGGGGTCTAATGTTGTTAGGTTTGTTTAGCCTCAAGGATCTTTGATCCCTGATTAGAGTGTAATCGTGTTATAATTGATCATGTAACATTGGGGCTAAGAGTAATAACAAACGGTGAATTCCACAAAACCTTGTTGTGATAGTATTGTATTCTTTGTTTGAATATTCCGCCAATATTATCATCATGCTAGTCATAGACAAAATCCTAGATCAAAGGTGTAACAACCTAGAGTCCATAAACGAACACGTAACTTATTTTAGTAGATGTAAGTCGGTCTAAAATAAGTTTCCACAGTTGGTATCAGAGCGGGGGGCTCTGGATTTAGGAAAAGAAAAGGTTTTAGCTAAAGAAAGAAGAAAAATTCGTTTTTGCTTAATTTTTCGCAACTTTCTGCAGAGCAGTTTTGCAAAGGCTATAACTCCTTCGTTAACCGTTGGATTGGGCTGAAATTTTTGTTGAAGGTTCTTGGTATATCAAGGTAGATTCTCACTGGAGGGATCTTCAATCTGTGCCTTAGGTTGCAAGATATGCATCGTTGAATACTGCTGCAGAAACAGTTGAGGTATAGTCGAATTTTTGGTTTTCTTTCAAAGTTTACACACACAAAGGGGAAGAATACACACACAGAAGAGAGTTGGTTCTTAAAAGATAAAAAGGCTTGTTTATCAATTTATTATTGGTGAAAAAGGTCATTTGTTGCCTATTTGAAGTTGAGGTTAAATTTTTCAAAATTGTGTTTTATCATATCTTTTGTTGAGAAGATAACTTGTTTGTACTTCAAGAAGTTATGACAGAGACTTGTTAAATCTAGTTTTCATAGGTCAAGGGGAGGATGGACGAAGACCTAGTTAACTATCACTTAAAAGAGTTGCTTTGTCGCGCTTAGTGTCTCATAGGAAATGAGGATTTAGTCAAGATTCAAAGTCAGTTTTAGTACAAGATATAGGACACAAGGTTGGTTTATTTTATTTCATCAACGAATTGGTAATGGTTGGTTTTTCTTCATCAGTCATAAAAGCCTACAGAATGGAAGATTGGAAATGGTTAACATATGGGTTTCAGGGGAAGCTTAAATGTTTAGATGTATAACCATTTATTGTATTTGTGCAACACCACAAGGGAAAGTTATTGATTCTTATTATTGTTGATTAGTATTGCTACTGATGGTTTAAAATTTTACTGTCTCAAGTTCATTTTTAGCGCGGAAAGCTTAATGGAGGGTAATTTTAGATATTAGAAGGATAGATTGGATTTGTAATATTAGTTTATAGTTGTAAAGATCATATTTGTAATATTCTCTATTTGTTGATAACAAAAAGGGGAAGATATGTGGTGTATAGCATAGATTAAGGGGAAGACAGTATAGTTTCATTCATGGTGAGATTTAGTTATCTCAATTTCTCTACTCCGTCTAGGGAAATTCATACAAGAAAGTATTTGTTTTGTAATCATCAAATAGGGGAAGATTGTTGGGAATTATATTTTCATAGATTTGATGGTACAAAACAAGAAGAATGAAACATGAAGAAATACTGAAATGATAAGCAAAATACGCTGAGTAGATACTACTGCTGGTACAAAACATATTCTGGAAACAGATCTGTTCCTGCTTGTAGTGTAACTGTTCCTGCTGGTAGCGTACTATTCCTGCTCCTAGTGTATCTGTTCTTGCTGCTAGTGCAAACGAGCTGCTGCTGATCAGTGAGTCATTACTGCTGCTAGATGGATAAGATTGAAGAAGATATTTATTTTGTATGAGTCATGTTTATACAAAATATAATATCTAGATATTTTATCAAGTCATCAAGTTGAACACTCAAGATATATGTTGTATCTTATTAACTTGACACATGTTAAAGCAAGTGGATGACCAAAGACTTATCAAAGTTTGTAATGATCTCCTTATGTTATAAAAGGAAGATCATACCCCTTAGATAAAAGTGTGTCACTATGTGATTAGTGATCACCAAAGTGCTTAGTACTCTCAAATTACAACAACACAAAGTTGTGTTAAAATGTAAAGCACTTAAAGAGTGTGTGTGGGAACATCAGACATGGGGTCTGATGAACATTGGACATGGGGTCTAATGTTGTTAGGTTTGTTTAGCCTCAAGGATCTTTGATCCCTGATTAGAGTGTAATCGTGTTATAATTGATCATGTAACATTGGGGCTAAGAGTAATAACAAACGGTGAATTCCACAAAACCTTGTTGTGATAGTATTGTATTCTTTGTTTGAATATTCCGCCAATATTATCATCATGCTAGTCATAGACAAAATCCTAGATCAAAGGTGTAACAACCTAGAGTCCATAAACGATCACGTAACTTATTTTAGTAGATGTAAGTCGGTCTAAAATAAGTTTCCACACTAACTTTGTGAACTTGTAATTCCCAATACTGATCTTCAGAATATTTAATTCCCAACAATCCTCCCCTAAACATGTGAATCCTTTTCAACATGTTTCTTCTGAATTAAATCATGATTGTGAGAATCTTTCAAATACTTCATAGTCAGGCTCTTGATCTGAGCTTTCCTTTGTTCTTCATCTGTCTAACTTATCTGCTTTATGTGAATCTCTTTCAGCAATAACATCATCTTCTTCGTCTTGAACAATAGCAGTATCTTGAATAAAAGATGGTGCAATTTCCTTGGATGGAGGAATTATAAGAGGCAATGGTGCTGTGTATCTTGGATGCTTGTTTCAACAAGTGAAATCAACTTCCAGCATGCCTTTGCAAGTGATGAATAAACGTAGTGAACTGAAATTGAAACTGAAAGCTCCTAGATAGAACTTTCTCCATTTGAATGTTTCATCCCTTCTGAATATATATAATACTCCAGAATCTTCATTTGAAGAGCTTATTCCCAGTATCCATCAACTAAAAAAGCTTATTCTTATTATTGGCTGAATAATAAGACATGTTAGCTTCTCAAAAAGCTGGCATCTTCATTTTGTATGCTCTTGTCTTTTCTTTAACTTGATCAATTTGAGTTTCCTCCCCTGATTTTGAGCATACACAACCTTTTCTTTTTCCCTTATTGGATAATCTCTCACCATGTACCAAAATGTTTGAGTTTCCTCCCCTGAGATTTATCATTATCATTTCCTCCCCTGTTTGGAAGATCTCTCACCATCATCTGATCTACCAATTAGAACATGTTTTCAGACAATGTTGTACATGAAGCCATCAATTCCTTAAGAGTTTAATTGCTGCCCTCATCACTTCTAGGTGTGTTAACTCCTATGAGAGGTGATCCATGGGGCATTGACTCATTGTCCATCATTTGATGGTTATTCTGAGCCACTTTGAAAATCCTTTTAAAGAACTTTTGACTTAGCAGTATGAATATGATTTTATGATGAAAAATCATACTGCTTACAACCATTTTGAAGGGATTAAGTGTGTAACATACACTTAATCAAGAATTCGGTTTAAAGTAACCTCTGGTTGTGTAAGAACCAATGTATTCAGTTATAAATAACTGCCTTTGTAAAGATAAACCTATTCAAAAGGCTTTCTTGACAGGGTTTCCAGCTCATAGCAATTGTTGCCTCTAACACAAGTGTTAGATTCACTTTTGCTAGTTGTTCTTTCTATCAGATGTCCTTAGACTTGCTCATTATACTTAAAAGTATAAAATGATAGAAAGTGAGTTGAGTCAGTTACTATCTGACCAACTGAGCCATCAAGTCAATGTGAAACATTATAATCAGGTTTCAAGAAAGAAGTTTTAAAGATTTTATTAACTTAGGTGTTAACCTTTGTTAATGAATTCCCAAACTCAGTCCATCATAAACCTATTATATCAGCAACTAAGATAATCATTCTGCTGCTTCCATTTCACTTTTGAAACTTCCTTTGTGCTCAATGTTCATACCTGAAATTGTTAGTCCAAAACCAAGAAACAAAATGCAAAGCATTTGTCTTATAGCAGTATAAACCTTATATGACTAACAGTATGAACTGAACAATCTGTACTAGCAGTACAAACTTTTCAATAACAGTACCAATTTACAAAGTAAGCAGTACAAACAAAAATAACACAGAGTTTAAAATTATTGAGGATTAAGCATTCCAATACTTGCTACCAAGTACTGAAACCTTCCAACCTCAAAAGCTTTTGTAAGAAGATCTTAAAAGTTGTGATCAGAATCAATTTTAAGAACTTGAATCAACTTTTTCTCATTGCAATCTCTAATAAAATGATGTCTAATTTCAATGTGTTTTGTTTTAGAATGTTGCACTGGATTTTTAATTATGCGAATTGTACTACTATTATCAATATGAATGACAGTGTTCATGAAATTGTACCCATAGTCAAGAAGTTGGTTTTGAAGCCATAGAACTTGACCACAGCAACTTGCAGCAGCTACATATTCAGCTTCAGTTGTTGAAGTAGCCACAATTGTTTGCTTCTTACACTGCCATGAGATAAGTCTACACCCAAGGATCTGACATCCTCCAGTTGTTGACTTTCTGTCCAAGCTTGCACCTGCATAATCACTATCTGAAAATGCTACCAAGTCAAAAGGTGATTCTCTAGAATACCATAGACCCAACCTAGGTTGACCCTTGAGATATTTAAAAATCCTCTTGACTGCTGTTAAATGAGAAACCTTTGGAGTTACTTGAAATCTTGCACAAACACAAACAGAGAATATGATGTCAGGTCTTGATGATGTGAGATACATCAAAGAACCTATCATAGATCTGTAAGTGTGTACATCTACATTATCTCCATCTAAATCTTTAAGAAGTGGCTTCTCAGAGTCCATTGGTGTGCTTGCCACTTTTGAATCAGCAAATTGAAATTTTCTAAGTATCTCTGCAACATATTTATCTTGACTAATAAATATGCCTTTACATGATTGCTTAACTTGCAGACCCAAAAAGAATGTAAGTTCCCCCATGGAACTCATCTGAAACTTATGATGCATAAGCTTCTCAAACTCCAAACACATCTCCTTCCTTATAGATCCAAAGATGATATCATCCACATACACCTGCACTAGTAAAAGATCATTCTTGTGCATCTTGATGAATAATGTCTGATCAATCTTGCCTCTTTGAAATCCATTTTCAATTAAGTAGGAAGCCAGTGTTTCATACCATGCTCTTGGTGCCTAATGAAGGCCATACAGAGTTTTTACTACTTTGTACACTTTGTCTGGATGTTCTGGATCAATGAAACCAGGAGGTTGTGAGACATACACCTCCTCTTCAATAGTACCATATAAAAATGCACTCTTGACATCCATTTGATAAACTGTGAAGCCCATAAATGAAGCATAAGCCAAAAATAACCTAATGGCTTCAATCCTTGCTACTGGAGCAAAAACCTCTTCATAGTCTATCCCTTCTTCTTGTGTGTACCCTTGGGCTACTAATCTAGCCTTATTCCTAATCACTATGCCCCTTT
The DNA here is from genome assembly GCA_021014915.2 of Artemisia tridentata subsp. tridentata. NCBI lineage: Eukaryota > Viridiplantae > Streptophyta > Magnoliopsida > Asterales > Asteraceae > Artemisia > Artemisia tridentata. The sequence goes on along the minus strand of CP139508.1, from coordinate 233,359,041 downwards.
CATCCCTTTGAAGCATAAAGGGCATCAAGAAGCCCTTGTTGGTCTGAAGACATCAGTTGTTGCCTTGTCTTCACTCCTGATTGTACATCTCCAATCACATTGTCCAGGGAGTGGACTTTGTGAATCCTTGTGTGTGGTGTTGTAGGAACATGATAGTTAGGTGGGAGATTATTGAAATCCACCTCTTCTTCTGAGAAATCTGCTTCAGTTGAGACTGATGGGCCAGCAGTAGAAACATTTGGCCTAGCAGTATAAACTGTTTGCCTGGCAGTATCTTGCTCTGTCTCAGTTGGCTCAGCAGTAGGAATAATAATTGTACTGCTACCTTGTTCTTCTTGTTCATCTTCCTTGTTTTCATCTTCAATCCCTTCTTTTGCTTCATCAGAAGAAGGTTTATCATTTATTAAAGTTGAAGCCACATTGGAACTTATTGGCGTCCATACATGATCTTGATTTGACTCCTTGTCTAACCCTGCCTCATTTGTTGTTTGTGAACCTGAAAAATCATTAGTTTCTGCAACAACAGGCACATAATTCATAGAATGGGTTAGTTTCTCAAGATCAAATAGCCAATTGGGACCTTGACCTGCTACATTGGATTTGTGCTCTAAAAATTCCACATGCAGGTTTTCCTCTACTCTTCTAGTTCTTGAGTTGTATACTCTAAAAGCTTTGCTATTAAGAGAATATCCAACTAAGAATCCTTCATCTGCTTTACCATCAAACTTTCCAAGATGGTCTAAGGTATTTAGAATTGTCACATGACATTCAAAAGGTCTAAAAAAATCCTATTGCAGGAGTTCTACCTCTAAAAAGCTCATATGATGTCTTATTGTGAGATTTGACAACCAAGCCCCTATTTTGAACATAGCAAGCAGTATTAACTGCTTCAGCCCAAAAAGTGATAGGCAACTTAGAGTCGGCTAACATGGTTCTAGCAGCTTCTATGAGTGTTCTATTTCTCCTTTCAGCAACACCATTCTGCTGAGGAGTTCTAGCTACACTAAATTCTCTCCTTATACCTTTTTCCTTGCAGAAGTCATCCATAACTCTATTTTTAAACTCTGTCCCATTATCACATCTAATGACTTTTACTTTCTTGTCTACTTGGTTTTCTATTTGTGTAATGAATGTCTTAAAAATGCTAGAAGTCTCATCCTTAGAACCTAAAAAGAAAACCCATGTAAATCTACTATAGTCATCAGTAATAACTAGACAATATCTTTTATGCATCATACTACTAACAGAAGTAGGTCCAAATAAATCCATATGAAGCATAAACAATGATTGATCAATAGAGTTAAAAATTTTGGGCTTACAAGTGGCTTTGTGTTGTTCGCCTTTAAGACAAGCAATGCATGTTTGGTCATTTTCAAATCATTTTTGAGGTAAACCTCTTACCAAACCATTCTTAACAATCTTATTTATGGTTTTGAAGTTAATGTGACCAAGCCTCCTATGCCATTTCATTGATTCATCCAATGTGGCCTTTGCAACAAGACAAGTTAAAGCCTTTTTAGGAACAATGTTCTTCATATCAACACTGTACATGTTGCCCTTTCTTGGAATTCTAAGAAGTACTTGACTTTCATCAGACATCTTAAAATTAAAAGAAAGTACAAGACATTCAATGTCAGTAAAAAGAACTTTGTTCTTTTTGTCACACATTTGTGAGACACTAAAAAGATTATACTTAAGCTCTTGAACATAGTACACATCTTCAAAATCTAAATTTCCAGTTTTAATTGTACCTTTACTGAAAATTTTGCCACCAATATCTCCTCCAAAGCTAACATATCCTCCATTTATTGATTGAAAATCTGAGAGATAAGACATGTTGTCAGTCATGTACCTTGAACATCCACTATCTGAGTATCCTTGATCCTCTTGTTTATCAGTTGAATGTTCCTGCACAAAAATGAGGAATATTAGTTTCCTTTGGGGACCCAAGCCATTACTGACTTGGATCTGCCTCGTGCATCAATGTAATTTAATCTCTTAAGAATGGTTGATGCACCATTGGGTTTAGTTTGTCTCCAAACCCAACATGCTGAGGCCTTAACAGCATTTGCCCTATTTTCCCAAGCAGCAGTATGAACTACATGCTTAGCAGTAGAAACTGCTAGCATTGCAGTTGTTCCCTTTGGTTTCCAAACTTGTTTTTGGACCACTGCTTTTGTTTGAATGGGCCTTTTAACAGTTGTATATGCATGATTATAAGTTGTTTTTGCACCTTTAACTGTTTGTTTTAGGTAAACAGTCATAAATGGTCTAGCAGTAGGAAGTGCTTTTGAAACTGCTCTGGGTTTTGTTCTATTAGAATTAGAGTGAAAGTGAATGGAGTATGTCTTTTTAAGTTCACTCTATTGTTTGTATACCCAGATACCCATTGGTTACAGAAAGCAGCAAGATGATCAAAACTACCACAAGTGTAACAAGCTTTGTTATAAAAGGCAAAGTCATCACCTAGTTGGTGAGACTTGAGGTCATTCCAATTTCTTTGGTTTCCTATAGGCTTGTTAGTGGTTCTATATTGTTCACAATATTTAACTGGTTTCCTAACATGTTTAATATTAGATTTAGGCCTAAAAGCATCTATTTTGACCACTTTAGGAACACTTGTTCCTGCTTTCTTAACAACTTCAGGTTTAGACATAACCTGTTCATCTTCATCATCATGTTTAATATTAGATTTAGGCCTAAAAGCATCTATTTTGACCACTTTAGGAACACTTGTTCCTGCTTTCTTAACAACTTCAGGTTTAGACATAACCTGTTCATCTTCATCATCAGGTTTAGACATAACATGTTTAATATTAGATTTAGGCCTAAAAGCATCTATTTTGACCACTTTAGGAACACTTGTTCCTGCTTTCTTAACAACTTCAGGTTTAGACATAACCTGTTCATCTTCATCATCATCAGATATCCAGTCTTCAATGACTACTATATCTGATCTTCTATCAGAGGACTCCTTGTCCTCAGGAAGTGAAGTTTTACTTAAACTTTCACTTACTTTCTTAGGTTCATCAACAACTAACTTTGTTTTTGGCTGTACACCATATTGTAGCTCAGGTTGTTGAAATTCAGCTAAGCCTGAATGCTCTAGGTCAATCCCTGGGGGCTTAGGGATTCCTTTGTAAGGGGTGGGACAGCATTATATCCTAACCCTGACTTGGCTCTATTAATCACTTGACATTCAATCATGTTGGTCACACCTCTAGAAGCATGTTCTAGTGTTTCTACAGTCAAGTGAATTTTTCCATTTTCCTTTTTGATCCTATCATAAGCCTCTCTCAAAACCTTAATTTCAGCATCTCTAAAGAATATGTCTTGTCTAAGAAGAGCTTTGTCATCAGAAAAAGCAAATTCATTTTGTTTGTAGTGAATGATCTGCTTCTCTAGGGATTCTAAACCATACTAATAGTCTACTAAGTCTTATTGATTTTGCTTAGGACTTTCTTTTGGTCATCATAATGTTTGATTAAAGTTTGTAGTTCTGAAAGAGCTGTACAAGTATTAGAACAAACTTTATGATTTTGTACCTCAGTAGAGAAAGCCATGAGTGCCATCTGTAAAGATTCTTCTTCTTCATCAGAAATGAAACTCCAATCAAAACCTAGCCCATCAATAGCTACCATAGCTTTTGAGTTTGGCTTAGAAACCTCCACTGTTTTGGATTTGCTTCCAAAACCTCTATTCTTGCTATCTTGCTGCCTTGGCCTTCTACATTCTCTTGAGAAGTGCCCCATCATGTGGCAGTTATAGCACTCTATCTTTGACTTGTCAAAACCAGCAGTATCATTGTTGCTAATTATGAGCTTCTTCCTCGTCCTTTGATAGAACTTCTTGGCCCTCATGCTAAGAAGAGAAATTTTCCATTTTAGGTCCATCTCCTCTATATCATCATCAATGATCTCTTGGAGGTCTTCATAAGTGAGCATGGACCCATCATTTCGACTTGTGAGAAAAGCACAACAAGTCTTCTCATCCAAAATACCCATGGTACTGCTTGATGAACTAGCAGCACCAACACCATCAACTACCTTTACCTCTTCACTTGGATTTGAGGTACTAGGAGATGACATAAATGTCATATTCCCAGTATTAGAACTAGTACCTCCACTTTTCTTCAGATCTTGTTCCATAATCTTAAAGTTGCTATACAAGTCTATTAGTTCTATGGTGTCAAGGTTTGCCTTGTTCTTCCAGACAACAACATGTATAGCCCACTCTTCTGGTAAGCTTCTCAGAAATTTTGAGTTTAAATCTTCTTGAGGTATTTCAACCCCAAGAATAGCAAGTTGGCTCACAATATTCTGAAGCCTATTAAACATGTGGTCAAGAGATTCATTGTTAGTAGAGGAGAAGTTTTCAAACTGCTGCTTGAGCAGAGTCTTGTGGGTTTTCTTGGTGGCTTCATTTCCACCATATCTGGCAAAAATAGCTTCAAATAATGACTTGGCATCTTTGAACTTGCTGAAGTTTAAAAGTTGATCATTGGGAATGGTCACCATCAGCATGCTTCTTGCCCTTAGGTCATTTTTCTTCTTTATTCTGTCTTCTGCAGATGTTGGGTGGAGCTGCAGAGTTGTCACCACTTTGCCTTCCACTGTTGATGTAGTGGTTGTAGGCTGGTAAGAGTTTCCATCTTCAATAATTTCCCAAAGTGCATAGTCTTGCACTTGGAAATACTGCTCTATTCTCAGCCTCCACATCTCAAACTCATTCTGTTTGAGCATGGGTAATTTTGCAGAAACATTGGTCTGAATAGATTCAACGTCCATTTCTTCTTCTAAATAAAAAATATCAGCCTTGCTCTGATACCAATTGAGAGGGATTCGATACACCTAATAGGATGTTAGTCCTTTGTAACTTTGTGTATTTGATACTTTGAGTTAATATGGTTAAGTATGCGGAATCTACTTAACCACACTTAGAAGGTTTATTTGGTTATTGGAAATGGAAAGTAATGCTTGAGTAATGAACAATGAACACACAATGTTAACACCAAACGATTCAATATTATTCAAGAAAATAATACGAGTGATCTTCACTATCACTAGGGTTACAAAACCTTGAATCTTAATGTTTCTATGACTTATGATTTCTATGATAAGTTATGTTCTTTTGTTCTTGATAGATATGTATTTTAAGTTCATGCATCAAGTACTTATCTCTAAGCTAAAGATCTTCTTTTTATAGTCCAAAGAAGATCTTTACAATAATGTCAAGTCTTGTCGAACTACTTGCTAGCTTATGTTGAGTGTGTCAGTAGCTAAGATACGTATCTATGTTTACAACTTGTTTGACTGACTACAAATCAAAGATATTATCTACCGTATATACTTGACTTTTATACACAAATATTTTTTTATACTTATCCAACCAGCAGTAGTAAACGTGACACTTATCCATCCAGCAGTAGGATCAACCAGCAGTACCTTCTTTGTACTAGCAGTACTAACTTCAGTTGGTACTGTTAGTTATAACTTGAGAGGCTTTAGATATACACTAGCAGTAGAAACTGTTAGTGTATTCTTCTCAGCAGTACTAACTTTGTGAACTTGTAATTCCCAATACTGATCTTCAGAATATTTAATTCCCAACATAAACTTTTTCTTAGGACTTCAAATCAAACAATTAGAAGATGGGATATTCTTTAACGAATCTAAATACATAAACGACATGCTTAAGAAATTTGGTCTTGAAGACTCTAAACCTATTAAAACGCCTATGTCTTCGGAAACAAAACTCACCAAGGATGAAGAAGGTGAATCTGTAGATAACTCTAAATATAGAGGAATGATTGGTAGTCTACTCTATCTCACGGCTAGTAGACCCGACATTATGTTTAGTGTTTGTCTATGTGCTCGCTTCCAAGAAGATCCTAAAACATCACATCTTGAAGCCGTAAAACAAATTTTTAGATACATAAAAGGCACCACGCACCTAGGATTATGGTATCCCAAAGGAACGAGAGTTGAAACCATAGTGTATGCCGACTCAGATCATGCCGGTGACTATTTTGATAGAAAAAGTACAAGTGGTATTTGTACTTTTGTTGGACATTGTCTCACCTCATGGTTTTCAAAGAAACAAACGGCTCTTGCCATCTCAACAACCGAAGCCGAATACGTATCAGCAGGAAAAGCATGTCAACAAGCTCTATGGATGAATCAAGCTCTTGTTGACTACGAAATTCAACTTAACGACATTTCTATCCTTTGCGACAACAAAGGAGCTATCGACCTCAGTAAAAATCCAGTTCAACATGCTCAAACTAAACATATTGAAATCCGTCATCATTTCCTTCGCGACAATGTTCAAAATGGAAACATCTCAATCGAGAAAGTATCCTCAGAAGATAACATTTCCGATATTCTAACTAAACCTCTTAAACTTGAGCCATTCAATCTCCTTAGACTTGGACTAGGACTAATGGAACCTAATTTGTAGTTTTAATCTTAGCTTAAACCTTTGTTCGAACAAAACGACAAAAACTGACCAAATTATGTTCTGGTCCCAAGGAACCATTCGACAACACGGACGGACCAAATATTTGGTTCCGCCTAGTCCGTGGGTTCCTGGGTCAGAATTTAAATAACTTAAACAAACACTCCTTTTCACAAAACCAAAACACACAACGACTCAAACTCAATCCATAACATATCACTCTCAAAATGAAGGCATCTCCTTCAACTAATCTCAGCTCAAATTAAGATTGTAAGCTTCCTTGCTACTTTTCTTCTCACAATTCTGAGTCTAGGGTTTCTAATTTATGCACAAAACCAAACTTGGGGATTATGCATTTTCTTAGGCAGATCATGAAGTACATTTGTAAATTACATAACTAATCATGTTTCCCTTAGTTAGGAATTTCATCTTGTAAGACATTATCACGATTTACTAAAAACCCCATGTAATTTTTTTTTTAAAAAGCTTCTCACAATTAGGACAAATAATTTTTCACATTATTCATACAAATAAAAACGTTATGTTTAAAACACCACTTGCATAATGTCTCTTGAATGCTAAAGGAAGTACATAACTAATATGTATTTTTTGGTACATTCAATCGAAGCTACATTGAATTAGGAGCGTTTGGGTTATCTCTCATTTTTTTACAAAATTGCTAAAGAATTTCTTTTTATGCATTAAAAAGAGTCGAGATAACCGCACCTCTACATTGTCCTCATGTAGGCACACACTAGAACATTATATCAAAATTCTCATTAGTTTCGACTAATGTGTGAAATTTTTGTATCTAGGATCAAACATGCCTCCCGCAACTCACTATGACCACAAAGACACTCTCAACTACATTCCCAAACACCATAAGACTAAGGGCTTTACTCCCGCATAAGTCAAAATCTACAAAACTCTAGAAAAACGTTACTTTCATGAGGGTAGAACCATTGACCCATCCTTTCTAGAAAGCACAAACATTCGTCAAGAACTTGCAACCATTCACTTTGATGGTCTCTTAGACATTAATGAACAAATTTGTCCTAGATTTGTCCTCAAATTCTATTCTAGCGTAATTCTCACTAGTAATGATAATGGACTCATGTCAATTCAATTCAAAGCAAACCAAAATGACTTCAACATACCTCTCCATCAATTTGTGGAAGTCCTTGGAATTCCATGTGAAGGTACATGCCTTTACTCGGATAAATGGTCCCTTCCAATCCTTGACTCAATCGTTGATCGTATTCCTCCATACGACACTCCTCTAGTTAACAAAGAAATAATCCGAGACCATCTTTTCCTTCCAAGAACTGCAAATACTATGACAACCCGTTCGGGTAACGAAATCAACCGAGAACCATTTAGCATGGAACTCAATGAACTCAAACCTCAATTTAAGAAATGGGAAGCAGTCCTTAGGGAAAATGTCTTGTGTACCATAGGTAACCGTGATTACATCAATGCTTGTCTTTGTTACATGCTTTATAGTTTGTCAACCCGCCAACCTTTTAACTTAGCCTACTATGTTTCCAAAAGGATGGCTGACATACCCATGCTAGGCACCACTGCTCTTCCCTACGGGATGATTCTCACCCTTCTCTATAGAGCCTTTGCACCTATCACTCCAAATGCTAAAAGGTTTTGTCTTGACTACTCTCTTGTCAACCACATCATGGTTCCATTAAGTGATAAGAGAGTAGCAAAGACTCAAGGGAAACGTCCTCATCATCGTCAGCAAATAGCTCCGAGGATGGACTTCCTAACTCAAAGCTTCCTCCTCTTGACTACTTCCGACAACTTCCGGCACTTGAGAACCAATCAGAAGAGTTTAAACAAACAAGAGGAATGTTCAAGTGCATTGGAAGGTTCCTCACCAAGATTAACAAGAAATTGGACAGGTAATGAGAGGTTTTATGAGTGTTTGGTACAATGTCTCAAAAACAATGATGTATGGTGTATTTCTCTATTCCTAGGATGATAACTTGACTTTTGATGTTTATGTGAACTAACCATGTCTTGCAGGTAGATAACATCTTGATGTTATCAATTTTCATTTTTTCACATTATTAGTGAAATTTTTAGCCCCTGCTTGATCTATACCCATACATGTGTTAATACATGTTTTATTGTTGTTTTCTAATCACAACTAATTTATTACACATGTTTTAGGAGAAATTACGGGATTTGAACGGGGTCCGGGGGGTTAAATATGCCCTCTGTTAAGGATTTTGGCCTGGTAGATGGGACGGAACCAAAAATTTGGTTCCGTCCGTCCAAAAATTTGGTACCGCCAAATTTTGACTGACGGATTAGGCGGAACCAAAAACAGGGTTTCGCTAGTTCATTCGATTGGTTTCGCCAGCCTGCAGGTAAATTTTTTAAATGTTTGTTTAATCCCGTACTCTAGATCACTCATTTTTGTTACTATGATACTTTTCACTAATATTCACTCATATTAGTATCATGTCATCTCACTTGGACCAATAGAATAAGCATTTCCCAAAATTTGAAATTTCTCAAAAATACCTCAAGGAACCTTTCTCTATAAAGGAAGGAACCCTGAATTTGGTTCCTTGCAATCCGTGGGTCTATGACCTCAAAGATCTTGTAATGATTGCAAGACATTAACTGCATATCTTTCCTCTTTCACTCAACTCACCTCCATTGGGTTGACTTTAGTGATTAGACAAGCTCCTTAAAACCTCCAAATCATTAGGAAAGATCAATGTTGAATGTATTAACATCAAATCAATGCACATTCTTTCACAAACCTTGAACATTATAAATTAAGTGCTCCAGGATGATCATTCTTCACACCTTCACCACAACTTCTTGTGAATCTTAGCATTTCTTAAGCAAAGTCAATATGACTAAATCCACTAACTCATCTCCTTCCACTAGACCACCAAGAAGAACTGCTAGAATTAGTGTCAAACCATGTTGCTTCGTAAACTTGAACTCATCATCGTCAAACTCTTCACCTCTTAACATCTCATCACCCATCCGAGATGAAAACTTCTTGACTCTAAGTACTCCAACACCTCCACCAACATCACCTATCATTATCACTACTCCACCTCCAACTAAAACTCCAATAGCAACCACACCACCTCCGGCTCCATCACAACCACCAAAATCACCATCACCACCAAAATCTTCAAGACTTGAACCCATTGAACTCTTTGCTAGACCACCAACTTCTCTTCATCCATTTTTTGATGACTTGGAAGACTTGCCACCAAGAACATCAAATCCACCACCTCTTCCATCATTTGCATCAATCGAGCGTATTGCTCATGAACAACCACGGGCATCTTTTATGCCCAATGAGCCTCTTCATAGTGAACCATCCCAACCTCAACCTCTACTTTTTCACCCTATTTATAGGGAAATCCATGGGCCACTATATGGAGACCATGCTCTACCACAACCTCAACCTCAACAACCTCAACCCTTTTCTCATACTCTTAGGGACATTGAGGAATCCATGTGGATTGACCCCCCACAAACACAAGAGGAGATCAATGATCAGCTTGATAACCTTTATGCCTTCTCCAACATGGTGGACTCCCACCTTCATGAAGCTATGCAACTTCAAACCACCTTGCTCTCTTCAATCATAGCTCCACCAAATCCCAACCACCGATCAACCAATGCTCTACCACCAATCAACCAATACTCCACCACCAAATCTCAACCACCAATGCACCAATGCACCACCACCAACAAATGAACCTAGTCTACCTCCGAACTTTCCACTCCATGATTGTTCTCATTGTGAGAGAACCGCGAGGATAAGTGAAAGAACCAAGATTATGGTTCATGAACTCTAAGATGAGATGAGGTTCATCCTTACTCACATCCTTGAGTGTCTTAACGCTCTCTCCCATCCTCCACCACAATAGACGTTATTAGGACTTTTATTTTATTGTTTTAGGATTTTATTTTTCTATTTTTTAGGATTTTTTTTCCAAGTTATTTTTTATTTTTTGCATTTCCTTTAAAAATCATCATCATTATTGTCTCCATTTATGACTTTAGTCATAAATTTTTTACTAATGAATGATGCTTATTACTTTTATGTATTGGTTGTGTTATTTATTTTGTACATTGCATGAATGGTTGGTTTGGATTATTTATAACTAACCTTTGTTTTGTAGCATTCAAAATTCATGTACTTGGCACCCCAACTAGGGGGAGTATTGACCAAGGGGGAGCTAATCAAGCTCGGGCTTGCACTACATTCCGCTACGCTTCTCTTCTTTTTGTTTCGACAAAAAGGTGGAGAAAATATTAAACTCAAACACACATTTTTAATCATCTAATTGGATTAAAATGTTGCATAAAATAAGTTTAATCTATATTTCTAAAGACTTGCAATTTATTTATCTCATTGCTTAAAAATAAACTTTATGTTTTGTCCTCAACAAAAAGGGGGAGATTGTTAATACAAATATCGTCTAAAAAACGTTATTTATATTTTACGATATTTGCTATATTTTGTTAACGACAATTTTAAACTTTATTTTAGCAAAACATAAATATAGTTAAGTCTTTTACATATAGTATCACAAGTCTTTCTTAAACACAAACTAAACATTACTTAGCTAGCTAGTATATACATTTTACAAGTATACTTTCATAAACATGTTAATCTAAAATGAAATTGTATTTTTACATCATTCCATGGATCATCCTACTCTAATCTAAGATTGCATAGGATCCTTGGAAGATATGGTGAATATTTTGTTTAGATTATCACTCTAGAATCCTTGAAAGATATGGTGTATATTTTGGTTAGATTTGATAAAAGATTGTGAAGATTTTCTGTCAGGTCCCCGCGGAACCAAAAGGATACACGGACGGAACCCTTGATTTGGTTCCGTCTGATCTGTGGTTTGTTGGCCTTGGTGCCTATAAATATTAAGCTACACCATGTTGTTTATTCATCACTTACATACATAAAACAACATACATTCTTTTATTCATCATTCCTTATATCTAACTCATTCATATTTCATTTTAGTGAGCTTCTTTTGTAGCAAGAAGATCATAACATCATTTAAAGGCTTACAAGCTTCAACAAAGCGTGCAAGACTTGTTAGTTTATCATAGTGTGAATTATAGTTATTCATACATCATTATTTGTATCAAACCATCATAAACCTCTGATAGTGAACGGTTAGTATTTTAGTCCTCAAAATACATAGTGTGACGGGAGTGGTTGTACCCTTATAAAAAAACTCGACATCTTGCTTTGTGTCAGAAATATTGTGTAAGCGACGTGTAAAGGTTTTCTCCGCCGGATAAAGGAGCTTGTTGACTAGTGAAGAAAACTGTCGAGTTGGATAATCGGGGAGTGGAGTAGGGCAAGGAAAAAGAGTCCTTGTAGACTGAACCACTATAAACACTCGTGTTGTGGTTTGATCGTTTCTATCTTTCTTGCACTTTACATATTGTTATTTTGTTTGCATATATTAAGTCATTTCACACACAAAGATAACTAAGAAAAAGAAATAAAAATGGTAAAACTATTCAACCCCCCTTCTAGTTTTCCACAGTATGAATTGTTAGAAAACTTCTAAATCATGTTCAAGCTTAAACCCATTAAGGGTTTTGAATACTTTTCAATTTTCATGTTATGAAGTTGTAAGAGGGATTATGGTAAATTTTAGGTTGAATTATGATAAATTTATGAAATTACTCCCTCCGTCCCTAAATAAGTGTCCACTATTGACTTTTTAAGTCTTCCTTTCTTAACTTTGACCTTAAATTATTTTATTTGCGTTATTTAATAATTGATGCAAAATATATGAATAGATTGGGTTTTAAATGTATTTTAATTGGTATAATTTTAATCTATTATTAAATAACACAAATGAAATAATTTAAGGTCAAAGTTTTAAAAAGAATACTTTAAAAGTCAATAGTGGACATTTATTTAGGGACGGAGGGAGTATGATTTTCAAGAATCATTGTGAAATTGTGAAAATTATGTTTTAATGATATGGGGAATCATAGGTAAGTTAGTATGATTAATTAATATCATTGTGTGATGTTAATTCATGAAAAGTGAAAATATTGGTTAGTGTAAGTTTTTACTAGTTCCAAATACTAGTTTAAGAAGGAAGGAAAATCATGTAGTAAATAATCCCCATATTCATGTTATAAAATTTAGGTGAAAGAAGTAAACTGGGTGTCCTTGGAAATACCATGAACGCCTTAAGATGAGTAACGTAGTGAAAAAGGGTAGGTCACCACATGGTATCAAGATCACACAAATAATCAAGAAGGTTTTCTAGAAAGAGAAAGCTAGAGAGAGAATGGTAGAGAACTCTTATTTCTTAACTAGGTGAATTACAAGATGCAAACGAGACTCTCTCCCCTCCCTTGTGTAAGAGGGGGCATTTATAAGTGCCACAAACGGGCCACCATTGGCCTTTGATGGGCTTTGCTTTGGACTTACTAATGGACTAGGTCCATAGATTACATACGCATACTATCTAATACATAACTAAGTCCATTAGCCTATTACTAATCTATTACAACACTTATAAGGCCCGTACAATATAATGATCCCTACATCAAATGCTAACAATCTCCCCCTAAGGGTGATCATTCAACTTTATCTTTGATGTTGATTTCTTGTGGCCTTGTTCTTTGATCTTCATGTCTTTTCACTTGAACTCGATCATTGATGTTTAATAGTCTTACTTGTCCCTTAGTTCCAATCCTGCTTTGTAATCTTTATATTTAGCTCTTTTCCTTCGTGACTTTATCTTAGCCTTTAATCCTTCCATCTGGCCATGTTCTTCATTGCTCATATATAAATCTTCAATCTTCATTCTTTCGTCTTGACCACCATACTCATACTATTGTCCATAGGAAGTTAACAATCTTCCTCAAGTAGAAATAATAATACTCTTTATAAGTGCAATAACTTTGAGGATGGTTTTCATAGCCCTTTGTCTTCATGAATATCCCAGCTTCGTTCTTTTCTACTTGATATTGTTTAATACCACACGTTGTCTTTGATATATGAGTATGAGCATGTGGTGTTGAAGATGTTGTAGTTGCCAGTGAATATGATAGTGTCGGATCAGAAGTCGTTGCATTTGTCGGTACCTATTCCGAACTACTGGAGTTTGTTTTCAACCCTAAATAGGATGACCTTCCGACAATGGATACAATGTCTTTAGGATTTCCAACCGATCCTTGTGCATCACCTACTGGAGGTTGTGACACTATAGTTGTTTTTGGATATACCCCTTGAAGTTCATTTGTTTTGGTTGTAATAACCTCCGAATCCTTAAGGACCGTTGTCAATCTACTCTTTTGAGAGAACGACCTACCGTTTTTGGAAAAGATTAGAAACGGATGAATCATAGACTCTTGCAACGTTTCAAATCTCCTTAATAGGATTTCTGGCACTAAGAGGTGGAATTTCTAGAACGGATGCATCAAAATACGCTAGCAACGCTTTTCGAATATCCACATTGACCATTTTTGCTTCGTCGGCCAATAGGCAGGGATAGAGTGAAGGCGAAGAAGAAAGCGACGACAACATCAACATCGTCTGCAGTAGGTGACACTGACGAAGCGTTAGCTATGTTGATGGTCAGTGAATATGCAAAAGAAAACGTGGTGTTTATTCATTTAAGAAAGATGTTCGAGCTGCATTTTTGGAGATCAAAAGGAGAGAGATGGAAATGCAACAAAAGAAGATCGAAATAAAGGAACGAATGTTACCCAACCAAGAATATGAATAATGACAAAAAGACGAGCTCTTCTATATACAATCTACTGAGCACTTGACTGGACGAGCTCTCTAAAGGTTACAGCAGATGAAGGCGACGATTAAGGAGAAATGGAATTTAGAATATTAGTTTACGTTTTATAATTGTATGTTTAAGTTTTTAATTATCAATGTAATGTTTTTAATTTATAAATAAAAGTTTTTAATTTATGAGTAAAATTTTAATTTAGTTTTAAATTAAATTTGTTAAAAAAATAGGTTAAAAAGTTAGTGGAGTGGTGACTATTGCACTTAAAAGGTGGAATGAGTGGTGATGTGACGCTGAGGTGGAAAGTGATGGAGTGGTGACCATTGCGCCTAGTCTTATCACTCACACACAAAAAAAAAACCCTCCTTATCATTAACGGCAGAACCCTAATTTTGATACATACCATACCCAATTAAAACACAAACTCAACACAAAATTAGTAAAAAAGAAAAAGAAGGGGGGGGGGGGGAACCCCTCAGTCTGGCGCAAGTAAACTCCTTCACTTTTTTTTTTCTTTTTTTGGGGGGGGGGGGGGGGGTGGGGTTTCGGAGGGTGGTGGTTGGTTTTGAGAGTGTAGTCACTTGGCTTTAGCTCAAGCAAAAATATGTCAAGTTAGTTTGACATAGGGTTGGTGCGGTGTACCCGTTGCTTTAAAAATATCCATGTGACACATTTAACTAGACTTTACAACAAAATGAGTAATCATGTCACATACTATATACTAAAATTAATGTGTAATCAATTTCTCTCTAAATTTTAAAAAGGAGCAAATTCTTAAAATAGTACAAAAAGTTGGGTTGTGTTCACCAAATGGTACAAAAATAACACCTCTTCCTTAAATGGTCATGTGCGAATGTGCGACTCCATTGGATGTGTAACACGTGTCCTCTTTTTTAATAATAAAGTACATTGCTAGGTGAGTGTTTTTTCATATATTCTCTTTTTTGTCTTATTATTAAAGGTGTTAATAAACTATAATACCTCCATCTTTTATATAAAATTACTTCTCTATCCTTCACTCTCATTTATTTCTTTAACCACTCTTCTCTCTCATTTATTTCTTTCACCACTCTTTTCCCTCCTCCCTTTTTTTTCAGTCACCACCACCTCGCCATCACCGCCACAGATCAACACCACCATCACCACCTCATCACCATCATCACCTGATCAACACCACAATAGATCCACCATCACCACCTCATCACCATCACCACCTGAGCAACACCACCACGCCATCACTACCGCAGATCAACACCACCATCATCACCTGATCAACACCACCACAGATCCGCCATCACCACCACAGATCAACACCACCATCACCAACTGATCAACACCACCACATATCCGCCATCACCACCGCAGATCAACACCACCATCACCACCTGATCAACACCACCACATATCCGCCATCACCACGTTGCTCGACCGCCGGATCCGTTGATCGACCGCTACCCAAATCGAATTGTAATTTGAATGTGATGGAAACTTACTTAATTATATCGAATTTATTGGTTGAATCGAATTGTGATGTGGATTATTAGTTGAATTTGTTAATTGGTGATTTGATATAAAGGGGGAAATATAAAAGTGTTTCCTGGTTTTAGAGGCAAAAAATAAAGCGAAGGAGGGAACGGAAACTAAATGTGAATTTGGTTTTTGAGTAGCAAATATCAAAACATAAGCACAAATTAGAACTTTTCCTACAGATTAACGATGGATTTGTGTTTTTGTGATGTGTGTTGATTTGGTAATATAGTTGAAAATGCGTGTCGCCGGAATATATTGGTGTCGCAGGAGCTATTTATGATGATGGTAAAAAAAGTACGAGTCGCACATTCGCACATTTAATGTCGCACATTTAAAAGAGGGTATTTTGGTCTTTTTAATACTTTTATAATAAGACAAAAAAGAGAATATATGAGAAAACACCTACCTACCAATGCAATTTATTATTAAAAAAAAAAAGACACGTGTCGCACATCCAATTAAATCACACATTCGCACATGACTATTTAAAGAAAATGTGTTATTTTCATACCATATGATTACTTTACTACAACCAAACTTTTTGCACTATTTTTAGAATTTGCTATTTAAAAACATTTACTATATTACTACTATGAAGGACAATATTGTAATTAAGCAAAACCAAAGGTTCGAGATAAAAGGGTAAACACTGTTTTTAACATTGTCCAACTAAGCCAACACACACCAAGGTCCCCCACCCCCCTCTCTCTTATTTTTCTAGATTAACCATAGGGAAACACAAAGACAAGAGTCAATCAAAAACCAAACAACCCCACAACACTCCAACTCTTCCTCTAGCTGTTTTGTTTTTCTCTCTCTAGACCCCCCACTACACCCCACAACACAACCCTACTTCCTTTTTTTTTTTATTCTTTTTTCTTTCTCTCTCTAACCACCCACCAACCCCACCCTCTAGGCGGCGGTTCACCGGTGGTTTCTCACGGTGGTTGTCCAAAAATGTCTGCACCTTCTTCTTGTCAAGCTTCTTAAACCCACCTCCAAAAAAAAAAACTAAAAAAAAAAAAAGAAACACAAAAGAACAACTTTTTTCAAGTAAAAAGAAAGTACTAAAAAAGAAACACATGGAGCCATCAAACAACCACTACCAACAACAACAACCACTAGTTGACCCACCAGTTGATCCATCACTAGCTATAGCAACTAGGTCCGAAGAACCCATAAAAGAAAACAACCAACAAGTGGCTACAGTTGCACCACCAGCTCCAAAAAGGTCAACGAAAGACCGGCACACCAAAGTTGACGGACGAGGTAGAAGGATACGCATGCCTGCCACGTGTGCTGCAAGGGTGTTCCAGTTGACTAGAGAATTGGGTCATAAGTCTGATGGTGAAACTATTGAGTGGCTGTTACAACAAGCTGAGCCTGCTATTATTGCTGCTACTGGTACTGGTACTATTCCTGCAAACTTCTCAACTCTTAATGTTTCCTTGAGAAGTAGTGGATCTAGTTTGACGGCGCCGTCTTCTAAGACGGCGCCGCATCACTTTCATGGCGCCTTGGCGCTTGCTCCTCATCATCATCCTTTTGAAGAAGGGTTTTCTCAAATGATGGGCTTTCATCAGGGCCACGGTCATGGTCAGGGGCAGGTTCATGGGCATGGTCAAGGGCAGCATATTATGACTGCTGATCAGATAGCTGAGGCGATATCTAGTGGTGGTGGGGGTAATAATGGTGGAAACGGTGATGGGAGTGAGAATTATATGAGGAAAAGGTACAGGGAAGATTTGTTTAAGGATGAGGGTGGTCAGAACACCGAGGTGACGGTTGGATCACCGTCACCTTCGCCTTCTAACAAGGAGGGGAATACTGGTGCCGGAGCAGGGAATAGTATGCTCCGGCACCATGGGGGTATGATGCCAGCAACAGCTATGTGGGCGGTTGCACAAGCGCCCACAAATGCTGCTGGCAACACTTTATGGATGTTGCCGGTTTCCACTAGTGTTAGTACTGGGCATGAGGCTCAGCCCCACCACCAACAGATGTGGCCGTTTCAAACTGCTGGAACGACTACACCTGGAAGTGGGAATACTTTACAAGCGCCTTTACATTTTTTGCCAAGGATGGCGAATGTCGAATTTCAGCAGAATTCTAGAGCGAATTCGCTTCAACTTGGGTCAATGTTAATGCAGCAACAACAACAACAGCCTTCACAACATTTGGGTTTGGGAATGAGTGAGAGTAACATAGGGATGTTGGCAGCTTTGAATGCGTATTCCCGAGGTGGGTTGAACATGAATTCAGACCAAGATCATAGTCTAGATCACCATCAACATCATTCACAACAACAACATCATTCACAGGCTAGTGACAGTGGTGATGAAGACCAAAATGATTCTACTTGAAACAAAGGTTAATTCATTGCATCATTTTATTTCTATACTTAGCAAACTATCTACCAATTGTAACTACTTGCCTGTTATTTGTAAGTGTAATAAATGTTTTGAACAAGTTTTAGTTGTCTAGTTTAAACTACTTATTTTAAGAAGTACTTTTAATATTTGGAAAAATCTTAATAATTGGTTGTGTTTACTTTTTGCAGATTTTGAAGTCGGATGATTAAATTTTAGAAGATGAACTTAAGATTGAAACCAAGGAATTGAAGAGGTATATGGTTGAATTATTGTTATGCTTTTTAGTTATTATTGCTAGTTTGGTTTATTTTTGGGGAAATTTATGGTTGTGAATGAAATGTGGTAGGTTTGATTAAAAGGTATCAAGAGAGATTGTATAGAAGGATATATTGATTTGTGTTTAGTATTATGAGTTTGGCTTGTTGATTCTAATTAATTACTGTACTATGGAGAAAAAGAAAATGAGAAATGTGATTCAAAATTTAGTGCTCAATTATTGTGTGCAAATAGAAGACTATTTCATCTACCATGTTCTATTTTGTAGAATTGTACAAATCTTTATGTTGTACACATTAAATTGTTGTTGGAATTTTGGACTTTTATGGTAATAATTTAAGTAAAATGTACAATGTAGTCTTTTATGTTTCATTTGTATATATTTGAGCTTTGCTGGGAAAGATGTTAGGATGAAGCAACAATTTTAATGAGTTTGTCATTCTTAAGTTGAAAAGTTGTGTTTTGTGGAGCATAGTTGAAATGCCATAAATTTAGATTCAAAATTTTCGGATGAATACATAATCACATTATTGTTGAACGTATTTAAAGGTAACAAATGGTTTTTCTAATCAGAACTCATGCAACACGTCTCTTAATACAGATTGAATTAACTTTTGGACATGTAATACGTAGAAATAAACAAGTTCAAGTGAGACCAAATATGGTAATTTGAGTGGAAAAAGAGTTTGCTTCTTTTAAAAAGAAATGTTCATGTGGGCCCACTCACCTCAATTCATGACCAAGTGTGAAGTGTAAAAGATAAGGCCAAAAAGGCCTTTCCTTTGCCTCCTCATCTTGAAGGATAAAACTACATCATGATAGATTCCTTCTTTCTTTATACTCTACTTTCTTTCAAAATTTTGATATGTAATATTAAAAAATTAAAATAAACAAGCATATAAACTTTTTTAAAAAATACTACTCCGTATATATATAAAAAGCTTGTTTTTATAGTTCTTTTTCTATTTTATAATTGCATAATTTGAATATGTGACAAGTTTCATACATCAATTACCAAGTAAACTATGAAAATTTGAATGTGGTTTATCTATTTTGGCAGAAAACATTTTTCATTAGAAACCTGTTGCCAGTTATTTTTTTTATTTTTTATTTTATTATTACTGTATTATTTTTTTGGAACAATATTGTCTGTCATGTTAATAGTCTACAAAAAATATCCATCTCACCATGGTTTTGCAAACTT
The DNA here is from genome assembly GCA_021014915.2 of Artemisia tridentata subsp. tridentata. Classification (NCBI taxonomy): domain Eukaryota; kingdom Viridiplantae; phylum Streptophyta; class Magnoliopsida; order Asterales; family Asteraceae; genus Artemisia; species Artemisia tridentata. Next base: position 233,339,404 of record CP139508.1, on the reverse strand, counting down.
TTTGTATGGATGATATTTAAAACGGATGGTTTTCGTTAAAATTTTGACCCTTTATACACTCATGTAAAAAACTTTTTGACAATAATGGTCTATATCAAGATAGACAAATCACATAAACAAAATTATTTAACCAAAATATCGTATTTATGTGTGTAGTTTATGCACTATATATGCATATCATCAGAGTCTACTTATTGACGTATATCTATCTTTAATCATGATGTCTTTTATATATCTTAGTGGTTTTTATAAATGGCAAGACATTAATAACGGTTACTAAGAATGTTTGTATATAGTCAAATTCTGAACATGGGTAGACCGTAGACACCTACACTAGATTTCATGTCACGCAAACAGACACTAATGGAAATATGCACGTTACGTTATTAGTGGGTTAGGAATGATGTTTACACAAATTTAGTTATTGTTGGTATAGTGGGTGTTATTTTCCCTTAAGACGAAACTCATTCACGTACGTGACACATACATGAAGATGGTAGTTGGTGGTGGTAGACGATAGATGTAGTTATACTAGATGATGGTCAATCATGGAGCTAGAAAACGCTAGCAAGTGTGTCCGTTTTTTATCAAGTGTGTCCGTTTTTTATAGTGATTTAGTTTCAGCAACCATATACTCTTACTTCCAAGGTCCAGTAGCTATAGTTGGAGCGAGACTGTAGCTATAAGGACTATCTTACAGTTGCATTTATACATTGAAGATTTATGATGGAGATAAAATAGCGAAAATTGACGGGAAACCTGGGCTTCGTGCACTTTTTTGTGGGTATCGACTAACCATTCCTCAAAGACTTAGCCTAGACAATATTTCAGTAATTTTTTAGCGAAGTTTATAATCAAATATGTAACCCTAGCCTAAATTTTATAGATTTTCATTACAAAATGATGTGAGGTGGTCCCTTTTTGTTCATTGTTTCATCTTTTTAAGCATTTATCATATAAGGTATGAATGTGCCATAATTCCACTTTAAAGATTTTCCCATGCTGGTTGTTTGTTGTTGTTAAAGAAACCCCACTTGGACCTCAATATCTTGCAACAATCAAGGGGAATTTGAGTGATTTAGTGATATGATTTTAAAATCTTGTGTAAAGTTAACAAAATCCAAGAAACCTACCCAAAAGTGGGGATGTTTGATGAGTTCATGAGTGGAAAAAATATATAAATAAATGTTTGATATGAAATAGAGAAACAATGTAGTGCATTATTCACCAACATACTCCTTTATTTGTTATTTTTGCATAAGTGATCCATCAATTTTTAAAATTTTTTTATCACCCATCGTAAAATAGTAAATACTGTATTTGAGTTTACGATTTAAAAGAATTGTTGTAGTTCGATGAAAAAAAAAAGAGCCATTTTCAAGGTGCCCTGGTGGCAAAGTGTTTCGAAAGTCTTACAAGAGTTCAGCCTTGTTGTGTAATGGCCTTGGGATGGCCCGGAAAAAAGTCCGGAAACAACCACAAAAATGTTAGAGTTATGGAAAAATATTAAAATGTGTATGACTAGAATCGAACACGGGACCGAAGGATTGCACACTTTACGTGTGAATGATTGATGAAATAATTAATATATATAAATGTTATATATTTAATTATTTGGACACAAAATGATAACTAACGGACGTTAAGTAATTAACGGAATTGACTAACGAACGTTAAGTAAATAAAGGAAGGACCGTATGTAAAAATAGAGGCTCAAGAAAGATCTAGAACCCTTAAGGAAGGGGAGGGCCGATCGGCCATATGGGTTTCCATAACCCATTCGATCCATCTTGTGCTCCAAGTTAGGTTTTCACTATAAATATAAACCCAAGGGTCATTAGTTCTTTACCTTGTGCATTGTAACTATAACCTAAAGTTTTTCTCTCCTTTTCTTTGCTTAAAACTGGTCGATCACATCCTTAGGGGGGGGGGGGGGGGATCGATTTGCCTTTTAATTAAACAAAAGTGTTTGGTTTAATTTGTGTCTTTTCACTAGCATCAAACGTCAATTGGTTATAGTATGTGTGTACAAGAACTCGGTAATAACTTACTTTAGTTATTCCATCTTGGATTGTGAAACAAAACGGTAAAGGGTTTCACGTTAATCCTATTGTTTGATCAAGAAGAAGAAAAGAGAAGTTAGATCCTTGTTTTGCTAGGATCAAAGGTATGTAATCTTTATTTTTCGGCTAACTCTATTCATGCTAAATTAATGATCTTGCTTCCGCTATGTGCTTTGATGTGTGTTTATTTATTTAGATGATTGTCATGTTATTTAAATTCCAACAGTGGCATCACGAGCAGGTTTAACATGTAATTGTATTACCGAAATGCATAAAAATTGAATTTTGATTTGAATTAACATGTTAGTCGATTTTTTCTAGGGTTTATAACATACAAAAAATCGAACCTAATTTTAAGGGGGGGGGGGGTTCGACCCTCTTTTAATAAAAAGCTAGTTTTGTAACCCTAAATTAGGAACATGTGTGTTTATGTGTTTATATGAATAAGGGTTACGTTCCTAGAATTAATCCATGATACTTCATGCAAGGTAATCATGGATTAGGGTTTGTTTTATGTGCTACATGTTTTAGATAAATCTAAAATTAGAGAAGACCTAATTTATTAATTAATGAATCCGTTATGTGCAACGTGGTATATAATTATTAAGGCTTACGCGACCAACTTGTTGGTGTCTGTGATCCATTGGGTACAATGCGCTCGAAAACCAATGGGAGGCTTAGTAATTATATACATATTAATTCACATATAGATTATTAATAGAATTTATCAAAAGGTTTGCATGTGACTATATGATTTAATGGTTAAGATTATATGCGTTATTATGTGTTTATTTATTTTTATTAAAATTACTTGTCTTCTTTGTTTAAATTATTACTGAATTGTAAGCAAAAAGAGGGTAATTTTTTGGTATAAAAAATAAATTGACCTAATAACTATGAAATCTTGATGTGGTAAATTATTTATTGCCAAGTCTTATGTGCCGACAGTGGTTCGCTTCGCACGGTAATTTGCTCCCAGGCAAGACTAGCAATTTTATAATTTACAACATAAATTTTATAAGACTTAGAATCATAAACTTTTAATTTGATTGATGATTTTTTGCACCAATAGTTGAACGGCGGACCTAGTTTGACAAACTATAAGGTGGGTATAAGGTTGGTTTCACATTAAATTGTGGCCTTAAAGAGACTCCACTCTGTCTCTCTGCTTGCTTGTGCGTCAAATTGGACTTACCAAGTACCACTATTATATGTGCAAAATCATCTTAAGGGTGAATTGACCTCAATTCCACGCGCCAATTTTGTGGTAATTATCTGAATAACTTGAGTCTTTTGACACATGCATCAGTAGGATATAGTGGGCGATAATTGTAGGTAATTCTTTGATTGGTGAACCCAATACCTCAATTAAAACTTTGTTGATTTAACTCTTAGTGAATTGGTAACTAAAAATTGTTTTGAAAACTTATGATACGAAGATTTGTGCATGCTTCTTCGTACATATTTTGATTGTCACATCAAAATAAATACCCTAAAATTTAAGTCCATGCTATCTAATTATAAGAGACACTTGGAATTAACATTTAGCGTAAGTGAGACCTTGACCTAAATATTAATGACAAGGTAAATTTCCATGGCGTGAGACCGTGACATGGAGTATTTGCAGTTTCTAAATTAGACGACTTAATTAAGTTGTAAGTGAGACCTTGAGACTTAAAGCATGGGATGGGAAGAAACATGCTTACATTGCAAATTGTTTGGCAAATGTAATTCCCATAATGATCTAGGAATCGGAAATTGTTTTGCTGATTATTGTACGACAAGTTACCATCTTTTGTACTTCCACTACTAGCAGATCAACTGATGTAGTGGAACTATGGAAAGTTGGATCCTAGTTTTTCAAGAAAATTAAATGGTTATATGTATATTTCCTGGGTAATTTTCTTTTCTTGAAAATTGTAATATCGAAAATACTAATATTTGAACTTTTTCTCTAGAAATGGCTCAACCCGAAAACGCTCAACTAAGTTCCGCTTTCAAAGCTCACTTTGAGAGGGAAAAACTGACTGGCCCAAATTTCAATGATTGGCATCGGTCACTGAGGATTGTCCTGCGTGTGTCCAAGAAGCTAGATTATTTGACTAAGCCTTGCCCTACGCAGCCTGCTGACACTGAATCTGATGAAGTCAAAGCAGCCTGGCAAAAGGAGTATGATACGCATAATGATGTAGCATGCTTAATGCTCGGAAGTATGATTCCCAAGTTGCAAAAGAAATTTGAGAATTATTTCCTAAAGATATGCTAGATGAACTCCAAAAGACCTATGAAACACCTCCAGCCGTCGAACTGTATGATTTGATCGATCAATTCCATAGCTGTAGGCAAGGGGAAGGTAAACCCGTTCGCGATCATGTGTTGGAGATGAAAGGTTACATCGATCGGCTCCAACAGATGAACTATGTCTATGTTGAGAATGTTTATGTGAACTTAATCAATAGGTCCTTGAATAAGGACTTTAAGGGTTTTGTTCAAAATTACAACATGCATTGCTCGGGGAAGACAATAACGGAATTGCTCGCAATGCTCGTTGATTATGAAAAGGGTTTACCAGGCAAGGACAAGGCTCCTACTCCTCAAGTACTAGCAATACAAGGGGGTAAGGTTTAGAAGCCAAGACCGCAAGCGAACAAAAAGGGGAAAGGTAAAGCTGACAAGGGCAAACAAGTTGTGACCTATCAGCCTGCACTTAAGAAGGCCCATCAGAAGAACAAGCCAAATCCCAATAAGAAGGATCAGGGTTGTCATCATTGCCACGAGATGGGACACTGAAAGAGGAACTGTCCTCTTTATCTCGAGGAGTTGTGAGTGAAAAATATGAAGGGTGAGACTGGGAAAGCCAGTACTTCAGGTAACTTTTTCATGATTGAATTATTTTCATTAACTCGTAAATTAAATTCCTGGGTATATGATACTGGATGCGATATTCACATTTGTAATACGCTGCAGGGATTTAGAGTGGAAAGGAGACTCGCCTATGGGGAGCAATATCTGCATGTGGGCAATGGAGCACAAGCAGCTGTTGAAGCCATATGAGTATTTAGATTAGTTTTTCCTTCGGGCTTAGTACTGAATTTGAATAATTGTCATTATGCACCTACTATTGTTAGAGGTGTCATTTCCTTTTCGTGTTTGTTGGATATGGGATTTCATCATACTATTACTGGCAATAAAATTTCTGTTTCATTAAATAATGTTTTTTATTTCAATGCTATTGCTGTGAATGGTGTATTTGAAATTGATATGAATGAATGCAATGATTATAATTCGATGTATAGCATCAACAATAAGAGAGTCAAGAATGTCTTGGATTCATCTTATCTTTGGCATTGTCGACTTGCTCACATAGGCAAGACTCGCATGCAAAAGCTGCAATGTGATGGGCTTTTGCAGGATATCAATGATGAGTCATTTGATAAGTGCGAATCTTGTATATCTGGGAAGATGACTAAGAAACCTTTTAATAACCGTATTGAAAAGGCTGATGATCTACTTGGTTTAATACATACTGATGTGTGCGGACCTTTTAGACATGTGTCAAAGAGAGGTGTTAGCTACTTCTTAACCTTTACCGATGATTTTAGCCGTAATGGATATGTTTATTTACTTAAACATAAACATGAGGTGTTTGAAACATTTAAGGTTTTCAAAGCTGAAGTAGAGTTGCAACTAGGAAAGAAGATTAAAGCTCTTCGATCCGACAGAGGTGGTGAATACCTAAGTCAGGAGTTTAAAGATTATCTAAGTGAGAATGGAATTGTCCAGCATCTCACATCTCCATATACTCCACAGCAAAATGGTGTATCTGAGAGAAAAAATCGTACATTATTGGATATGGTACGATCTATGTTTAATCTTACTACTCTGCCGTTATCCTTTTGGGATTATGCCTTGGAATCTGCGATTCGCATACTAAATATGGTTCCGACCAAAAAGGTTGATAAGACACCCTATGAGTTATGGTTTGGAAAAATGCCTAACTTGTCTTATTTAAAGGTCTGGGGCTGCGAGGCGTTCGTTAAACGTGAACGTGACTCAGCCGATAAACTCCAACAGAGATCTGTAAAGTGTATCTTTGTAGGATACCCAAAGGAAATGATGGGTTACTACTTTTACTTCCCACCTGAAAACAAAGTAATTGTTGCTAGGTATGGAGATTTTCTTGAAAAAGATCTCATATCTCAAGAATTCAGTGTGAGGCTCTATGATCTGGAAGATGATCAAGAGGATACATTACCTTCTGAAAACACTAGCGAACTTCCTGTGGAACCGGAAAGTCTAGGTCCTCCACCTGAAGTGATTCCCATTCGCAGATCCGTAAGGACTGTGAAAGCACCTGAACGTCTATGTTAGTGCAAACAGTCTCGTTAGGGAGATTGTTAGTACAAGCAGTCTCGTTTGTTTTGATTGATGACAAACATGTAACTTGATACATAACGTAAAATGTACAAGTTACTTGTAATCATATCTTGTCTCAACACACATTCAACACCTCTCGAGTCCCCGTATGATACAACACAGGTTCGTACATGTTTGTTCCGTGAGATTATGATCAAACCCTTAACAAACCATTTAGAATGTTTAAAATACGGCTAGGTCATTAAGTATTTTAAAAAGACTAACCATTCTACTTAGAACCTCATTTCACATTTTGCATATATAAGTATTCTTACTTGTACATCATGTTTCCTAAGTTTAATAGGATAAGTACACATTAGGTGTCAAACTAACATGATACATCTTGGTAAACATATATTAGTTAAGCTAGTGTATACATGCTACATGATCACTAGGATACATGTTACATACATATATACATTTACATGTTTATGTTTATTTCTTAAATTAGAAATATTTAACATGACATCATGGCATGCATCACTTAAATATCTTGGAAGATTTGTAATATATTTTGTATAGATCTTCAAGCTAACAAGTTAACTTTTGAAGATATGGCAAGATATGGTAAGATATGGAAAGATTTGAGAATCTATTAGCTGGCAGACACCGGCGGATCCAAATGGTATAAAGGACGGATCCCGACGGATCCCTTTATTTGGATCCGCCGGGTAAAATTCTTGTTGGCTATAAATAGCAGCCTATTGTTTACTCATTGTCTCACCACTTTGAATACATATTCCCTCTACCCTTTGCATACATTTAGATCAATAGTAAACCATGTAGAAACACACATTAATCACTCATTTCATAATGATCATAATGTTACTAACTTTCATTATGTTGTAAGCATACACTGTTAATGATCCTGTGAAGCAAGCTCAAGATCATGAGACATCATCCATAGCATACTTCCTGATCCACCAAGAAGGTTTGTAGATCTTGAAGTCATTATCCACCATAGCATTCCAACATATGAAGATTCAAGGGCACTTGACATCCTCAATGATTGAAGACTTCTTATTCAAGAAGTTCATGTAGATTACATATGCATATATGAAGATCCATCACAACAACTTTAGGGAGCTTGTGATCTTCATTCATTGAAGGCTTCCTATCAATGGAAGTTCATTTAGATTAGTCATTCATATCCATGACCCATTTATGTCATGGATCATCATTGTAATCTATTCATACTAGATTAGGTGGTTTATGTGTTTGTGCCATAAAACACAAGGTTTCTATGTTGGGCCATAAAACATAGAGGGAGTGGTTGTACCCTTGTAAAGAACTCGGTATCTAGCTTAGTACCGGAAAAAGGTTAAGCGACGACGGGAGTGGTTGTACCCATGTAAAAGAACTCGACATCTAGCTTAGTGTCGGAAATTGTATAGGCGACGTTAGGTTGGTTCTACCTGGAACTAGAACCCGGTATTTAGCTTTGTACCTGAAAAAGTGTAAGCGACGTGTGTAAGGTTTTCTCCGCCGAGAAGGGAGCTTGTTGATCTAGTGAAGTAACTCTCGAGTTGGATACTCGGGGAGTGGAGTAGGGCGGAGAGGAGCTCCGTGACCGAACCACTATAAATCATCGTGTTCAGTTTGCACTTTCTTTTACTTATCTCTTTACTTTTATATTTGCATTATGTGTGATGTGACTTGTAGATAATACTTGTGTGACAACATGTTTTAACTTATGCAAGTTAGAAACATCTTTCATATTAGAACAAGCTTAAACGGACATTTGATACAACAAATTTTAAGATTTTAAAATGGTAAAGTATTCACCCCCCCCCCTCTATGTTTTCACAATTGGTATCAGAGCCACGTGTCTCTCATTTTCAAAACAAATGGTTTTTAAAATGGAGTACGATCCATGTATCAAATTACCATTGAAGCAGAATATAATATGAAAAATGTTTCATAAAGTATACTTAGAAATTTTGTTGTTAGATGTTACTTTGTATCCAAGCTTGAAGATATCCTTGAAAAACAAAAGAAAAGATTTCTTAAAAAGATTAAGTGACAAATTGTGTGTGTAAAGCCAAGTTAGGAAAAACACGGGTTTTAAAGGAGCGTTTGGGATAACTATTAAATTAGTTGAAAAATCTCTTCGGAAATGTTTAGATAAGAAACATAAGTAGAAATGTTGTTAAACATTTGTAATATATGTTTAATATTAAGTCTAGCGAGTCCTACACGTTTTCCTTATGTCAAAATACGAGTTTAGGAGAACCTGTCACAGACACCCACGGATCCCTTTGTTACAAAGGGCGGAACCCTCAAAAAGGATCCGCCAAATCCGTCGGTATTGTATGCAGTTTTTTGTCCAACTTCAAAATTTCATAACTAATTAACCGTAAGTCCGTAGAAGTCGCGCCACCTATCATTTGAAGGGAATTAAGTCTACTTTTATTTAAAAATAATATCATGTCCTAAATCTAAATTGAAGTAGGTAAAATAAATCAAATACTACAACCTGTTCAAAATATTAAGTTTCATTTTGACACAGTAACATAAACTTTTGAGTCGGGTAATGTAAGTTAGTATCCTTTGAACATTGATATAATTTCTTTTGAAACTAAAGAATTTGGTTTATATAAAGGAAACAAATCAAGCTTGGTATACATCGTCATGTTTAACCACAAAGTGACGAAAAGTATCTTTTCATTTATGCTATGCTATGTGACTACTTGTTCTAGCTATTTGCATACATATTGTTTGCTTGTTTAATGTTGTGATTATACTTGTTTGTTTGTAATACATAAGTGTCAATATTGCCTTGATATTCATTTGCTTGTTTGTCAATTTCCTGTTTGTGTACAATAGGACTTCTGCTAGATTTTGTGCAATAAGTTGAAAATTTGTTTTAGATAGCATTTCTTGCAAATGATATGCAAAATTGACTTGGGAATGATAACTAGGTAAAATTAGTTAAGTGTCTTGTAAATTGTTCTTTTGCACATGATATTTCCAAATGGTTCAAGCGTTAAATTGAGTCACTGTCTTAATGTATTCTTGTAAAAGGTGTTTGGTATATCTGCTTCTACAATGTCGTTTAATGTATGTGTCTTGTCATAGGATAGAAACTTATCCTTGAATGATCGTATGAACTAACCGTATCATGCAGGACGATAACACTTTGATGTTATCAAGCTTCCGTGTTTAAGCCACTGTTTGGCTTAACATCCATTTATGGTAAGTTATTATCATCTGATTGATCTATGTGCAAACGTGTGTTAGAACCTGTGTTTTTGGTTTTAATCAATCACAAATAAGTGGTTGCATATGTTGTAGGACAATTTTCGGGAATTGAACAGGGTTCGGGTATTTTAGCATACTCTCTGTTAAGAATTAGGATATTCACATGGCGGATATGACGGATCCCAAATTTTGGATCCGCCTAGTGTATGTTTTGGATCCGCCAGTACTGAACTCATGGATTCCGCGGAACCAAAAAGAGGGTTCCGCCAGTGTTGTAATTTGGATCCGCCAGAACTAACAGCTAGTTTTTCAAATTTTAGTTTTAATCCTTCACTTAAGATCACTCACTTGTATCACTAGAATTATGTTCACTGATGTTCACTCAAATTAGGATTAGGACATCTCACTTACACCAAATAGGATAATCATATCCAATCACAGTTTCAAATTTCATGAATATGCTCCAAAGTATCTTTTTAGTGAAACACTAAGTGTTTGTGTTCATTACACACACTCATTGCATCCTCCTGTCCTTTACTCATCCATTAGATTGATTTGTTAATTGACAACTTCACAATAAATCCAAACTCCTCATTTGCAAAGATATCACAGATCACAAGTCCAACTCATAACTGTTGATATTAACTTGTATTCAAAAATATTGCCTCACTCGGTTAACATATCATCCTTCAAGACAATTTACATCGAGTCTCACACTCAGGTTATAGAGGTAATTATCAAGTCTTGTCATCCTTTTCTCTAAGTAGGATTGACAACTTAAGTATTTCGTTCGAAATATTCAAGTATATCTGACTTACGATTGTAGTGATTAAAAGTCATATCCGAAACAATCAACTCCCAAGTATTTTAACAACGTATGTTAAAAAACTTAGCCTATCATAACTAGAACATTTGTTCTTCATCCGTCACATTCAACCCCTAGGTTTCACAAACATAACTAATCATATCACCCACTAGTGAACCATAATAATTAGTATCCATCCTTGTTGTCTTCAACATCCAAGAAACCTAAGTACACCCATAGCACAATAAACTCCTACAACACCTCAATCCTTACTATCATTTGAATCCATTGAGTGCATTGCTCAAAAAGCCCTTTGTCCAAACACTCGTATCAAATAAAGTATACGTTAAACATATTCAACCATAGTTTACCACCTATAGGATTAGAACCTTCACCATCAAATGAGCATGATGATCACATTCAATGTTTATCATTGTCCACTAGGTTTAAGTAGTACAACTTTCACAAGTCATCAAAGTATTGGTAATACTTTGTAATCAAACCTCTGAATAAGTTTCATTAAACCTTAAATCAATATTTTAACAATATATGTTAAAATGTAAAGCCAACAAGTAACAATGACTCTTGAGGAGTATACATAAGAAACTCAATTGAATTCTTCTTGTCATCCCCAAGTTTATTTAGGACAGGTCTATCCAATTCAAACACCTTAAGTGTATATCTTCATTTAGGAAAACACGATGTTTCAAGAAAACATTATGCCTAAAATATCATATGTTTAGTTTTCATATTGTTAAAAGGATAATATATATCATATGCATCATTTTCTCTTTGCAACATGAATGGTTATGTTACAAGAGATTTCATTACACCTCATCGGCTAAATGATCTTAAAACAAACATCCACTAGTTCTATGAACTATCTTCCTCATTGAGCACGAGTTTAATCTTACTTGTTGAAAGATACCATACGTATCTATTTTCTTTCAAGCGTACATCAAACGTTGGTCAAATCTTGTGTATATTCACATCTCTGGAGCATACACAAGACCTATTTAGATTCTTGTTCCTAAGAACTTTCTTGAGAACGTTCTTGACATATCCCATTACCACACACAAATACATGTCTTGATCTTAGATGATCAAATCTCTTTCATAACTCATAATTAAACTCAACTCAAAGGATGTCATTCTTTAGATAATTCAACCTTAGATTCCAAACACAAAGATTAAAATCTGTTGACACATATTTGTCAAATTTACGTGTATAACATGACATCTTCATCACATTAGTTTTAATAAAAATAGTTGAGTCTCATTAAGCCAAGTAATTGGTAAACTATCATATTTTATATACTTTGATAAGCAAAAATAGGAATTCCTATCTTTCAAACATGAGAATGACTACTGGAGAATTTATTGCACTAGAAACTCAATTTAACGAAACAGTTAAATTGCTTCCAGCAGAGAAGTTGGGTATGTGGAATCACCCGTAAAAATGGTCGTGTTCAGCCTGAATTGAGCACCACTTATAATAGTCTCATATTCATTCTTCAACTTGAAAAATCTTTATTCCTATACTTGCGTAAAGTAAGTATTAAAAGATGATATTTTATCTTGTCTTAGGAATATTAATCAAACAAGTAGTAGATGTGATTTTTCTTAGTAAAATCACTTGCATTACATATACATGTGTTGATTACATGTTATTTGTTTAATATGTTTAAGTGTCTTGACGTTATCATGATAATTACCTGATTGATAGTCAAATGTGTAAACCTTCGAAAGGTTTTGTCTGCATGCTTATATGCTTCATGTTAACATGATATGTTCATTCTTTCGTTATATGCTATTTCGCAAGATTAACGTATTATTTGTTAACTCACTATATGTCATTTTAAATACTTTATGTTAGATAGCTCTTGTCTTTAGTTGACATTCATTGAGCTTTTTCGTAGAGTAGTCTAAATGTTGCATACTTCTAAAATGTTAGAATTGTTTGCATGAATCTGTCTTTTCATTACTTTTGCGACTATGTCACACTATTTGCTTGCCATGTATGCACCTATAATATGTCTAAGTGCTTTTGGGATGATAAACTTTTAAAAGTTCTTCTTTATCATTGTGTTAATTAATGAGTTAGTGTGCTTAAGCGTCTAAGCCTAACATCAAAACAATTTCACAATATAGTATCTCAAACAATGTCATGCTATGATTATTTGTCTTGATGCTATGTGGTAACTTTTAGTTTAGTAGTCAAATACGGTGTTTCGTTTAACACCTTTGTCTTATAGGTTGATAACATATTATTTGTTATCTTACCTTGTTATGCTTATCTTGCGTAATTGTTGTCTGTTTATTGCTACTTAGATTAGTAATATGTTTATGGGATCCTTTCACTTGCTTATAGTGTTTAAATAGGATTAAGTTTTATAGGTTTGAAATTTGTGTTTGGGTATCTTTCAATATACCTCTTTCCAAATCGCATTATTGCTTCCGCTTTCCTAACAACATGTCCATCATCTTTTAGTTATAACAATACACCTTCCATGAGAAAACTACATGCCTAATCGTGTGATCATCTCGCATTGATAGAAAAGAGCTACGTAACTTCAAGGATAAAGTTCTTTGTATGCTAACCAACATCCGCAAATACATTACCAAGCTCATTGCTTTCATTAACCTGCATCATCATTCTTCACATCACACATTATGTTGAATGTCCCCCGATTAAGGGGAAAGAAACTCATTCACATAATTGTCTGCTTAAGAACACTTGTTCATATCTCCTATACCAACATGTAGGTTCAAACCATTCAGTTAAAATATGTTCACAAAACCACAGGTTTTTCAAACCTTCTTAACTCATCATCACAGTCTTGCACAAATACCTCGTCAAATCACATCATGTGTTTGACAAACCTCTTAAACGAGAAGCATTAAGTCTCATTAGATTTTGACTAGGATTAGTGAAACCAAATCAGTAGCTATAAGTAAATAGACCTTAGCTTGAACCTTCGTTTGATCAAAAATGACAAAACGTGACCAAATCAACTTTGGTCTCACGGAACCCTTCGATAAGAAGGACGAAACCAAAAATTTGGTTCCGCCTAATCCGCGGGTACCAGGTTTAGTTTTTAACCTTTTAACAGACAACCCTCTCACAACCGAGTCTAGGATTTTCCTTCACAACTTCATTGTCTAGAACACCTTCATTGTCTAGAACACCATCATAGGATCTCATTCTTTTCATTCTTGATACGTATCAAGCACGTCATTGTTAGTGCAAACGATATATCAAAACTACCAGTGTCAACACGTTGGTCCAACCAACACTCTCTCATCATATGATGACATTTTCATCCTCATATAGGTATCCAGTATTTCTAATAGTTGCATATGGAATTTTTATTCCTAAGTGATCATTGTCTTCACTTCCTCTTAATTCCATTCGACCATTTATCATGGCAAGATTCATCATCTTTGGTAGATGATAATATCATAACTTTAACCGTCTTCAACACTCTTATAGCATTTGCTATACATTAGAGTTTCTGAAATCATTACTTTCATTATAACCACCTCTTTCACTAATCATCAACCCCATGGATTAGCGAAAAACCTACTTGCATCAACCTTTGTTATCAATTGAGTTATCACTAGTAAACTAACATCAACACTAGCGTCACTCAATTTAACTCCACTTCATATCCTCCTCATAGGCATTGTTTTATAGGATTTTATCATATTATATTCTTGTGATTGTAATTCTTATTAGAAGATTACACACTTTATAACATGGTCTACTAGATAATCACAATTGATATCACAATTGGTATGACATGGTTCGCCAAATAATCATAGTTTTCTGACTTAAGTTGCGTGTGATTAGATTATTGATATGTTGCATCATATATTTTTTTGAGATAAAATATATTGCACTAACCATTTCATTGTAGGTTCATCATCATATACGCTCGATCGTATATAGCATACTCATCTAAGGATGAAGTTTGCATCGATTATTTTTCATCTTTATTGTAGGTGCTTCCTGACGTCCTCAAATCAGGAGAATTATCAGTCTAGTACTCATATTGCATCGTCTATACACATTGGTCGTATATGACGTATATGTCTTAAGACATAGTATCTATTGTGCTAATTTTTGTTTTATAGTTTATCTTGACGTCCCAAAGCAAGGGGAGCCTTCGTCAAACATTTTTAGGATGCATCATATACACGCATTGGTGTATATTACATACTTGTCCAAGGACAAATATTGTTTTATACTAACCTTTATTTTGTAGGATTCTTCATCCTTGGATCATATACGTCGGTACCCTAGCAACGGGGAGTATTGATCAAAGGGGAGCATATCATATACTAATCCTTGTTTTGTAGCATTCACAATCCTTACATTATATACGTTGGTACCCTAGCAACGGGGAGTATTGATTAAGGGGGAGCTACAGTCAAGGGGGAGCATGCTCGCATTCTTAAGAATTCTCATTCTTCGACACACTTTTGTGTTTCGACAAAAAGGAGGAGATAGGTCAACATAGTCCAACATAGCTTACCCACGTGTATCGTTGGCTATATGCATTTTATTCATCGTGCATTTTTCATATATATTCTTTTTATGTTGCACACCACTAATCATGATGTAGGTTAAGAGTCTTAATTTGATCCATGGATCCGCTAACAACCTAGGGGACGCAACAATCATAGGAGATTGGAAGTAGTCTATTTAACTTCACTAGGGATGATGCAAGCTCGCCATTTCGGGGAGAAATAAAGTTAACTCCAAGGACGCACCCTTTTTGTTGATCCCAGGCTAGCTTCACGATCTTATTAATTATCTTAGATATAAACCTAAGACAATAGATATAGAAACTGCTCTTGAACAAATTATCAATTACTATGCGGAAATTAGTAATTAATCTTAAGAAGAATAACTAACGATCAAACAACACTTCAATATATTAATACGGTTGCTCTGAATAGCAACGGGGTTACAAGAAACCTTGAAGTGTAAAACAATAATGATACGTACGCAAAACCTAACCCTAGATCCTCCTTTTATAGACTAAGGAGTCCTAGTCGGTTACAAAACTTTCTATACAAGAAAAATATCTTTACGTATCTTTTCTATACTTTTCCTAACATACTATACATATCTAATAAGCAGCAGCATAATTACTCTAGCAGCAGAGTCTTCGTAGCTAGCAGCAGAATTATACTTAACTTATTATACTATCCATCAGATAACACCAGCAGCAGATTAAATACACTAGCAGCAGAGTTACTCAGACTAGCAGCAGAGTTACTTAGACTAGCAGCAGAGTAATACTTAGTGTATTTCAATAAGTACCAAGAGCAGCAACATCTTCAAAACCCAACAATCCTCCCCTAAACTTGATATTTCTCTCCAAAATCATCAAGTTTCCTATAAGTCCAGCTAATCACCAAGAGGATGTTTCCAAACACTTACTGCTCAAAATCTTTTCAGTATCTACTTATCAATTAGTCCTTCTTCTCCAGTCTTTGATTTCTTCACATTATCAAACTCCATAACTTCTAGTTCTCTCTTCTTTCCTGTTTTGAAACCTTGCCTTGGAGAGTTCAGCATAGCATAGGTTTCATAGAATTCCTTTGTAATTATAGCATCTGACTTTCCTTTCAAATCTTTCATACTGTAATTTCTTGTATTCTTCAAATAATACTTCATATCATCAACTAATTCCTTCCTTGTAGGTAACTTTGTTTTGTACCCATACTTCTGTCCTTCTCTAATTCTTTTAATCAGCTCTTCCCATGTGGCTACTCTATTCTTTTTTAGTATAAACTCTACAAGCTCCTCTGTCTTTTCTTTTTCATCCAACTACTCATCTTTCATTATCAACGAAGCTTGACCTCTTACAATCAACTCAGAATCCAAGAAATATTGCAGCTGTTCATTAAACTCTTCTTGATTAACATCTTTAGATCTGGATCTGTCCATAAATTCAGATATATTCCTTTCTTCATTAGTTGCCACCTTCCTTGCATATTCCTCATCATGAGCAATCTGATCTTCTTTCGGCCAGAACTCAAATGGAAGGTGTGTAGGATAAGGTGTAGATTCTTCAACTTCTTCACCTTTTCCTTTATCTTTTAATGAAATAGATGATGATATAGGTTTGGGTGTGGAAGTGGGTTCTTTTATGACAATTCCTTTGGACTTGGGTCTTGGAGTTGATGATTTTTGATGCGTGGTTTTGCAACCTTACAACAGGTTTTACCTCTCGAGGGATCTCAAGAGGCTTACAACCCCACCAGGCAGTGTACCTGACCGATGTAGTATAGTGTAGTGGTAAGTACGGGGGATTGATCGTTCTCCACAGGGAATAGTGTTCGTTAGGTATGAAAAACTACTCTAATTAGGTCTAAGGGTGAGGGAAGATTCTTTTTGTATTTTTATATTTTTATGAAAGCAAGTAAAATCTCGGGTTTGAAGGAGTGGGCGGAATTAGTTGCTAGTCAACTAACCCAAATTACTACAAATGCAAACAAAATAAAATAACTGAAAATGAAAAGGTTGTGAAACTTATGTGGAGAGAAATGTGTTTACTTAGATTTCCTTACTCCCTAACTATCTTTTACCGGTTGATTAGTGTGTATTAATTGCGTGGATGACGGGTGTATTCCTTAATACCAATCGTGGGGTGACGTACGTACTTCCCCAACTCTACAAGCTCCTACTTCACTCCTATGTCGAGCCGGCTAGGAAGCTCCTAACATGGGATCATTAGAATTCGTTCATGCATTAAATACAACCATATAAACCTAGTACGCATTGATTCATGTTTCTTAAGACGTTCAAGCAAGTTACCGCATAGGAGGTTAGCCAGTTTTCTTAAGCCTAACATCGATAAACAATCATTCAATACAATTAATAACACACTAATAACCGATAATCAATAGTTAGGTTTCATTAGATCTAAGCAAACACAAGATAAATCTAGCCTAGCATGTTAATCAAAAGACAAGAACAAGATATAATCAAACAACACATAGACATATTGATTGATTAAATGAATACTTATCTTCAATTAAACATGGGAGATCCAAGGGTATGAAAACCCTTAAAAATGGCAGAAATTCGTCTTAGGGTTTCTCCTCACAAAGTTGCACACTAATGACAAAAAATTGCAAAACTATATATAGAGTTTAAGGGCTGACGGCGTCACGTTATAGGACTTGACGCCGTCACCTCGCCGTGTCTAGGGTTCCCGGATGGCCTTCTTGACGCCGTCCCTTTGTAGCCTTTCAAAATCCGCTCTGGCCTATCAAGGCTTGACGCCGTCAGAAATGGGCGTGACGCCGTCCCGCTTTAACTTAAACCGTGATGGCCTTGATCACCTTAAAGGGTGACGCCGTCATATTTTCCATTGTAAAATTCTCTGGCTTATCATGTGTATTTTTCATATCCACCTCTTTTGCCAAGCCATGACGCCGTCTGGAACAATTCTTGACGCCGTCAAAGGTACTTTTCCAGCCGATTTTGAGACTTTGTCGTTTTCTTCACTTTTATGCTCCAAAAACGTCCAAAATGCTTCCTTTTTCAGATTTCTTCTCCAAAGTACCTAAAATGACAAAAGGAACGATTTAGGGCAATATTTGATCAAATAAATACGATTTAGGGCTTAAATGACCCCCTAAAAGCGGTACACTTTTCGCTTCATCAAATACCCTTACACTTGAGATTTGCTTGTCCTCAAGCAAATGCGCTTTTATTCTAGTCAAAATACAAGTTAGGGGTCATTTAATGCTAATATAAAAGTAATTACAACAAATAGTCGTTCCACTTTAATCATAATAAGCACGGAGATTACAAACTAGCACCTCACAAGTAGTGTTTAGATACTCACATCTCTCAGGTGTCATCAAAATAAATCTCATAAATGAAAATGGATAATATCTCTCACTACCTGTCATAGCAAATAGATTACCATAGGCTTGGGAAAGGATAAAAAACCTTCCCCACTAGGCGTAAGCACCTAAGATAAACTATCAAAGAGGGCTTTTACATGGGTTATAACGTGAGGTGTAGGGATATGATAAACACGGTTTTGTTGGATAAGGGATATTTTACTGGTGGCGAGTTAAAGATCTTGATTAATTACATGAACAATATGGCGTTGCTAAGCCAAGACTAGACTCGACTTAAGCTAATGAAAGAAATAACAAAAAGATAAAATAAACATAGAATGAAACGGGATGGTAGTCCGTATGTTTTTTCTTTTTTTTCTTTTTTTTTTTAATTTTTCTTGATTGATTTTTTTTTTTTTTTTTTTTTTTTTTTTTTTTTTTTTTGATTACATACACTCTTGCCCTACCATCCAAAATAATACATCATAGGGGCGTTGCATTCCCCTTACACTTGAACTTTTACATAACTTTACAAATAACTATTCTAATGACTCGAATTAAGATAATCGAAACACTTGGAGTACTTTTAAAATATTTAGCACATATGGGGGTAATAAATGATGTTCTTCCCCATTACTCCATTACACTAGTACTTTACCCATGAGTCCCAATCGTCCCAAAACAATATGTACAAGGATATGACTCGACTTAGCAACCATGTAATCAATTAGATAATTAACTTGGGGTTTAAACAAATGTTGTCACAATAATGCACTAAAAATGAGTGCATACAAGGTAGGCTAAGGCGATTTGGGTGTACATTTAAGTGGGGTGTAACAAATTCTTCCTTTAAGTAAAATGCTTAAAGGTCGAAACGAAAAGATAGGCTCTGAGGGGTGTACTAGGGGTATCGTGTACTAAAAATGAGTACAACGCAAAGGGTGTGGGAGAATTACTTGACCAATATAGCCAATGTAATTATAACAAAACCACAGGTGTAAAACAATGGGTTAATCCTAATACCTCTTATCATGTAGTAAATCTAACTACACGAATGTAGTCTCACTTGTGGCCTCGGAATGGTCCTAACGCAAGTTCTAGAATCTAAGTGCTACCGGTACACACATCATAGCATAAATGCTTTTCCTACCAATTCTAGTGGCAAACCTCACATATTTGGGGGTGGAAAATTTTTTAGTGGTACGGTTTTTGTGCTAGTCATATAACTCCTATCCATGAGACGCTCATTAAGATCAAAGTTTCACTCCTATATGTCGTAAAAAATTTTAAATTTGGCACTAAAATTGCCCTAATAGGTATTTATCTCAGTTTTATTACACATCTACCATCAAACAAACAAAAATCAAGTGCAATTGCATTCTCTAAAGTATCGTATTTTTACCCCCCCCCCTTACACTTAAGATGAACATTGTCCCCAATGTTCAAATAACAAGATGTAAAAGTAATAAGGTAAACGAATGAAATCAAATACTCCCCTGATTCGTTTGGTGGATAAGGAGGTAACATGGTTAGATCTTCTTCCAAGAGAATGTAGAAGCTCCAAGACTAATGCATCGCCAAAAGCTTGATTCCCCATACATTTTCTTGTCCAAAATAACCTGTTAAACCTGAGAAAACAAACACGAAAACCTGCATAACATCGGCGGGATAAATTCTATATAGGGATATAATGCTTGTGGAATGATAATTTTGCAGATTCCTGGAGATTATAAGTTAGAGATTTAATAAAAACTTTTTTATGAAAACAAAACTTTCAAAAATTTCAGAAAATTAAAACCTGACGCCGTCAGGTTGTAAAGCCTGACGCCGTCAGAAATGATCTGACAGAATTCTCATGTTAAGTTTCCGGAAAATTTCTGGAAAAACCTATACCTTACTTCCTGGAAATCCTGCAAAACATCATTATGACTCGATATAAGCATTTGACTTAAACAAATACTAATATGTATGTTAATTTATTATTATTACGATTCATGTTCATTTGTTCTAATAAACCGATTTGGATTTTCCTTACACTTAACTTTTGCAAAATACCTTTATATGTAGTTAAGACGAAGTTAAAAACAAGATAAAGCATTTTCACAATTTGGTTTTGAACATGAATCAATAATAATAAAAATTAAACATACATACGGAAACAAATAAAATCAAACAAACAAATAAATAAACACACAAAGCAAATAAAACTTGGGTTGCCTCCCAAGAAGCGCTTTTCTTTATTAACGAGTCTTGTAGCTAGACTCAAAGTCACGTACATTACGTGACTCCATCATTGGTCACGGTTCCTAGGCCATTCTCATTTCCGGTTTTATATTCCGGTCCTAATTTCAAACAATCCTTGTAGAAACCGGATATCCTATCCATAACATAGTCTACTCCTTTATTTCTATCCTTATCATTCCTATAGTAGACCGCTTTCTTAAGCTCCTTCTCAACATTTGACAAGTGTTGGAATTGTTCTATCTTATATGGCATTTGGTAGTTTACCTTATCGGTCTCATCCTTAAATCTAACTATCCCTAAGGAAGGTTCATAAGTAATTCTAGAGACCTCAACAAATGGTTTTCCAAAAACTACTTGAGTTAAGGATGCATCGACTATTGGGCGGATATCTTCTACAATTACAAAGTCGGTGACATAGGTGAGGTTTCCTACATAAACCGGTATTCCCTTAACTCTTCCCGTGAAGTTACTCATCCAACCCTTATCAGGGAACATCCTATACCCAAGTTGATTTTTCATTATTAAGTTGTAGTGGGCTCTAGTCATAATGTTTATGGGCGATCTAAGGTCGATGTAAGCTTTCCACACATGCAAATGTCCGATGTTGCATGGTATGTTGAGATTAGAAGGATCTCCTATTTTTATAATTGGTCTACCTAGGAAGTATGGTGTCTCGGGGTCATCGAATAAGTCTGTATGATATGCGCGCTCTTCCTTAGTGGGTAGCCTATTGAAGTAGTCCTCATCATCATCTACTTCTTCAATCTCACTTTTCCTAACTTCTTTATCAACCTCGACTTTCTTAACCTCATCCTCAGGCTCACTATTATCCTCATCCCTATCAATTGGTTTAATAGTGACAATGTTGACGAAGTGGACGTGTTTGGATGAAGAGGGGTCTTTTACTTGGGGTCCGCTATTTGTGTTCCTAGCGTCCTTATGTGGAGGTGATAGCACTTGGTTATTGAGGGCTTTCAATAAGTTGTCAATTTTATTGGTCATCTCCGTTTGTTGTTGATTGAATTCGGATTCAAATCTAGCTATCCGAGCTTCTTGAGATGCCATAAATTTGGACATCAATCCTTCAAGATTATTGGTACTACCATAATTGTTGGAAGGATTGTTATTGAAAGTACGGTTTGGGGATGAACCGCTTAATTGAAAACGATTAGGTGGGTTGGACGAATTGGTTTGTTGTGCGTTTTGGTTTTGTTTCCACCTAAGGTTTGGGTGATTTTTCCATGAGGGGTTGTATGAATCACCGTAAGGGTTTGGCTTGGGTTTGAAAGTGTACCACTTGTCTCCCGCTCCGTCGGTACGCGAGGATGCGTAGTCCGCAAAAGCTTGTTCGGGGAGTTCCATGCAATCATGAGTGTCGTGGGGACCACTACATAATTCACATAAAGAAGTGATTTTGTTCACTTGGCTTGAAGGTTTAGGAGCCTCGTAGAATTTCATAAGAAACTTGACTTGGTCTTCAAGTTCTATGATCCTACGGTCGGAAGTGCTTGAATTGTTCGAAGGCAAAGATATTGCCTTGACCGTTTTATTCAAATCACGGGGATCATTCCAACTTTCGTTGTCATAAAGAGCAAGATCTTCTAGGAGAGCCCATGATTGTTCCGCACTTAGATCACGTAGCTTACCACCAGCCGCTTGGTCAATGGTTTGCCTCGTGGAGAGATTGATATGGTCATAAAAGATTTGGACTTGGAGCTAAAGTTCTATGCCATGGTGAGGGACTTTTTGGAATAAGTCCTTGAATCGAGTCCATGCCTCGTAGAGGGTTTCGCCTTGACGTTGTTGGAACATCAAGATATCATTCCTTAGCTTGGTAGTTCTTCCCGGTGGGAAAAACTGAGCAAGGAAACGAGTGGTGAGATCATCCCAAGAGGTGATGGATCCTGCAGGTAGACGCTCTAGCCATTGACTAGCTTGGTCCCGCAGAGAGAATTGAAAGAGACGCAGTCGGGTCGTCTCTCGAGTGGCAACATCAAGGTCTATGGAATCAACGATTTTAAGAAAGTCCTTGAGATGTTGATTAGGATCTTCAGAATGAAGTCCATGGAATGCGCATCCGCTTTGCACCAACCGGATGGTGTCGGATCGCAAGGGAGTGACATTGGCTCCTTGAGTGAGCTCAATGGTGTTTCGATAGCCATGGTGACTAGGACGGGAGGAGTCTCCTAAGGTACGGGCTCTAGGAGGTGGGTGTTGTTGTGGTGGTGGGTTGTTGGGATCAAGGATATTACCACCTTCCATGATGTCGGATGGTAATGGTTACGAACAAAGAAACGAAGAAAAAAGATAGATTAAAGAAATCCTAGAAAAAAATAAAATAAAAATCTCACTAGAAAGGAATCTAGTGAGTAGACCTAATAAAATAAAAATTCAACCTAAACAATAACTATTCCCCGGCAACGGCGCCAAAAACTTGATGCGTGGTTTTGCAACCTTACAACAGGTTTTACCTCTCGAGGGATCTCAAGAGGCTTACAACCCCACCAGGCAGTGTACCTGACCGATGTAGTATAGTGTAGTGGTAAGTACGGGGGATTGATCGTTCTCCACAGGGAATAGTGTTCGTTAGGTATGAAAAACTACTCTAATTAGGTCTAAGGGTGAGGGAAGATTCTTTTTGTATTTTTATATTTTTATGAAAGCAAGTAAAATCTCGGGTTTGAAGGAGTGGGCGGAATTAGTTGCTAGTCAACTAACCTAAATTACTACAAATGCAAACAAAATAAAATAACTGAAAATGAAAAAGTTGTGAAACTTATGTGGAGAGAAATGTGTTTACTTAGATTTCCTTACTCCCTAACTATCTTTTACCGGTTGATTAGTGTGTATTAATTGCGTGGATGACGGGTGTATTCCTTAATACCAATCGTGGGGTGGCGTACGTACTTCCCCAACTCTACAAGCTCCTACTTCACTCCTATGTCGAGCCGGCTAGGAAGCTCCTAACATGGGATCACTAGAATTCGCTCATGCATTAAATACAACCATATAAACCTAGTACGCATTGATTCATGTTTCTTAAGACGTTCAAGCAAGTTACCGCATAGGAGGTTAGCCAGTTTTCTTAAGCCTAACATCGATAAACAATCATTCAATACAATTAATAACACACTAATAACCGATAATCAATAGTTAGGTTTCATTAGATCTAAGCAAACACAAGATAAATCTAGCCTAGCATGTTAATCAAAAGACAAGAACAAGATATAATCAAACAACACATAGACATATTGATTGATCAAATGAATACTTATCTTCAATTAAACATGGGAGATCCAAGGGTATGAAAACCCTTAAAAATGGCAGAAATTCGTCTTAGGGTTTCTCCTCACAAAGTTGCACACTAATGACAAAAAATTGCAAAACTATATATAGAGTTTAAGGGCTGACGGCGTCACGTTATAGGACTTGACGCCGTCACCTCGCCGTGTCTAGGGTTCCCGGATGGCCTTCTTGACGCCGTCCCTTTGTAGCCTTCCAAAATCCGCTCTGGCCTATCAAGGCTTGACGCCGTCAGAAATGGGCGTGACGCCGTCCCGCTTTAACTTAAATCGTGATGGCCTTGATCACCTCAAAGGGTGACGCCGTCAGATTTTCCATTGTAAAATTCTCTGGCTTATCATGTGTATTTTTCATATCCACCTCTTTTGCCAAGCCATGACGTCGTTTGGAACAATTCTTGACGCCGTCAAAGGTACTTTTCCAGCCAATTTTGAGACTTTGTCGTTTTTTTCACTTTTATGCTCCAAAAACGTCCAAAATGTTTCCTTTTTCTGATTTCTTCTCCAAAGTACCTAAAATGACAAAAGGAACGATTTAGGGCAATATTTGATCAAATAAATACGATTTAGGGCTTAAATGACCCCCTAAAAGCGGTACACTTTTCGCTTCATCAATTTTACATGATGTGCAGTAGCAGCAGATTGTGAATTAGGAACCGCAATTTGTTCTTGTTGTTTTGATGGTGCGGATGTTTTGGTTCCAAGGTTTAACAATACTTGAGCTAAGGGCATTGTGTCTTCATCTGGTTCAGCAGCAGAGTGCTTTATCCCAGCAGCAGAGTGTTCTGCACTAGCAGCAGAGTCAATCTGTGCATTCTTTTCACCAACATCAGCAACATTTTCACCTTTTTCTATCAAAACCTCCCCTGAATCCTTTATAACATGCCTATCTTCATAGTCATTCCTCCTCTGTTTGGAAGCATCCTCCTCCAAACATGGTTTGGAACTCTTCCTTAGCTTAGCCTTCCTAATGTGAGAAAATCTTGGTCTTTTTCCATAAAACACTCTCTAGATGCTTTACCCTTAACCTAAGTTTGTGAATGACTGCATCTGGAGTGGTTTGAGAGTCCTTCATCACTTGCAATCCTTCAGTAAGAACTAGAACTTCTTTTGACAATCGTGTACATGTATCCGTCAATTCAGCAATTTGTTTCATAATAGTCTCAGCACTTCGGTCTGTATTACCTGACCCGAGAGGTGGATCATTGACATTGGCATTTTGTACAGTTGAAGTACCCATCAATTCAATATTTGGATTTTCAAGACTAGCCTCAACACTTCGACCTGTGTGACCTGGTCCGAGAGGTGCATCATGAGCATTGACAATGTGTACAGTATTATCCATCAATTCATTAGTAGTTCCATGGCTGTCCTCCCCATTGAATACCCATAGACACCATAAGTCTATAAATTGCCTTGATACTTTAGCGAATCCCAAAATCCACAAACCCTAGCACAATAATCCAATCATCATGAGTTCTTCAAAGGCACCGATCATAGAGATTCCATCTGATTCATAATCATCTGATGATAATGGTTGGTCATCATATTTTCCACCAGGGTGCAAACCAACGGGAAGAACAAAGCAAGCAGCAGCAAGATTCAAGAAATCCAAGAAGCCAATGAATATCTCCTCTTCAGACTCCGATAGGCTTCCCACACCACCATCCTACGTAAGTGACTCATCCTCTGACTCGGATGACAAAACATGGACTCCATCCTTATCAAAATTCCTCACTAAAGAGATGGAGAAGGCTGTAGCAGGAATGAGCAAGGTCACGGTGCCAGAAAGGAAGCAAGCATCTTCAAAGCCTATACCTAAAGTTGTGTTGTGTCTTCCATGTCCACAAGTGTCAAGACTAATGGAAGGCAGAGGAGGTAAGAAAACCATGCCTGACCTCACCGACAAAGGAAAAAGGAAGCTTGGTTAGGGGATAAGTTTGTTTGTCTTGGAAATCTTGTGTCTCGATGTCTTTTGAATGTAATGGATCTTTTGTATTGTACTCATCTCTGTGTTTAATGAACTTAAAGTTTCCTTGCTTTACTTGATGTGAACTTATGAATATCTGCAAAAGATTAGTAGAAAACCACAAAAACACAAGCAAGAATATCCCATAATCCATATAAACACACAAGACAGCATAGCAGCAGAGTAACATAGCAGCAGACAACTTAACAACAGACAATTTAAGAAACAACAAACTTTGACTTAACAACAGCACAAATCCTTACACAGTTTTACAAAAACATACAGAGATAAGATGTTTAAAGATTGATCATGCCAATACTAGCAACTAAAAATTGAAATCTACCTACATCAAAACCTTTAGTAAGTAAATCAGCAACATTGTTGTCAGTATGTATTTTAACCACTTGAATTAACTTTTTCTCATAACAATCTCTAATAAAATGATGTCTTATCTCTATGTGTTTTGTTTTAGAGTGATAAACAGGATTTCTAATAATACACATTGTGCTGTTGTTGTCAATGTAAATTTTGGTGTTCATGAAATTGTACCTATAATCCAGCAGTTGATTCTGAATCCAGAGCACTTGTCCACAGCAACTAGAAGCAGCCACATATTCTGCTTCAGTTGTTGAATTTGCCACCACTGTTTGTTTATTACATTGCCAAGAGATCAGCCTATGTCCAAGATACTGACAGCCTCCAGTGATTGATTTTCTATCCAAACTAGCTCTAGCATAGTCACTATCAGAGTATGCCACCAAGTCAAAAGGTGAATCCTTAGGATACCAGAGGCCCAACCTAGGTTGACTCCTCAAATACCTAAAAATCCTCTTAACAGCATTCAAGTGAGAAACTTTTGGGGATACTTGAAATCTGGCACACGCACACACATCAAACATAATGTCTGGCCTTGAAGCAGTCAGATACATTAATGAACCAATCATTGATCTATAAAGATGAACATCAACCTCTTCCCTATCTTCATCCTTGAGCAAAGGTTTGTTGGTCTCTATTTTTGTCTTTGCAGGCTTCACATCTTTACATCTAAACTTCTTCAAAATATCAGCCACATACTTGTCTTGGCTAATAAAAATCCCATCTGTTTTCTGCTTAACTTGAAGTCCCAAAAAGAAAGTGAGTTCCCCCATAGAACTCATCTGAAACTTGTTGTGCATAAGCTTCTCAAATTCTTCACATAACACCTTATTTGTAGACCCAAAAATAATATCATCTACATAAACCTGAACAAGTAGGATATCCTTTTTGTCTTTCTTAATGAACAAGGTTTTGTCAATGGCTCCTCTGCTAAAACCATTGTTCAACAAATACTTGGATAAGGTGTCATACCAAGCTCTAGGAGCTTGATGTAGTCCATATAGTGCCTTTTCCACTTTATAAACCCTATTAGGATACTTAGGGTCTTCAAATCCAGGTGGTTTCATAACATAGAATTCCTCATCTATCTCTCCATACAAGAAAGCACTTTTCACATCCATTTGGTACACAGGAAAGTTTTTGAATGAGGCATATGCTAAGAATATTCTGATAGCCTCAATTCTTGCAACTGGGGCAAATACCTCATCATAATCTATTCCTTCTTCCTGAGTGTATCCCTGAGCCACCAATCTAGCCTTGTTTCTGATAACAATGCCCCTTTCATCTCTTTTGCATCTGAACACCCATTTTGTACCAATTGCCCTTTTTCCATTAGGCAGATCCACCAATGTCCAGACTTCTTGAAGCTTGAACTTAAGCAGCTCCTCTTGCATAGCTTCAACCCAGCTTTCATCTTTCATAGCCTTGTGAATGTTCTTGGGTTCCTCTTGAGATAAGAAACATGCAAACATACAATTTTGTAAATCCTTGTGGCTATTCCTCTTTTTAAGAGTTTGAGCAAACAATCCCTGATTGATCAGATCACCCAACCCTTTTGATTTACTTCTGGTCTGAACAGCAGATTTAACATCTCCAATAATCTGCTCCTTTGGATGATTCTAGTGAATTCTGGTTGTTGGAGTGGGACTAACAAGTATATCAGTTTCCAAATTTGATAGATCGGCTCCAGCACCAAAGACATCAACAATTTCATCATCAGTGTCCACATATATTTCTTCTAACTCCGGCATCTCATCAGAAGAATTATCATAAGAATCACCATCTTTATCAGCAGTAGAGTCCTTGGGCACATCATCAGAACTACCAGGCTTAGCAGCAGAGTGTTTTGGCCTAATAGCAGAGTGGTTTGGCCTAACAGCAGAGTGTTTTGGCTTGGCAGCAGAGTTGAGAGAACTGCTGCTAGTTTTATTCCCTTGGAGTCCATCAATTGCTGACTCTTCATCCCTCTCCTTATCACCATTCTTGTCATCATGAGAAGTCTGAACACTTCCTTCTGCATCATTCTTTGGATCTTCATCATGAACATCATCATCCAGTGAACTCTTGCCCCCATTAGGTGTGAAAGGCTGATCAATGTTCCATCTTTCAATCAACACAAACTCTTTTGCAGATGCATTATCCTTAGCTTGTGTACCTGCATTAGGGTTAGTTTGTGTACCTGCAGACATGTTAGTTGTACCTGCAATGACTGGTTGATAATTCATACTTTTGGTTAGAGAATCAATATCAAACATCCATTCAGGACCTTTTCCAGCAACATTAGGTGTGGTTTCTCTAACTGTAACATGTAAGTTTTCCTCCACATGCCCAGTCCTTTGATTGAAGACTCTAAAAGCCTTACTATGAGTGGAGTATCCAACAAAGAAACCTATGTCTGCTTTCTCACTAAACTTGCCTAAGTGGTCAATTTTGTTCAAGATAGTAGCAGGACACCCAAATGGTCTTAAGAAATCTATCAGGGGTTTCTTACCATGTAATAACTCATAAGGGGTCTTGTTATGAGGCTTAACTACCTTACTCCTATTTTGCACATAGCAAGCAGTGTTGACTGCTTCAGCCCAAATGGTAGTGGGTAACTTAGACTTTGACAACATGGTCCTAGCAGCCTCAATTAATGTTCTATTCCTCCTCTCAGCAACTCCATTTTGCTGAGGAGTTCTAGCCACACTAAACTGTCTTGTTATACCCTTTTCCTCACAAAACTGATTCATCACATGGTTCTTAAATTCAGTTCCATTGTCACATCTGATGACCTTAACTTTGTGATTAAATAGGTTTTCTATCCTTGTAATAAAATCCTTAAGAATGCCAGGAGTCTCATCCTTAGTAGCTAAGAAGAATACCCAAGTAAATCTACTAAAATCATCAGTGACCACTAAGCCATACATCTTTTTGTTCAAGCTTTTCACATAAGTAGGTCCAAATAGGTCCATATGTAACATGAATAAGGGTTCAGAAATAGAGTTCACCACTTTGGACTTACAAG
Organism: Artemisia tridentata subsp. tridentata; assembly: GCA_021014915.2. Classification (NCBI taxonomy): domain Eukaryota; kingdom Viridiplantae; phylum Streptophyta; class Magnoliopsida; order Asterales; family Asteraceae; genus Artemisia; species Artemisia tridentata. The sequence goes on along the minus strand of CP139508.1, from coordinate 233,310,150 downwards.
TTGCTCTATGTTGCTTTCCCATCTGACAAGCAACACATATTTCAGGGTTTTCAAAGACCTTTGAAGGTAATCCTCTTACCAAGTTCCCTTTCACCAACTTGTTGATAGCCTTGTAGTTCAAATGGCCAAGCCTTCTATGCCAAAGTTTGGATTCATCAATAGTGGCTTTGGCAAACAGACAAGTTAAATCTCTTTTGGGAATAATGTTCTTTATATCCACACTGTATATGTTTTCATTTCTAGGGACTTTAAGAAGTACTAATTTATCATCAGGTATCTTATAGTCAGGAGATAAGACAAGACACTCAGTGTCTGTAAAAAGAACAAAATTCTTTCTGTCACACATTTGTGAGACACTAAAAAGATTGAAATTTAGTCCATTCACCAAATACACTTTCTTAAAATCCAATTTGCCAGTTCTGATGATGCCTTTTCTAACGATTTTACCTCCTTTAGGGTCATTCCCAAAGGCAACGTATCCACCATCCAAAGCTTCAAAATTTTCCAAATTGCTTTGGTCTCCAGTCATATGTGAAGAGCATCTACTATCAAAAATACATTTATCCTTTAGCTCCTTTTGTAGATTGCCCTGCACAAAAAGTAAGAGAATTAGTTTCTCTTTGGGACCCAAGCCATTACTGAGTTGGATCTGCCTTGTGCATCAAAGTAGTCAAATTTCTTCAACTGCATTGGTGCACTGCTGTGTCTGAGAACATGATCCAAAACTTTAACTTTAGGTTTCCAGACCCAGCAAGCTGAGGCCTTAACAGCATAAAAATGGTTGCCCACAACAGTATCAGTAACCACTTTAGGCAAAACAGCAGAGTCTGCCTTAGCAGCAGTATCAACTATGTCTTTCTTTATGGGCCCTTTTGGTGCAATAGGTGAGATAATTCTAGAAGCACCATCTCTCATCAAAACTTCCTTGGGAACCATGTTTCTTTTGGGGTGAGGGTGAGTCTTTCTAGCAAAATTTCTATGGTTCACCCTAGTGTATTGGTTCCAAAGAGGTTTTTGATAGTAGTAGCAGTCTTCTTGCAAATGTTCAAAACTACCACAACTATAACATGCCTTTTTAAGTAATTGAAAATCAGTACCTAATCTTTGTGAAACTAGACTGTTCCAATTTCTCTGGTTTCCTCTAGGCAAGTTATTTGATCTCTTAGGATATTCTCTAGGTGTGTTATCATACTCAGCCATTTTTGTAGAGATACTCCTACCTAGCTTAGGTTTAACAAACTCAACCTTTTTAGTCTTAGGCACTTTTGATTCAACAACAGCAGGAATTGCTTCCTTTTTGTTCTTAGTGGTTGAATCAGATTCCTCAACATCATCATCACAGTCAGACACCCAATCTTCAATAATGGGTGCATCAGTCCACTTTTTCTCAACCTTAGGTGACTCTATTTTAGTTTCACTAGTTTCACCTACAGGTTTGGCTTCAGACTCAGGTATGAAAGACAATGTCCTAGTAGGAGGAGCATAGGCACTAAGGTTCTTTGGTGGAGCAACAACATTGTATCCTAGACCACTGCCTGTGTCTGCAAAGTGTCTTCCTATTGGTTTACTGAGGATGTCAGTGGCAAATTGTTGTTTTTCCACCCTAACAACATGTTCTTCAGTCTAACTTATAGCTGAATCTCTAGCCTGTTCAGCCTCTTCTACTTTCCCCATTAGAACCTTTGATGCGTGCGGTGTCGTAGTATAGTTTTAGCAGTTTTAATGCCTACTCAAGCTTTAAATTTATATTTAGCCGACTTATCAATAACACACACACTTAACGAGCAGTGTAACCGGTCAGTATGAATATAATGGTAAGTAGAGTGTCGATCACTAAGAGTGGAACGTATTATCTAGTTATTCTAATCAGTATTTTAATATCCTAACGCAAGGGGGTTTCAGCCTGAGAGACTGGCACGATTTGTTTGCAATTAAATAATAAAATAAACCAATAGGCACGAATCAGCAAGTAGCACACACGTACACAGATAAATACTCGAGACAATAAGAGGGCTGTCCTTATGATTAAGTAGATTGTCACTTGTTTTATTGATAGCTTTATATGAAGTGTATGTAGTTAACCCTTTCTCGTTGGTCCTATCCTTATCGGCGAGTAAACCCTTAATGATTACTTATGTCTAAAAGTTATTCCTAAGTGATCAATTTAGTAATAACCGTGGGAGCCACATTATTTTCCGCAGTCAAATGCCCGTAAGCCACTAATAAACACAGAGGTTATCAATGCACTAATAAGTAGTAACCAAAGACATCAACATATAAACTTTAATTGATGGGAAAGCAAGTATTAAAGGGAGTGCAATCTTTCGTTGTCATATTACACAAGCCACCAATCCTGATGAATTAAAGTTTGCTAAAACAATAAAACAAAACTACTTAATGAATTAAACACATGCAGCACCTTCTTACAGCTCTTGTATCTTTGATTTGGGTGTGTCTTGTGCTGCCTCCTTGACTGAATTCGTCCTTGGTTTCTGGTCTTCGGTCTTAGGTTTAAAACTTTCGGAACTCTTTAATTCGTCTGGTCTACGGGGTATTTATAGTTTCTGTCTGAGGGAAGATGCGGCGCATCTACTAAGTAGATGCGGCGCATTGACTTAACTTCGCGTGGGGTCCAAGATTATAATATTCAGGAATATTCGTACACCGCCAGAAGATGCGGCGTAACTCCATGATTAGATGCGGCGCATGTCCTCTTGTATCTTGGATCGTATCTGGTGATATCTTGATAGAGATGCGGCGCATGTCATGAGTGAGATGCGGCGCATCTGGAGCAGATTAGTCTTGATCTTCTTCATTTCAGTAGACTCTTCACTTTATGCATGTTTTGCTCCATAATCAGTCCAAAATCGCTAAGTTTCACCAAATGCTTGTTTTTACCTGAGAATTACAAAAGTAAACGATTAAGTATCAATCCTCATACATAATATAGTAAAACAAGTCAAATTAATAGGATAAATGATAGTAATAAAATGTACTTATTTGAGTTCATCAAATATCCCCCCACTTGAACTTTACTTGTCCCCAAGTAAACCTTAGAATTTCTTTTATGAAAATGTATCCTAAAAGATGTTAGGATTTATTTTTATATCAAGCATGTATTCGTTTATTTCATAATTACACAACTAAACACTTAACGAATTAGAAGTAAAATAAAATAAGTCGATAAAAGCAAATCTAATCGTTTAACTGTCCAGTCGTGACGAATATTCTATCATAAGCTTGGCAAGTATACACATCTCCTCCACTAAAGCTAAGGAATAACAAGTCTAAAGCGGTAAAAAGGGTTTTTAGGCTTAAGGGTTAATTATTCTTATTTACTATCGATCTCAAATTCCAGAAAAGGCGACAAAATCACAAATACATGATCGAATCCACGAACACGATACTTGCAATTGCTCAAATCCTTAACTCGAATAGGCTAAAGATAGGTCCAAACTTCACCAATAATAATATATCAAAAAGGGCGACAAAATCATAAATACATAGCCGAATCCACGACTACGATACTTAAGATTGCTCAAATCCCTAATCTCAATAAATCAAAGGTTTGGTTGGATAAAGAATAGGGTATGGATAACATTTGGGATATAAATTGGTGTAAAAAGAATAAAAATAAACAAAACAAATAAATTAAAATCCTAAGTGTGGTTAATCACTATCCCAACCATCCCATGAATAAGACTCATATCATCGAATAACTCACGCTTTAACACTTGAAACACACGCTTTAGGTAGACACGAATTATACTCAACAAGATCTTAATCAAAGAATAAACCTTAATTGGCGTTCCCATAAATGCCAATTCCCATTCAATCCATAGATATAGTACAACAAATAGTGGTGATATCGACCACTTACATAACTTTACATCGTTGGTTAAAACAAACTTCCAACTTTCCCTTTTTCTTTTTCTTTTTCTTTTTTTTTTTTTTTTTTTTTTTTTTAAAAAAAACTTTAATCATAAACATAGATGTGTAAAATTTCACCACATCACTACAACTTTCTTTCCGGATAATTTTTCCATACTTTTCATACTTCAGAAATAACGGTAATAGTGAAAGTAGTAAACACACGAAAAATAAACTCAAAGATATACAATATTTACTTTCACTCCAATTGCATTGTGCAATTTCCCGACCTAACCAAAGATAATGAATTACGCACGCGAACACAGGTAATGTAAGGAAACACACTTTGCCTATAGCAATTAACCAAACCACGGATTTTAATCTACAGGGTAGGCTAAGGTGTAAGGGTGTAACGAAACATTTTAAACATAGGTGTAAGAAACGAAAGGAATGGCTCTGAGTGTTTTTCTAGGGGTATCTTACTCTAAAAATGAGAGTAACAAAAGGGTTTATACGGGGGTTAACTAACCAGTGTAGTTAGCTAATAACACATAACATATAAAGGCTATTTGGGTGTAATCCTAGAATTTTACCAATTTAGACAAGTCATTCAAATTATATAAATAATACTCATTATGGTGGTCTCGAATAGTATACAAGCCAAGTTCTAAAGTTTACAAGTCACCGGCACACTCATAGATTTGTGAATTTTGGAAAATCACAATTTTTGAAAATAACGTCTTGTGTGCAGCTATGCAACTTAGATCTTAAACAAAAACATGCTAAATTTTTTTTAAGTTTGATATATTAAGCACAGTTTAAGCATAATTTTTGAAAAAGTTTAGGACAAGTAATTGTTAAGTGTTCTAATTCTCCAATCCCCCCACTTAAGTTAAACAACGTCCTCGTTGTTTGTATAAAAGGTTAAAAACTGGAAAATAAAAGAATTAGAACAGAAAAACTCCCCTGAGATTTGCTCGGTATGATCCTCCATTAGTATAAGAGCAAAAATAAGCTTCTTGTGGATTAGAACGTTAAAGCTTCGTACTTGATGTATCCACAGGAAATCCAGGAAACTATAATACCACCAACACTTTAAAACACACCTAAGATAAGAAAGGTTCAAGCTTTCATAATACATTAGTAGTTAGGAAAATAAAAACTTAAAAATTAAAACTGAAAATCATCAGGTCAGTCGATGCGCCGTATCTTATGGAAGAAGATACGCCGTATCGAGCCTGGAATTAATACGGATCAGAATAAAGATGCGCCGCATCCTTAACCAGGGATGCGCCGCATTAAAATAAACTGATAAATAGTTTTAAAGTTGGAAAAAAAATGCAGAAAAATAAAATAAAATAAGATATGACCATTGCAGGAGATGCGTCGCATCTCAGAATTGAGATGCGTCGTATCCTCATGCGGGCCTGACTGACTCGACACAAAAAACAGAATAATAAAAATTTTCCGGGTTGTCTCCCGGTAAGCACTTGTCTTTATTCCAGAGTCTTCAAGTTAGACTCACGTTCAGCTCAGCAATAAGTCCTTGTCACGGTCCATCCTTCTTCCTTCATCCGAAAGATTTTCCCGTATATCTCTGCGACGTTTTCTTCCGTTTGACTTAATCTAGTATAACTCTTTGTCTTCACCGCAGTATATTCTTCATCAGGACCCAAAGAATATTTGATGATTTTAAATTTTTCAGAAATAATCATGGGTGGCTCATTGTAAGGAATCCCAAGTAGTTGACACTTTCTTTTGGTGAACTCTTCCTCGTCTTTATCAACAAACTTAAAATAAGGATCCTTAATCAAATAATCATCTAGTTCTTCAATCAACGACTCATTAATATAATCATCTTGTATCGCCTCCCATTCTCTTTCCAAATCATATTGTAACCGTCGACTAAGCTTTGTGAAATCATCAAACTGTTTATGCACCCATTCCCAGAAAGTAGTATCCGATGTCCCCTTAAGTCCTTTCAAGCGTTCAATTCTCCCTTTTTCTTGTAAAGCCTCCGCTTTTTGTGGGCAGTCTTCAACATTATCGTACCACTCATAATCTTCAAAGGTTACATCGTTTCCAACCCGTTTCATCCCAATTATACTTCCCCCATTACAGGTTCCGTCACTTTTATAATCACAGGTCGGCCAAACACTACTCCCGTCCTTGAAAACGAAGGGTGTACAAGTGTGATTAATGTGCGCAAATTCCCATGGTTTATCCCAAACCCATGGTACTTGGTCATTCCATTCATAGTACCAGGTGTTTTTGAAATCATCATAAGTCTTAAATCCTGGTAGATCTCCAGTAAGCACATCATCGTCGACTTGAAGAAGGTAGTTAAATTCTTTGAACTGCTTGCACAAGGGTGTCTCATAATCGAACACATCAATGTCAATTCTGAAAAGTTCTTCAATTCCCTCATTGATTGTTGAATAATGAAGTGACGACCCATAATCGCTTTCTACTTCTTCGTCTTCTCCTCTCATCCAATATACCCATAATGCATCCTTAGTAGCACGATCCATGCTCTTATGGTTATTAAACTTACTAGCCAACCATTCTGAAAAATCAACATCGTTAGGATCGTGGTTAACGTCAAAGCAAGCCTTTCCAATCATATTCTTTTTTATCTCCATGAACTCGTTAAATTGCTTCTTAAAACTCCGAGTCAACCATGAAGTCATAATCTCCTTGACTTCATTTGTAGGGGCAAATTCCGGACTACCATATTTGAGTTCTAGCCAATCATTGAGGGAGAGGTCTATCAATCTTACCAATCTGCCATGAAATAGTAACTCCGCCAAAGCATAATTCATGTCATTATCCAGATAGTTCTCATTTAATCCCCAGTACTGTTCGGAATAAGGCATGTAAGAGTTTTGGGTATTGCCTCCACCACAGCTTTCGTTGCTTGAATCCATGTATGTAAGATAGAATTTCCCATCATCTTCTTCGATAGTAATCCAGTTCAATCCTTCGGCTTCAATGATAGGACATAAGAGCGACAATTCTTCTCCAGTGTACCTCACAAATACATCATAAGAGAATACCTCTTTGTCAATGTTGCATAAACGCATGAATTCCTTAAAAGCAGCTTCAAGAGGAGTCTCCCAAGAGAATAAATCTGCATCGATCATGAGCACATTGAATGAATCTGAAAACAAGCTTTCCTTAGCAAGATATCCGTTAACTGACATGTCTTCCATAGCAAAATCTGTCATCCAAGGTAAAATCATCAGTAGGATTTGTTCGCTAGAAGAGAAATTAATGAATATAGAAACGGATATATGAATACAAATGGCTGATATCTGCAGACGATGCGCCGTATCCAAAAAGTTGGATACGCCGTATCTTAATACGTTAAAATTAAATCAGACTTTATTCAGAAAATAGATACGCCGCTTTAGAATTTAAGAATGCGCCGTATCGGATTAAATAATCAAAAATCAGCTTATCTAATTAAAATTAAATGCGTCGTATTAACGAAAGTTAATGCGCCGTATTTTTGTTACGTTTAAAAATAAATATCGATTTTTGATTCAGAAAGATGCGCCGTATCGATATAGATCGATGCGTCGTATCTGTTTAATAATTCGCAAACTGTTTTTAATTAAAATAATAGATACGCCGTATCTACGAAAGCAGATGCGTCGTATGGCGTTAACGTTTAGAAAATTTTTTTTATTAAAAACAGATACGCCGTATCTGCAAAAGCAGATGCGTCGTATTACTTTATCGCTTTTAAAAAAAATTTCGTATTAAAAACAGATACGCCGTATCTTGGGGAAAAGATGCGTCGTATCGAATTAATTAAACGCGTTGTATTTTAAAAAAATTAAACGCAATACGCCGTATCTGAGAGATCAGATGCGCCGTATCGTTTGATTTAGCACAGTACAACGATAGCAGAACAGAAAAAATACGAAAAATAAAAATCAAATAAAACACACGAAAATAAAAACAAATAAAGCAAACAAATAACACACAAAAACAGAAAATATGCAAAATAGTACAATGAATGCAAATTAATCTAATACACAACAAAATTAGCGGTTAGATAAAAATTAAAAACCTAATTAAAATACTAATCAAATTAACAGATAATAACAATTCACTCCCCGGAAACGGCGCCAAAAACTTGATGCGTGCGGTGTCGTAGTATAGTTTTAGCAGTTTTAATGCCTACTCAAGTTTTAAATTTATATTTAGCCGACTTATCAATAACACACACACTTAACGAGCAGTGTACCCGGTCAGTATGAATATAATGGTAAGTAGAGTGTCGATCACTAAGAGTGGAACGTATTATCTAGTTATTCTAATCAGTATTTTAATATCCTAACGCAATGGGGTTTCAGCCTGAGAGACTGGCACGATTTGTTTGCAATTAAATAATAAAATAAACCAATAGGCACGAATCAGCAAGTAGCACACACGTACACAGATAAATACTCGAGACAATAAGAGGGCTGTCCTTATGATTAAGTAGATTGTCACTTGTTTTATTGATAGCTTTATATGAAGTGTATGTAGTTAACCCTTTCTCGTTGGTCCTATTCTTATCGGCGAGTAAACCCTTAATGATTACTTATGTCTAAAAGTTATTCCTAAGTGATCAATTTAGTAATAACCGTGGGAGCCACACTATTTTCCGCAGTCAAATGCCCGCAAGCCACTAATAAACACAGAGGTTATCAATGCACTAATAAGTAGTAACCAAAGACATCAACATATAAACTTTAATTGATGGGAAAGCAAGTATTAAAGGGAGTGCAATCTTTCGTTGTCACATTACACAAGCCACCAATCCTGATGAATTAAAGTTTGCTAAAACAATAAAACAAAACTACTTAATGAATTAAACACATGCAGCACCTTCTTACAGCTCTTGTATCTTTGATTTGGGTGTGTCTTGTGCTGCCTCCTTGACTGAATTCGTCCTTGGTTTCTGGTCTTCGGTCTTAGGTTTAAAACTTTCGGAACTCTTTAATTCGTCTGGTCTACGGGGTATTTATAGTTTCTGTCTGAGGGAAGATGCGGCGCATCTACTAAGTAGATGCGGCGCATTGACTTAACTTCGCGTGGGGTCCAAGATTATAATATTCAGGAATATTCGTACACCGCCAGAAGATGCGGCGTAACTCCATGATTAGATGCGGCGCATGTCCTCTTGTATCTTGGATCGTATCTGGTGATATCTTGATAGAGATGCGGCGCATGTCATGAGTGAGATGCTGCGCATCTGGAGCAGATTAGTCTTGATCTTCTTCATTTCAGTAGACTCTTCACTTTATGCATGTTTTGCTCCATAATCAGTCCAAAATCGCTAAGTTTCACCAAATGCTTGTTTTTACCTGAGAATTACAAAAGTAAACGATTAAGTATCAATCCTCATACATAATATAGTAAAACAAGTCAAATTAATAGGATAAATGATAGTAATAAAATGTACTTATTTGAGTTCATCAACCTTAATTTCACAATCTTTCTTAATAAGCTCAATTTCTAAACTAGTGATCTTATCAACATATTCAATTTTCAGTCTTTTTAAAAAATTCAAGCTTCTCTTCTAGATTTTTTAAACCATATTGATAACTTAGATTGTCTAACTTAAGTTTTTCAATCTCCATTTTAAGATCTCCATTGCTAGACTTAAGTACTTCTATTGTATCATGACATGATTTAAAAGAACAAGATGATTCATTTGATACCTCAGAGTCTGATCCAAAGGAAGAGTAGGCCATTAGAGCAAATTGTTGTTCTTTAGGTTCTTCATCAGCTACCAATGCAAAATTAGGACCATCTTCAGTATGATCACTCCAGTCAAACTCTCCTAACCCATCACATGACACCATAGCAGCATTAGGATTTGGCTCTTCAACAGTAAGCTTCTTGGTATTCTCATTGTTTCTTTTGGGTGCTCTGCACTCTCTTGCAAAGTGTCCCTTTTTATGACAGTTATAACATTCAGCTTTTGATTTGTCAAATCCCACATTATTGTTTCTTCTGAACTGAAGTTCTTTACCAGTTCTTTTAAGGAACCTTCTTGCCCTCATAGTAAGCATTGCAAACTGCCATTGCAAATCAATCTCTTCAACATCATCAGGATCAAGTTCATCCAGATCTTGAGGCATAACTGCAGTACTTGAAGTAAGTTCAGCCAGATAAGCACAAATTGCAGCATCACTGATGGTGTTAGTATTGGTAGAGTCAGCAGCATAGACATGTGAACCAGCAGCAGGAATGAAAGTACCAGCAGCAGAGTATTGTTCTTGATGACTACCAGAATTCTTGTTGCTTGAGGATACAAAAGCAAGATTGTTTGTGGTAGAAGATGAACTTGACAATCCCTTGACTTCAGATTCATATACTTTCAAGTTATTATACAGATCATCCAATGTCATCTTTTCAAAATCTTCCTTGTACCTCCAAATCACTGTGTGAGTGTTCCATTCAGGAGATAGGCTTCTCAGAAATTTTAGATTGATATCTTCTTGAGATACATCAATCTTCAATAGAGCCATCTGACTGGTCAGCTTATGAAGTCTATCATAAGTTCCCTCAATGTTCTCAGAACTCAAAGCAGTAAAAGTTTCAAACTGGTGCTTCAGTAGGTTCTTTCTTGACTTCTTTGTAGCTTCGTTCCCACCAAATCGAAGTTCAATAGCCTCCCATAACTCCTTAGCAGACTCAATATGATTAAAGCTTAGTTGATAATCATTAGGTATTCCCATCATGAGAATACTGTGAGCCTTAACCTCCAATCTTCTCTGTGCTTTCTCCTCACTTGTCTTGAGAGTCAAGACTGATCCAGTAGCAGTCTTGGTTGGCTGACTGTCGCCATTTAAAACAACTTCCCAAATAGAGTAATCAACCATTCTCATATATTGTTGAATTCTCATCTTCCAGATCTCGTATTCACCAGTCTAGAGCATGGGGACTCTTGATGCAGTAACCATGTGTGTTGAATCGGATTCCATTGCTTACTTTGATGATGAACAAATCTTGTATTCAGAAATTCTTCTTGGTACCAGTTTTTAGATCACAAGCTCTGATACCACTTGTTGATCCCAGACGAGCTTCACGATCTTATTAATTATCTTAGATATAAACCTAAGACAATAGATATAGAAACTGCTCTTGAACAAATTATCAATTACTATGCGGAAATTAGTAATTAATCTTAAGAAGAATAACTAACGGTCAAACAACACTTCAATATATTAATATGGTTGCTCTGAATAGCAACGGGGTTACAAGAAACCTTGAAGTGTAAAACAATAATGATACGTATGCAAAACCTAACCCTAGATTCTCCTTTTATAGACTAAGGAGTCCTAGTCGCTTACAAAACTTTCTATACAAGAAAAATATCTTTACGTATCTTTTCTATACTTATCCTAACATACTATACATATCCAATAAGCAGCAGCATAATTACTCTAGCAGCAGAGTCTTCGTAGCTAGTAGCAGAATTATACTTAACTTATTATACCATCCATCAGATAACACCAGTAGCAGATTAAATACACTAGCAGCAGAGTTACTCAGACAAGCAGCAGAGTTACTTAGACTAGCAGCAGAGTAATACTTAGTGTATTTCAATAAGTACCAAGAGCAGCAGCATCTTTAAAACCCAACACTTTTTGCTTTGACAAAAGGGGGAGAAAGGTGTAAACGGAGAAAGTAATAGGCTAGAAGAGTTGAGAAAGGTGTAAACGGAGAAGGTAATGTTAAAGGTAGTACGGACACAAGTAACTTTTTACATTTTACTTTCTATCACATTTACATATTTTGTCATCATCAAAAAGGGGGAGATTGTTAGTGCAAATAGTCTCGTTGGGGACATTGTTAGTACAAGCAGTCTCGTTTGTTTTGATTGATGACAAACATGTAACTTGATACATAACGTAAAACGTACAAGTTACTAGTAATCATATCTTGTCTCAACATACATTCAACACTTCTCGAGTCCTCGTATGATACAACACAGGTTCGTACATGTTTGTTATGTGACATTATGATTAAACCCTTAACAAACCATTTAGAATGTTTAAAATACGGCTAGGTCATTAAGTATTTTAAAAAGACTAACCATTCTACTTAGAACCTCATTTCACATTTTGCATATATAAGTATTCTTACTTGTACATCATGTTTCCTAAGTTTAATAGGATAAGTACACTTTAGGTGTCAAACTAACATGATACATCTTGGTAAACATATATTAGTTAAGCTAGTATATACATGCTACATGATCACTAGGATACATGTTACATACATATATACATTTACATGTTTATGTTTATTTCTTAAATTATAAATATTTAACATGACATCATGGCATGCATCACTTACATATCTTGAAAGATTTGTAATATATTTTCTATAGATCTTCAAGCTAACAAGTTGACTTTTGAAGATATGGCAAGATATGGTAAGATATGGAAAAATTTGAGAATCTATTAGCTGGCAGACACCGGCGGATCCAAATGGTATAAAGGACGGATCCCGACGGATCCCTTTATTTGGATCCGCCGGGTAAAATTATTGTTGGCTATAAATAGCAGCCCATTGTTTACCCATTGTCTCACCACTTTGAATACATATTCCCTCTACCCTTTGCATACATTTATATCAATAGTAAACCATGTAGAAACACACATTAATCACTCATTTCATAATGATCATAATGTTACTAACTTTCATTATGTTGTAAGCATACACTATTAATGATCCTGTGAAGCAAGCTCAAGATCATGAGACATCATCCATAGCATACTTCCTGATCCACCAAGAAGGTTTGAAGATCTTGAAGTCATTATCCACCATAGCATTCCAACATATGAAGATTCAAGGGCACTTGACATCCTCAATGATTGAAGACTTCTTATTCAAGAAGTTCATGTAGATTACATATGCATATATGAAGATCCATCACAACAAGTTTAGGGAGCTTGTGATCTTCATTCATTGAAGGCTTCCTATCAATGGAAGTTCATTTAGATTAGTCATTCATATCCATGACCCATTTATGTCATGGATCATCATTGTAATCTATTCATACTAGATTAGGTGGTTTATGTGTTTGTGCCATAAAACACAAGGTTTCTATGTTGGGCCATAAAACATAAAGGGAGTGGTTGTACCCTTGTAAAGAACTCGGTATCTAGCTTAGTACCGTAAAAAGGTTAAGCGACGATGGGAGTGGTTGTACCCATGTAAAAGAACTCGACATCTATCTTAGTGTGTCAGAAATTGTATAGGCGACGTTAGGTTGGTTCTACCTTGAACTAGAACCCAGTATTTAGCTTTGTACCGGAAAAAGTGTAAGCGACGTGTGTAAGGTTTTCTCCGCCGAGAAGGGAGCTTGTTGATCTAGTGAAGTAACTCTCGAGTTAGGTACTCGGGGAGTGGAGTAGGGCGGAGAGGAGCTCCGTGACCGAACCACTATAAATCATCGTGTTTGGTTTGCACTTTCTTTTACTTATCTCTTTACTTTTATATTTGCATTATGTGTGGTGTGACTTGTAGATAATACTTTTGTGACAACATGTATTAACTTATGCAAGTTAGAAACATCTTTCATATTAGAACAAGCTTAAACGGACATTTGATAGAACAAGTTTTAAGAATTTAAAACGGTAACGTATTCACCCCCCCCCCCTCTACGTTTTCACAGTCTATGTCTTAACGTAGAGGTTAAGGAAACTATACTAGGAGACCTTGGAGAGCCTGCTAATTATAGAGCTGCCATGAATGATCCTGAAAAGGATAAATGGCAGATTTCTATGAATGGGGAAATGCAATTCATGAAAGATAATGAAGTCTGAATTGAAGTGGACCTTCCTCCCAATGCCAAGGTAGTTGGGAGTAAGTGGCTCTTCAAGAAGAAAACTGACATGGATGGAAATGTACACACCTATAAGGCCCGTTTGGTAGCTAAAGGCTTTACCCAAACATATGGTGTTGACTATGAAGAGACCTTTTCCCCTGTAGCTGACATAAGGGCTATTAGGATTCTCATAGCCATAGCAGCGTACTATGATTATGAGATTTGGCAAATGGATGTAAAAATCGCCTTCTTGAATGGTCGTCTAGATGAAGACATCTATATGGCACAGCCTGAGGGGTTTGTGAATCCAGAATTTCCAAACCGTGTATGTAAACTTCAAAGATCCATTTATGGATTGAAGCAAGCATCACGTCAATGGAATAAGAGATTTGAAGAAGAAATCAAAAGGTTTGGATTTACTCAGAATCTTGATGAGCCATGTGTATATCACATAGCTAGTGGGAGTGATGTTTTTTTCCTAGTTCTATATGTTGATGACATATTGATCATGGTAAAAAACATTCCAAGTTTGAAAGAGGTGAAAGCCTATCTTGGGAAGTGTTTTTCCATGAAAGATCTAGGAGAAGCAACATACATTCTGGGAATCAAGATCTATAGAGATAGATCAAGGCGGTTGACCGGATCTACACACACTCCTTGTGTTAGATGTATACTTTGAATGATGTCTAGTCTAGCACGCGGAATTTACTAGCTAGCACTTAGAAGATTTGTTTGTTTGTGTTTTGTATTAACGAATCAACAATGAATGAACAATGAACACAATATACTTCAACTTTAACGATTCAATATTATTAATGAATAATACGAGTGATCTCCTATCACTAGGGTTTACAACCTTGAATCCGAACAAAACAATCATACGTACCAAAACTTTAACCTAGTCAATCCTTTTATAGACTAAGGATTCCTTTACAAGATAACTATCAACCTAATCGTATAAGATATACACAATATCTTTTCTATAATTATCTTACACAAAAACATAAACCATACTAACTTCTTCATACAAACAGTACGAACTGCTCTTTGTCTTCAAAACTCATCAGCAGTACTAACTTTCTTTTCAACCGTACTAACTGCTATAGCTTAATTTCCTAACAATCCTCCCCTAAACTTATGATTTCTATCCAAATCACTAAGTTTCTTCAAATTAAGCTTCTTCTTCTCAATGTTGAAAATTCTTTCAAACATCTATCACATCAGTCACTTTAGTCTTTGACTTTTCTTTGCTCTGCAAGGTTGAAAATCTTCGTAACTAACAAGTCTGCCATCTCAGAGTCTTCTTCAACCTTGAGTCTTCCTTGTACCATAGCCATTAACACAAATGATCTGAGAGGATAGTCCTTTTCCACCAACATATAGATTTCTATCCCATCTGGAGTAGAAACTCTATGTACTCCACAAGATTCAAACAAATACCAATACACATCTTTAACTTGTGCTTCAAATCTCCACATTGACTCTCCACTATCAGGTTCATAGATTCTCTTCAACTGAACCCATAATTCTTTGTCTTTGTCTTTAATAGGATCTTTATCTCTGAATCTTTCTTTTACTAAGCTCCATAGTTGATTAAGATCTTCTCTGTCAAATCCTCTGAGTAAATCTTCAAACAACTTGTACCTTTCAGAAATATCACCAAATCTGACTATCTTCCATCCTTTCATTCTTCCATCAGTGAAAACTGCCCAGTCAATGATTGGATGTTTTACTTGTAAAGGTTTGATATATGAAGATTCTGGAACAATCATCATCATACTCTTAATCTTCTCATTGGTTAACCCTTCTTCTTCAGACTTTTGTTTCTTTGCAGCATCAGATTCAAGAACTTCTGGTTCTCTTTTCTTTTTCCTTGTCATGTCCTCTCTGATTGGAGTACTCATTCTTGCATATGTTTCAAAGAATTTCCTTTCAATCTCAGCATCTGTCCATCCAGTAAAGTCACTCATCTTGTAATTAGCTTGATTCTTCGAATAGTGCTTCATGAAATTGAGTTTTTCCTTCTTGGTAGGCAACTTTGTCTTGTAACCTGACTTTTGCCTTTCTCTGATTCTGTGCGTTAAGTCACTCCAAGTAGCTTCTCTATTTGTCTTCAAGATAAATTCTTTGAGTTCCTCTGACTTTTCTTCTTCAATTAACTCCTGATCATTAAGAATCACTACTAGAAAAAGGGCTATCCTTGACTCGCTTTTTATGACCCACGCTAAAAGATGACGCGCAAAGAGCAAAGTCATAAAATAAGAGTCATAACAAGTAAATTTTCTATTGGGGATGACTAGTTTTTAGAAGCGTCATAAATAGGGGTCATCTATGTTTTTTTTTAACATCTGATTGTTTTTTTTGGCCAAAACACTTCCTCCCGCTCTCAAGTCCCTACAACTAATAAAAATCTTCTTCATTATCACTTAACCCTAAAAACTCACATACTCTCTTTCTCTCTTCTCTGCGCCGCCAACTGCCACCACCCAAGACACCATCACCGCCACCCGAACAAGCACACCACCACCAACAAAACACTCACCACCATCTCCCCTTCCATTTTACGTGACTCACGCGCTCAAACACCACCTCACCGTCACTCTAGCACCACAACGCGCCACTAAAAACCTTGCTCATCACCTTGTATCATCACCACTCGTGTAGATCGAAGAAAGAAGGTAGGAAATATGCTATGTATGCGAGAGTTGACTCGGAAACGAGCTGCCACCATCATCCATTTTTGTTGAAGATCCAAGGTTGTGGTGTCATTTGGGGTTTTAAATCATGATCTTTGGCTCTCGTTTGGTTCGAGAACCACCATTGAGCCGCGCCACCATCTCCATCATCTCTCTCGTGTCCTTGGTATGATGACACTTTTAATTTATCTTTGTCACTTTCTTTTGTATAAACCGATTACATAATTGTTTTATGTGTTTTCGTGGATTAATGATTTATTAAAACCGTTTTTGTTAATCAAGTCGTGTGGTGTTGGTTTGTTTAGATTCGAATTAGAGAATAAAATAGGGGGTATTTATTTTTTTAGACTCAGCTAAAAAACGGCCCGAAGGGATGTTTATTTGTTCTCGGTAAACCAAAAACAACCTAAGGGGTTTGTTGGCTTGGGTTCTTGGTTCGTGACAGCCAAACCGAAAGGGGTGTTTGGCTTATTTTTATTCCTTGTTGTTATTGTGATAAGGTTGGACATGGATTCGGATTGGTTGATTGTGGTTATAACAACAAAAATCAGGGTGTGTTTGTTGAGCTTATTTACCAGTTGCTAGGATGCCGAGATATATGGTATTCGAGAAGAATGGGCAAATTTGAGCAATTATGCTTCCTTTGTTATTCAGGGACCATCATCTGAAAAACATTTATTCACCAATGGTGAATATAATGGCTCTTGTTTTGGAAGAAAGTGAAGAAATTTCAGTTGATATGATCAAGCCGCTACTTGCTAGCATAAATAACAACAGTGAGGTATTGGCTAACGTGTTTGTAGTTTGTAACTTAATCATGTTCACAATTTCATTTTTTGTTATTGATTAGTTTTTTTATTTGTACGTAGGGTGTTTTACCAGTTGCTCGGAAATTGGGAGAAGAGGTACTTAAGAAGTCTACAGACACGCTTAGGCCTCAGTTGGAAAGATTAGTGAAGAAATTGTTGCAGCAATTGTTTCCTTATGTCAATCTCAGAAGAATAATTACGTACTTAAAGTGCAGCTTTTCAGTACTCTGTTACTGGATTTGAAAATTTGGAGCTTATGCAGCTATGGCTTACAAAAGAAACTTTTATCGTCTTTAGCAGATATGGTTTTCACAGAGTCATCTGTAATGCGCGATGCAAAAGCTATTCAGACTCTTCTTGATAGCTGCAGGAGATGCTATTGGACCATCCGTGAGAAAGATTCAGTGAATACATTTTCTCTTAATGGAACCACCCGTCCACTTGGAGAAGTGAATGCTTTACTTGATGAGCTTCTAGTGCTTATTGAACTTCTTGTGGTGGCAGCCCCTCCCTCAATGGCAGTGGATGATATTCGTTGTTTACTTGGCTTCTTGGTTGACTCTCCACAACCAAATCAGGTACTATCATCAATAGTTCTAAAAAGAATAATACCAAGTTGCCTCGGTGGATTGCTAGAACCTTTAGGCTGTGAGTTCAAATCTCTCTAGAGTCTAGATGCATCATTATGTTATTATAATTCACACTACTACTAGATGTTGGGTTAAACTCCCTTTAGAGTTTAGAGACATTAATATGATCCTTAGTTACCATCATAAATTGATGTTGTATTGTTTTTAATATGTCTGCTTGAGGGAGGCGGTAGTATGTTTGAAGATAAAGTTTCACTTCTACGCTTTGCTTTGCAGAAGGCTTTTCAGGCAGCACCAAACAGGCTTATGACTGGCAACGCCTACATGGCTTTACTGGGTGCTTCGGTATGCCATATTCTCTTCCTTACGACATGACCAATGACATCAAGATACCGTTATCTTGAACCACTTCTCCTGTTAACTAAATATAAAACATTTTATCTTTCTTGTATTAGTTAAATGCATCCACCACAGACGAGGGGATAAATTTCTATGACTCGCAACATCGATTTGAGCATTTACAGCTTCTGTTAGTTCTTTTGAAGTCACTTCCATATGCACTGATTCGTCAATTGTAGATCAAGGGAGAATTGCACAAGAAATATGCAAAACCCGAGTCGTTTGTCCCGACGAAGATCGAATGGAATTTGTGTTCCCGGGACGTGATTCGTGTAGTGAATGAGTGAATAAAAGTGAATGATTGGTAATTATCACTACGAAAAGTAAATCAATACTAGAAATAAAGAAATAAAGCATATGAAATAATAACGTAAAGAACGATTAAGCTAAATCGTAATTAAAACTTAAAACGAGTGTTTTACTAAAAATAAACGTAAGCGCGCAAAATAAAAAGTGAAATCGAAGCACTACTAATCCTACGGGCATGAAAATAATTTTCCTACATTCTATTTACTAAAAGAAAATTTTGAGAAAAAGAAAAATATTTTTTGATTTTTTTAATTATTTAATATGAATTAAAATCTAAATAAGTAATTTTAATAAAAGAAAATTAAAACTAATTATGTAATAAAAACTTTTTAAACTACAAATTATTTTTGAAAATTCTTAATGAACTGAAAATGAAATTTAAATAAACTCAGAACCATTTTTTTGTCTTTTTATGATTTATTTTGAAATTAAAAATGATTTAAAATTCTAAAACTATTAAAAATGAAAAAGAAATAGCAACTGATTAAAATAAAATCTAAAATAAATCTGGAAATTCAAAAATATTATATTAAAGCTAAGAAAAATAAATTCATATCAGAACTAACACTGTTAAGCAGTCTGGACCAAAAAGCAGTTTCAAAATAAGCTCTAAATAAGCCAATAAGCACTCAGAAAATTCAAGAAGCTCAAAACAAATAACTGCTACATTAAAAAGCTCAAATAAACTCAAATTGATCAAATAAGCACTATGGATGAACTGAAAAGCAGTAGAACAGTTGACTAGTCAAAGGACAAAACAGTGCCTAAACCACTAAGTTGCAGATCTGATAAGCTCTTCATTTAAGCTGATAAGTGAAAACTTAAGGGGGCAAAAGTTACTCAATACTGTAGGCTATACTAAAACACAAAAATCCCTAATTATTTCAACTCAAATGAATTCTAAAAATCCTCTAAATCAGATGCCAGAAACCAGATTTCAATTCTTTTGACTTTTTGTTGTTTTTGCAAACTTTGACTAAAACCAGATTTGAATGATCCTAATTAACTGAATATGGTAATATAAGCTAAAATGAGACTAATCCAAGCTTAAGAAGCTAAATATAAAGCAAACTTGAAGAATTAGAAACTGAAAAAAACTAACAGTAGCAGCATAATAGGGAATTTAGCACTAGCTTTGACTTTTTCCTCATAACCTATGACTTTTATGCCAAGTATACCTCTAATATGCCTAATGCAACTAATTTAAACTAAACAAACATCATCCCAACTTTAAGAGATCAGCATATACTGCTGAAACAAACACTCCTAATTCGAACTGCTATGAACTATAGAGCATAGATGAAGCAAATATAAGCTAGACAGTAAATAAGAAAGATGAATATAAAACTATAACAAGACTGAATAAGCAGAAAACTGAAAATGAGCATTAAAAATAAGCAAGTATGATGAAGAACAAAATGTTTGACTTACATTGACTTTCGAAATAAAACTTGGATTCGATTACAAAACTGAAGAATGATGAGGAAAATAGCAACAAATTGCAACAATAAGCTATTAAAAGCTATAACTAATCTAATTTACTCTACTCCTATTTTACCCTAATTCTAAAACTAAACTAGCTAACTCCTTTCCTTGTGAACGAGAGGAGCTATTTATAGCCATCATCCGAAGCTTCTGGGGACTCACTTCGATCAACCTAAGCCCTTGGATCCTTCCCTTGCTCCCTACGCTTCATTTCCAGCCACAGGATCAAAATAGTGATGTGTTCCTTCCAATCCATGGCCTCCACGTGTCCCTGGCAGTTGTCAGACCTTCTAGAAGTTTTTAATCATTGGGTAATTTATTGTACGAGGGTAATTTTGGGTGTACAGTAATTAGGGTTCTTGGCAGTGAAGCTTTTGGGGAAATTATTTTGGCGCGCGTGTGTGTGGGAGTGGGGTTTGACTGGTATTTTATTTTTAAGTATGACCGGGTTTTAAGGATTGGGGCGTGGACCAGGTTTTGGTGATGGATCCGGGTCACGGTTATGAGTTGGGTTGGATTTATTGGTGGTGGGCTGGGTAGGCTAGGATAAGTGTGGGTTGAGTTTATTTAATTGGGTTGGGTAGTGTATAATCCGAGTTTAATTGTTTTAAGGGATTTAAGGGCTTTTGATCTAAGGGACTATTTATGTAAATTCTGGATTTTGAGGGATCTTTGCTGCCATTTTTCAAAACTAAATCCAAGGGCTGAATTTGACAATCTTTGATACTTGGAGGACCTTGGTTGACTTTTTGACCATAATTTCTTCCCCGGCTTCGGTTCTGAGTCTTTTTCGTATCCCGTGCTCGTTTTTCTGGATTTTCCGTGTCTTTTATTGATTTTCTCGATATCCGTCCCTGCACATACAAAAACACAAAAACACGATATCTTTTGGCAATTTGGTCGGGTTTTTGGTCGTTTTGGTCTTAATTTGGTAAATAAAAGGTATGTGAATAAGCACATACCATGCACCAAAGAGATTTCAATGTCGAGCATTACAGGTACTATGTTTCATATATGAAACCCTTTACTTTTCATACAGGTTTATGCGGAAACTAAGGGTAGAGCCAAAGATGCAGTGATTGCCCTCGTAAGTTTTATTAATTTGCTTGCACCATTTTTTGTCTGTTGCGTGAAGTTGCAATTAACAGTGCAGTGCTCTTGATACAGATTAATCAAGAACGTGAAGGCGAGCAGATTGACAGAGGACTGCTTAAAGAAGGAAAATGACAGAGTCGATCACTATTTGCACTCTAGCAGTCGGTCCAAGCTCATAGAGTTTAGTCTTTCTGATATGTGTACAGAGTTGCAAATGTATGAAGTACACAGAATTTTGAGTTGCAAATATATATATGAAATGCGTTATTTTGATATTTGTGTTTTTAATTTTGTATTATCAGGTTTTTAATTGTCATTTAATAGAAAATTAGGAACTGAAAAAAATTAATTTAAAAAAAAATTAGGTTATGACACGCAAAAAGGAGAGTCATAAAACGTGGGTCATAAGTGCGCGTCATAGAGGGATGACGCACAAATGCGAGTCATGAAGCTTTATGACTGGTCCATCCTTGACTCGCATTTGCGCGTCATAAGACCTCTTCTTGACTCGCATTTGGAGTCAAGGATAGCCCTTTTTCTAGTAGTGAATCATCACAGCATGAGCTTTTATAATACAATCAGAATCCAACAAGTATTGAAGTTGCTCATTGAACTCTTCTTGATTAAAATCTTCAGTTCTTGTTCTATCCAAGAAACCAGCTATGTTCCTTTCATCATCAGCAGCCATTTTCCTTGCTAATTCCTTATTTTGAGCAATCTGAGCTTTCTTAGCTTCTTCATCAGCCAAATCTTTTTCTATCATTTTCCTTGCTACCTATGCATTAAAGTCTATCTGAACTTGAGTTTTTGGCTTTGTTTTATTGAGCCTTTCAAGTTCTTGAGCTGCTTCCTCTTCCTCTTGTGTCATAGCCTTTTTACCTTTGTCAGCTCTTTTTCTTTCATAAACTAGCTCAGCTGTAGTTTCACCAATTGGAACTGCTCCATGCTCTGTCTCAGCAGTTGGAACTGCTTCAACAGTTGGAACTTTTTCATCTTCTTGGGTATCAGTCTGAACTGCTTCATGTGTCTGTTCTTCTTCTTCCATGTCTACATTACCAGAACCTATATCAAATCTTTCTTTGTTGACATAAATAATGCCTAAAAACATTATCAATATTTATTCATATCTCTATGTTTTGATGATCACAAAATGTAAACTCATTAAAACATAAACTTATAAAATAAACAAGTACTTAGTTGTAAATATTCACTTCTGCAACTAAAATCACTTAAGGTATAAATGAACTAATGCTTATTGCATTATATGATCAAAGGAACATTTTCTTAATAACGAGATTTTTTATAAAATGTCAAAAACATTTTATATCTTTTAGAAAAACATTTTTGGTAATAAATAAAAAGGTTGAATTCATTATAAATTTACGAATTCAAATTTTTAACTAAAATCAGTAAAAATGTTTCAGAAAAACCTTCCTCACAAAAAGACAAAACTGGGCAACGGACGGCTTGGGCGGCCCCCTTAATTTTGCTAGGCGGCCCCCTTAAAATTAAGGGGACCGCCCCCTATTTAAGGGGGCCGGCCACGCTCCTGTAGGTTCCAGCTGTCCAGTTTTTCTGCCTATAAATACCAGCCTTCCCCTGGATTTTTACTCAACCTTTTGCACTAAAACTTTCTGTTGTAGATCTCATTTCATATCTTCAAAAAACCTTTGATCATGTAATCTTAAGCATTGGTTTCCAAGTGATCCAAGCTTCCACCATCCAAGTGCAAAAGAAGAATACTTCTATCAATCAAGACTAGAAGTATTATAACTTAGTAGCATCTTGTTACTCAAGTTATTTGTTTTGTATACTTTGTAAATCTTTCATTCATTTGTGTAAAGTGTGTATATAAGTTGTAAATATAAGTGATTAGGCTAGAGTAGTGTGTAGGTAGTGAAGAAGGTGGATAAGTAGTTGTGGAGTAAAAAAGTAGAGTAGAAGTCTTGTAAAGTTGTGAAGTAGAGAAGTCTTGAAGCCGTTGTGAAGCCATAGCCTAGAAGTCGTGAAGCTGTAGCATAAAGGTTGTGTAGCGGTCGTGTTGAAGCCATGAAGTGCTAGTCGTGAAGTCCTAGTGTTGAAGTCGTGAAGCCGTAGCATAGAGGTTGTGTAGCGGTCGTGTTGAAGCCATGAAGTCCTAGTTGTGAAGTCCTAGTGTTAAAGTCGTGAAGTCGTAGCATAGAGGTTATGTAGCGGTCGTGTTGAAGCCATGAAGTCCTAGTCGTGAAGTTCTAGTGTTGAAGTCGTGAAGCCGTAGCTTAGAGGTTGTGTAGCGGTCGTGTTGAAGCCATGAAGTCCTAGTCATGAAGTCCTAGTGTTGGAGTCGTGAAGCCGCAACATAGAGGTTGTGTAGCAGTCGTGTTGAAGTCGTGAAGAAGTCGTGAAGCAGTCGTGAAGCAGTTGTGAAGTAGTCGTGAATAAGTTTTGAAGAAGTTGTGTTGTGAAGTTGTGAGATTGGTTCTAGCTACGATTAGAACTCGACATTTAGCTTTGTGTCGTTAAACCTGTGTAAGCCAAAGTTGTGTACGGTTTTCTCCGCCATAAGGGAGCTTATTGAAGTTGTGAAGAAAACTCTCGAGCTTGGTGCTCGGGGAGTGGAGTAGGGCAAAGAAGGTGTCCTTGTAGCCGAACCACTATAAATCCCTCGTGTATCGGTTAGATCTTTCCATCTCTTACTTACATCTTTATTTATATCCTCATTACTTTTATAACATATAGGCATATATAACTGTTAGTAATAATTAGAAGTTGACTTCACATATAGATCAAATTGAAACTCCATTCAAGAAACCAAAACTTTTACAATCAATTTAAAAGAATACATATATAACTAATAATAAGGTTCAAGTTTTATTTCTCATACAAACTTGAATCTAAGTGTTTTAAAAATAAACAAAGGTTTTCATATTAAAATTAAAAAGACATAAAACTATTCAACCCCCCCCCCTTCTAGTTTTCCACAATTGGTATCAAGAGCCAGGTCAATCAAAATCTTTAAAATATACTGTATTTTAAAACTTGAATCGATCTATGGAATTCGAAAAATATCTAGAAGGGGAATCTTTGCTAAAAGCACCACTATTTGAAAACTATACTTTTCTTGAATGGAAAAATAAATTTGAAACTTATGTGAAATCAATTGATCTAGATCTTTGGCATGTCATTTCGATTGGTGATTTTGAAAGTCAAACAAAAACATATTTTGATAGTCAAACAAAAACAGATTTTGAGAGTCAAACAAAAATGGATTTTGAAAGTCAAATAAAAACGGATTTTGAAAGTCAAATTGAGCATTTGAAAACAAAGAATGACATAAATAATAAAGCTAAAATAATTATTTATAAAACTTTGCCGAAACTTGAATATGAAATAATATTCTTCTGTAAAACGGCAAATGATATTTGGAAAAATCTCTTAAACTTTCATCAAGAAAAATGCCAAGCCAAAGATGAAGATTTTGATCTTGTACATGAATTAGTTATCTTAGAAAATTTAATAGATAAACATTTAGATAAAATAGATACATGTGTTACTAGTTCAAATGTTGTTAATGAAGGTGTTAACGACGAAGACTACATGAATCAACTCCAAAGTGAACTCAATCCAAAATCATGGAGTGACACAGACGAAGGAGAAGATCATCATCCGACTCACCCATCATTCACACGTCGATCATCATCTGAGACATTACGAAGAAAAGCTAGGACGTGAGGTAAGTTCTCTTTTTAAATTTCATAAGTAATTACTTCATGCATATAATCTTATTAATGCCTTAGGATACGCTTAGTCTGATAGGTTGCTTTGCCTTTACACTTTAGTTATATTCGTTCTGTAGCTTAATGAACTAGAAATCCTTTAGTTAGCCCCCCTAAGTATTAGTAAACCAAGCAATCTTCATATTTGGTACTCTTCGATAGGTAAATTTAGGAACTTAATTTCTTCTAAAAAGAGAATGACTACTAGAGAATCTATTGACTAGAAACTCAATTTGACCTAACGGTTGAATTGCTTCTATGTGAGAAGTTGGGTGTGTGTAACCCGTAAAAACGGTCGTGTTTAGCCTGAATTGAGCACCACTAGTAATAGTCTCATACTCATTCTCCAACTTGAATACATTATTCTTCCTAAATATACCTAACGATAGTTTACTGTTATGAACTTTGCTTTTCACTAGAGCTTTTCATTCTTAGATTTATGTCATCTTGCATATATAAAATTTCTAGATGTTTACTTGCTCCTATGTGATTTGACTGCATGCCTTCGTAATTATTTGGTTAGTTGTTGAATGCATTGTCATTATAATAGCTTTTGTTTTTCTCTAACTACTCTGACATGATGTATTTTTGTATTTAGTCATAATACATGCTTAAAAGCCATAGGATATGTAGAAAGAGGTAGCATGTGACAATAGACTTAACCAATACCCTTGAGCATGAGATCTTTTATAAACCACTATTTTTAAACCTATAATTAATGGGACTTATTTTTAAATTTGCAAAATCTTCACATTTTGGAAAAATGATTTTTCAAAAGATTATGACACATTTCTATTTTACATGTTTCACCATCCTACCTTTCTTCCAAACTTGTGTCCATAATTACGTGTTTATCAAAACCAAAGATTAGATAAATATGTTTTCTTTCCTCATAAAAACATTTTGAAATAAAACCAAAACTATTTCATTAAAATATTTTTCACATCCACATAAAAACCCACTTTCAAACATTGTTGAATAATGCCAAAAACATTTCTTTAAATCATGCATGGTGATCTCATATCTGTCATCTATATTTATGTATGTGACATTTATAAGTGAACTAAATTTGAAAATAACCATAATTTATTCACTAAGACCTCACTTGGTACAAGTCTAGAAGTCCATGCTATCACAACTCTACATTTCCATGCACATAGATATTCATTAGGATTATTTAACTAGCTTATTAATCTTCCTAAATATGATACTATGAATTACTTGGTGCTATGTAGTGTTTTCTTGTCTAACATATATATATTACATGCTAAATGAGTTGTTTGCATGCTAGATAATAATGTCTAATGAATATGCTTAGCATACATAAGTTATTAAATCCTAAATTGCCTCAAAAGAAGTTGGACTTGCTTGAAACTAAACCCAAAAACACAACCCTTTCAACAATTTTCTGCCAAAAACCCATTTCCAGTAACCTGGAAATCAGCAGATGGGCGGCCCCCTTAATATTTAAGGGGACCGGCCATCTGATGGTCGAAGGTGATGCTCCCTTTTTCTATTTTTTAGCCCATTTTATCCTATACTTCCCAAAATTCACAAACACATTTTGTCACAAACCACCCACCAAAATTTACCTTCCACAATCACATCATCACTACACCATAAATACCCAACTCCATCATAAATGCTCATCCATATCATCCATCCAAACATGTCATCATCTAACCACCCAAGATCCAAGCCTTCAAAAGTTGCTAAAATCTCAGTGAGGCCCATTTGGAGGAGGAAGCTTGACATTTGCCATAACCCAACAAATGATGTTGTTCAAACTCAACCAACACCTAAACCTCATCCTAATGAACCCTTTCACACACATAACCTATCATCCATATGTCCACCTTCATTCACTCATAATTACCCAAGTTCACAAATGTCTCCACCACCAAAAGTGTCACCACCACTTCCACCAAATAACAACCACTCTCCATTATCATCACCTTCCACTCAACACTTGAAGTTCATTGAAGAACTCAAGGAAGCCCATGAGCTTAATGCTCAACTTGCTTTGCACCTTACTCAAAGCAACTTAGACCCATCACCAGCCATCTCACCATCATTACCATCATCACCACATCACTTGAGTCAAATTGAGAAACATGTCAACAATTGTCCTTGTTGCATCTTTCTCCAAAATCAAACCATCCCCTTAAATGAGCGTCTCACTTGGATTGAGTATCTTCTCACTAGATCTAATCCAACACCACCACTTGAACAACATCAAAACCCTCATTTAACATGGTCAAGTCCAAGCTCTCCACCTCCAATTCCTCCATCAACACTCTCTCCAACATCCATACACCCAAACTTACAACCCTATTAATCCAATATTTCTACCCCCTCTTTACCATCATCTATCCAAAATAATTCAAGTTTTTCATGTCTCAAGCAAGTCAAATGGATCTCTTAGGCAATTTAAAATTTTCTACTTATTGTATGCTATAAGCAAAATATGTGTTGTATCAATAATTATGTTTTTAACATAATTATTTTCAACTAATGAATGCTTTATTTCTTGTCTTTAATATATGATTGTTATGCTTATTGCTTGTATACTAAATATCATGATATATATACATGCTTGATGATTAATAACATGCTTATTCCATAATATGTTTTAAATGTATGCATGCGTATTTAACATTTTTATGCCACTATTTAATCATTCTTGATGTACATGATTCAAATGAAGCTTGCTGCAAAAACACCCTAAAAATGACACTTTTCTGGAAATTTTTCAAATTTGGTCGCCTGGGAAAACACCAGATGGGCGGCCCCCTTAATTCCCTAGGCGGTCCCCTTAATTTTAAGGGGGCCGGCCTACAATTAAGGGGACCGGCCATCCGGGCAGTAAAATTTACTGTTTTCTTTTGCATCTTGCAACCCCTTTTATCTAGCCCCAGCTATCATTTCTCTTAAAGGACGAACTGGTATTGGAATTTTACCACAAAACCTCCAAACCTTACCTAAATAAACCATCACCTCCATCAAACACCCATTTTCATTCACCATGCTATCACCAAAATCATCTCTAAGACACCAAAACTCCATCACCACCACCTCAATGTTCATCCCCAAGTGCACCAAATGCACCATCAAAAACACCCTCCACTCATGGCACATCATCTTCATCCATACCTTCCACTTCATCCATCAATAACCACATCAACTCACACCTATCATCACCACCATCAAGAGCATCAACTCCACCTCCTACTCAAGAACCTCCATTCACCCAACTTGTCATTTCCATATCACCAATAACACCTCTTGATGCTCATTTCTCATCATCACCAATACCACCACCATGCTTTCCCATCCCTTGGGCTTTACTTGAAGCCCATGGAGACAATTGCCTTTGTTGCATCAACAACCGAACCATCATCTTTGGTCTTAGAGATGAGATACACTACATGTTTTCATCCTTTGAACACATGCTTAACAACCAACCTCCACCACAACCTCCACCATTTTCACCCACTACACCACCACCACCTTCATTCTCACCAAATTAAGCATATGCAATGCTTAATCAAAAATAATTTTTCAAACCATTTTGTGTGCAAGCCCCATGGAAGATCATGTACTCCTAGAATGATTATGTAGATTGCATTACTTACTAGGTAATGTAGGATTGAATATAATCTTGGATGGTTGTGTATTGATACACAACATTTTTAATGAACGTCTTTATATGCGTGCTTATTTTTGCTATATATATGCTTGTGCTTCTAATATTTTTCTTGCAAGTATTCCATATATCGATTCCTTGGTGCCCTCAAACGAAGGGGAGCACACATCAAGGGGGAGTTCTCGTTCCGACAAATTTTGTCTCTAAAACTTGTCGGCTCAATCTTTTTGATGCTACAAAAAGGGGGAGAAGTGAATATAAACTCACTAAATACTTGTCCAAAAATAACTTTTTGGATTTAATGAGTTTTAGTTTTGTAATCATCAAAAAGGGGGAGATTGTTGACATAAATAATGCCTAAAAACATTATCAATATTTATTCATATCTCTATGTTTTGATGATCACAAAATGTAAACTCATTAAAACATAAACTTATAAAATAAACAAGTACTTAGTTGTAAATATTCACTTCTACAACTAAAATCACTTAAAGTATGAATGAACTAATGCTTAATGCATTATATGATCAAAGAAACATTTTCTTAATAACTAGATTTTTTATAAAATGTCAAAAACATTTTATATCTTTTAGAAAAACATTTTTGGTAATAAATAAAAAGGTTTAATTCATTATAAATTTATTAATTCAAATTTTTAACCAAAATCAGTAAAAATGTTCCAGAAAAACCTTCCTCACAAAAAGACAAAACTGGGCAACGGACGACTTGGGCGGCCCCCTTAATTTTGCTAGGCGGCCCCCTTAAAATTAAGGGGACCGCCCCCTTATTTAAGGGGGCCGGCCACGCTCCTGTAGGTTCCAGCTGTCCAGTTTTTCTGCCTATAAATACCAGCCTTCCCCTGGATTTTTACTCAACCTTTTGCACTAAAACTTTCTGTTGTAGATCTCATTTCAAATCTTCAAAAAACCTTTGATCATGTAATCTTAAGCATTGGTTTCCAAGTGATCCAAGCTTCCACCATCCAAGTGCAAAAGAAGAATACTTCTATCAATCAAGACTAGAAGTATTATAACTTACTAGCATCTTGTTACTCAAGTTATTTGTTTTGTATAATTTGTAAATCTTTCATTCATTTGTGTAAAGTGTGTATATAAGTTGTAAATATAAGTGATTAGGCTAGAGTAGTGTGTAAGTAGTGAAGAAGATTGTTGGGAATTAAATATTCTGAAGTTAGAATATCGGAAAATACTTTAAGAAGAAGGTACTGCTAGTTCATGATCAAGGTACTGCTAGAACAAGAAGGTACTGCTAGTTCAAGTAGAAGGTACTGCTAGTAGAAAATGGTACTGCTGATCAATGAGTCATAGAGCTGCTACAAGGATAAGATCGAAAAGGATATTATTTGTATGAGTCACTCTTATGCAAAAATAATATCTAGATATGTTCTCAGTCAACAAGTTGATGCATGTGCTTTCATTAATTCATTTGAACAACTTGAGAGATATAATCTTCCATACGCTAGCTCGACTTGATCTTTTGTAAGACAAGTGTTGATTAGACAAAAAGCAATATTGTAAGAGATCTCTTGGACTATAAAAGAGATCTTAGACTAGTGATTATGTGTGTGAATATACGAACTCATATCTGTTAAGACATAGAACAAACAAAAACATATATCACAAATCTAGAAACATAAAGATTCAAGGTCTTTGTAAACCTAGTGATAAATTCAAGATCACTCGTATTATTTTGAATAATATTGAATCGTTTGGTGATAAACTTTCTTTGTTCATTGTTAAGTAACAAACATAATTCTTCCATTTCCATAACATACATAACCTTCTAAGTGTGATTAAGTAAATTCCGCGTACTTAATCATATAAACTCAATATATCATTACACACAAAGTATACAAGGTTTAACCACCTTAACCGTGTGTCGAATCCTCTCAGTTGGTATCAGAGCTCAGGCTGATATAATTGAATTAGAAGAAACAAGACATGGATGCACATGATGCTCAAACAAATGTTGCTGCAAAGTTGCCCATGATCAAACCAAATGAGTTTGAGTTATGGAGGATGAGAATTGAGCAATATTTCATGGTCCAAGATTACACTCTTTGGGATATCATTATATATGGTGATTCTTTTTCACCAAGCTATTCAGATGTTGTCCTAGAAGGTAAAACACTTAGGAAAAGAAATACTGGACCAGTTTCAAATGAAGAAAAGATACTGAAGAGAAATGATCAGAAAGCAAGAAATTTATTGCTTATGACAATTCCTAGTGAACAGATGTTATCTTTTAACAAGTATCTTGATGCAAAAACTCTTTTTGAAGAGATTTGTGCATATTTTGGTGGTAATGAAACTACCAAAAAGACACAGAAGACATTACTAAAGCAACAATTTGAAAACTTTACTGCTTTTAGTAATGAGTCTCTTGATAAGCTATTCTCAAGGTTACACAAGCTTGTCAGTCAGTTGGCTGTGTTGGGTGTTGAGACAGAGAAGGAAGATCTCAACATGAAGTTTTTGAGAAGTCTACCTGATGAGTTCCATACTCATGTTATTTTCTGGATGAACAAACCAGACATTGAAACAATGAAGCTCAATGATTTGTACAACAACTTCAAAATTGTTGAACAAAGTCTTAGAAAGTCTGGAACTTATGGTACTAGTTCTGAGAATGTGGCACTTTTGTCATCTCCTAGTATTGGTAAGTCTGAAGAGGTAGAAGAAGTTGAAGGTGTTTCTAATGCTACTTATGGTGGTCCTTCTACTAGTTCAAAAAGGGATATTGCTGGACTTGGAGATCCAACATTTTATGCCTTTATAACCAGTCAAGCTAGTGGTTCTCCTCTAAATCATGAAGACCTTGAGCAGGTTGATGGTGATGATTTGGAAGAGATGGACATCAAATGGCAGGTTGCTTTGCTTAGCATGAGGGCCAAGAAGCATTGGCAGAGAACTGGGAAGCAAATTACCATAAATGGTAATGACACTGTTGGGTTTGACAAGAAGAAAGTGAAATGTTTCAACTGTCATAGGTTGGGACACTTTGCTAAGGAGTGTAGAAGCCCAAGGAAGCAGGAAAATAGAAACACATGGTATAAGTAAGATAGGAGAAAGGAAGTTACTGTTGAAGAGCCAAAAGCTATGTTGGCTATTGATGGTATTGGTTATGATTGGAGCTCTATGGCTATTGAAGAAGAAGCACCACCAAATGCTGCTCTTGTGGCCAATGAATTTGCTCTAATGGCCTTTTCTGATTCAGAGGTAAATTCTATTCAAAATTGTACTGAATCATGTCCTAATCTTAAAGCTTATGAAGACCTTAGTAAGAGATTTGATGCTCATAGAGAAGAGCTAATTGATGCTCTTTTTAATTTAGCTAATCACAAACGAGGTCTAGGTGTTGTAGAAAAATAAGTCTTAGATTTTAAAAGTAATGAATCTAATTTTACTAATGACATCAATATACTAAAAAATGACATTAAGATCAGAGATGAGTGTATTGTTGAGTTGAATGATTCATTAGCTAAACACAAAAATGAAAGAGAAAATGTTAAGATATCTGTGGATGTTTTGGCTCATGCCTCAAATGGATTCAATAAGCTTTGGGAAGCTCAAGTAATTGATAAGGTTAATTCTGGTGTTGGATTTAAGTCTGTCCCCCCCACCATACAGAGTTGTTCATTCACCTCCAGGTATTGATTTAGCACACACAGGATTAGCTGAGTTTCAAGAACCAATCATGGAATATGGTTCTAAGGCCACTAAGAGTCCTAAGATAGAAAAGGTAAGTAAAAGTTTAGATAAAACTTTATCTTCTCAGGACAAGGTGTCCTTTGTTAAGAAAGGAGATGCTATAGTTGTTGAAGATTGTACAACTGATAGTGATGATGATGATGATGAACAGGTTATGTCTAAACCTGTATTGGTTAAGAAAGTAGGAACAAGTGTTCCTAAGATAGTCAATCACAACACTAACAGGCCTAAGTCAAATGTTAAGACTGTTAGGAAACCAGTTAGATATTGTGAACAATATAGAACTACAAACAAGCCCAAAGGCAACCAAAGGAATTGGAATGGCCTTAAGTCTCATCAACTAGGTGATGACTTTGCTTTTTACAACAAAGCTTGTTACACATGTGGTAGTTTTGACCATCTTGCAGCTTTCTGCAATCAATGGGTAACTGGGTATGAAAACAATAGGGTGAACTACAAAAGGCAAACTCCTCACACTCACTTTCACTCTAACACTCATAGAACTAAACCCAGAACAGTCTCAAATAAGTTTGGACCAAAAGGTCTTGATAGACAAAAAGGTCCTGCTAATACAGACAAAAAGGTACTGCCAGTACAAATAAAAGGTACGGGTAAAACAAAAGGTACTGTTAGACCTTTGATGACTGTTAACCCAAAATCAACAGCTAAGGATGCAAAAACAACTTTCAAACATGCATCTACAACTGTTCTAAGGCAAATTCAAACAAAGGCAGTGGTCCACAAACAAATTTGGAGACCAAAGGGTGTGACTTCAAAGCTAGCAGTCACTTCTGCTAAGCATGTTACTCACTCTGCTGCTAAGGGAAATAGGGCAAATGCTGTTAAGGCCTCAGCATGTTGGATTCTTAAATCCAATGTTGCATCAACAGTTCTCAAAAGATTATACTTTATTGATGCAAGAGGCAGATCCAAGTCAGTAATGGCTTGGATCCCCAAAGAAAACTAACACTCTTATTTGTGTGCAGGAACATTCAACTGATAAACAAGAAGATCAAGGATACTCAGATAGTGGATGTTCAAGGCACATGACAGTTATCTTTCAGATTTTCAATCTTTCAATGGAGGATATGTTACCTTTGGAGGTGGTTTTCGTGGCAAAATTTCTGGTAAAGGTACAATCAAAACTGGAAATTTAGATTTTGAAGATGTGTACTATGTACAAGAGCTAAAGTATAATATTTTTAGTGTCTCACAAATGTGTGACAAAAAGAACAATGTTCTCTTTACTGACACTGAATGTCTTGTTCTCTCTAAGGATTTTAAGATGCCTGATGAAAATCAAGTGCTTCTTAGAATTCCTAGAAAGGCCAATATGTATAGTGTTGATATGAAGAACATTATTCCTAAAAAGGATTTAACTTGTCTTGTTGCAAAAGCCACATTGGATGAATCAATGTTATGGCATAGAAGGCTTGGTCCTATTAATTTCAAAACCATAAATAAAATTGTTAAGAATGGTTTGGTAAGAGGTTTACCTCACAAAAGATTTGAAAATGATCAAACATGCATTGCTTGTCTAAAAGGCAAACAACACAAAGCCACTTGTAAGCCCAAGATTTTTAACTCTATCAATCAGTCATTGTTTATGCTTCATATGGACTTATTTGGACCTATTTCAGTAAGGAGTATGCAACATAAGAAATATTGTCTTGTTATAACTGATGACTATAGCAGATTTACATGGGTTTTCTTTTTAGTGTCTAAGGATGAAACATCAAGCACTCTTAAGACTTTCATAACAGAAATAGAAAACCTAGTAAGCAAGAAAGTAAAAGTCATTAGGTGTGATAATGGGACAGAATTCAAAAATAGAGTTATGGATGATTTCTGCAAAGAAAAAGGTATTAGGAGAGAATATAGTGTTGCTAGAACTCCACAACAGAATGGAGTGGCTGAAAGAAAGAATAGAACATTAATTGAAGCTGCTAGAACAATGTTAGCTGATTCTAAGCTACCTATAATCTTTTGGGCAGAGGCAATTAACACTGCTTGCTATGTTCAAAATAGAGTTTTAGTTGTGCAGCCTCACAATAAGACATCATATGAACTCTTTAATGGTAGAACTCCTGAAATAGGATTTCTTAGACCTTTTGGATGTCATGTGACAATTCTCAATACCTTAGACCATTTAGGAAAATTTGATGGTAAAGTAGATGAAGGTTTCTTAGTTGGATATTCTCTTGTTAGCAAAGCTTTTAGAGTTTACAACTTAAGAACTGAGAAAGTACAAGAAGAACTACATGTGAAGTTTCTGGAAAACAAATCCAATGTAGTAGGCCAAGGACCAAAATGGATATTTGATCTTGAGTATCTAACAAATTCTATGAATTATATACCTTTTGTTGCAGAAACTAATGATTTTTCAGGTTCACAAGCAACAAATGAGACAGAGTTAGAAAAGGATCAACATGATGGCACAATGCCAATATGGTCAAATGCAAGTGTGGAATCAACTTCAACAAATGATGTATCTTCTTCTAGTAAAGCTAAAGAAGATGTTGAAGATGACAACAAAGATGATGGAACAAAGGAACAACTCAATATTTCAAATATTGATGGTACTGCTGACACAGAGCAAGGTACTGCTAGTATCTATAAAGGTACTGTTAGTACATTTGGAGGTACGGCTAGTTCATTTGAAGATACTGCTGGTCCTTCAAATTCAAGAGAAGCAGAGTTCCAAGAAGATGAAGTGGATTTGGGTAATCTTCCACCATCTTATCAAGTTCCTTCTACACCACACACAAGGATTCACAAAGTTCACTCCCTGGATAATGTGATTGGAGATGTACAATCAGGTGTGAAGACAAGGAAACAATTGATGTCTTCAGACCAACAAGGGCTTCTTGATGCCCTTTATGCTTCAAAACAGCATGAGGTTTCAAACTCTTGTTTGTTTGTATGTTTTCTCTCTCAAAAGGAACCAAAGAACATTCTTACAGCCCTAGATGATTCAAGCTGGGTAGAGGCTAGTTGATTTACCTAGGAATGAAAAGGTGATTGGCACTAGATGGGTTTTTAAGAACAAAAGGGATGAAAGAGGGATAGTTATTAGAAATAAGGCTAGATTAGTAGCCCAAGGGTACACACAAGAAGAAGGGATAGATTATGATGAAGTTTATGCTCCAGTAGCAAGGATTGAGGCAATTAGGCTGTTTCTAGCTTATGCTTCATTTTTAGGCTTCACAGTCTACCAAATGGATGTCAAGAGTGCATTTTTATATGGTACAATTGGAGAAGAGGTGTATGTTTCACAACCTCCAGGCTTCATTGACCCTGACCATCCAAACAAAGTGTACAGAGTAATGAAAGCTCTACATGGCCTACATCAGGCACCAAGAGCTTGGTATGAAACATTTGCTTCCTATTTATTAGAAAATAGATTTCAAAGAGGAAAGATTGATCAGACACTTTTCATCAAACAGCACAAGAAGGATCTTCTGTTAGTGCAGGTGTATGTGGATGACATTATCTTTGGATCTACAAGGAAGGAAATGTGTTTAGAGTTCGAGAAGCTTATGCATGATAAGTTTCAGATGAGTTCTATGGGAGAACTCACATTCTTTTTGGGTTTGCAAATTAAACAATCATCTGAAGGCATTTTTATCTCCCAAGATAAATATGTTGCAGAAATTCTTAAAAAGTTTCAATTTGCTGATTCAAAAATGGCAAGCACACCAATGGACTCAGAGAAGCATCTTTTGAAAGATGAAGATGGAGAGAATGTAGATGTTCACACTTACAGATCTATGATAGGCTCTTTGATGTATCTTACATCATCTAGACCTGACATCATGTTCCCTGTTTGTGTTTGTGCAAGATTTCAAGTTATTCCAAAGGTTTCTCATTTAACTGCAGTCAAGAGAATTTTTAGATATCTCAAAGGACAACCAAGTTTGGGTATATGGTATTCTAGAGACTCTCCTTTTGATTTGGTAGCATTTTCGGATAGTGATTATACTGGTGCTAGCTTGGACAGAAAGTCAACAACTGGAGGATGTCAATTCCTTGGATGTAGACTTGTCTCATGGCAGTGTAAGAAGCAAAAAAATGTGGCAAATTCAACAACTGAAGCTGAATATATAGCTGCTGCAAGTTGCTGTGCTCAAGTCTTATGGCTTCAAAACCAACTTCTTGACTATAGGTACAATTTCTTAAACACTGTTATTCATATTGATAATAGTAGTACAATTTGTATTATTAGAAATCCAGTGCAACATTCTAAAACAAAACACATTGAAATTAGACATCACTTTATTAGAGATTGCAATGAGAAAAGATTAATTCAAGTAATGAAAATTGCTTCAGAATATAATTTTGCAGATCTACTTACAAAAGCTTTTGATGTTGGAAGATTTGAGTACTTGGTAGCAAGTATTGGAATGCTTAATCTTTAAAATTTTCAAATGATGTGTTTATGTACATAAATTTTTGTTGGTACTGCTGGATTTATAAGGTACTGCTAATATATCATAAAGTACTGCTAAGCACACAAGGTGCTGCTAGTATAAATTTACATTGTGATATTCATATAGTTGGTCTTATGATTATTCTAATGCAAGACATGTACTTTGTATTTTGTTCTTTTGGTTTTAGACTAACTATTTCAGGTATGAATATGTGAACACAAAGGAGATTTCAAGTGAAATGGGAGCAGCAGAATGCTTATCCAGTTGCTAACATAGTAGGTTTATGATGGACTGAGTTTAGGAATTTAAACTCCTTAAAACTTCTTTCTTGAAACCTAGTTATGATATTTCACATTGAATTGATGACTTAGTTGATCAGATAGTAACTGATGCAACTCAC
The DNA here is from genome assembly GCA_021014915.2 of Artemisia tridentata subsp. tridentata. NCBI lineage: Eukaryota > Viridiplantae > Streptophyta > Magnoliopsida > Asterales > Asteraceae > Artemisia > Artemisia tridentata. The sequence goes on along the minus strand of CP139508.1, from coordinate 233,273,094 downwards.
TTTCTATCATTTTATACTTTCAAGTATAATGAGTAAGTCTAAGGACATCTGATAGAAAGAACAGCTAGTAAAAGTGAATCTAACACTTGTGTTAGAGATAACAATTACTATGAGCTGGAAACCCTGTTAGGAAAATTCTTTGAATGAGTTTATCTTTATACAGGCAGTTATTTATAACTGAAAAACATTGGTTCTCACACAACCAGAGGTTTCTTTAAACCGAAATTTTGATTAAGTGTCTGTTATACGCTTGATCCCTTCAAAATGGTTGAAAGTAGTATGATTTTTCAATTCTAAAATCATGAACATACTGCTAAGTCAAATGATTTCTTAAACAAGGATTTTCAAGAGATTCACAAAAACCATCCATTGATGGATCATGAATCAAAATGTCCACTGATTCACCTCTCATAGGAGTTAACACACCTAGAAGTGATGAGGGCAGCAACTTAAACTTTTAAGGAATTGATGGCTTCATGTACAATATTGTCTGACAACAAGTTCACATTGATAGATCAGTCAAAGGTACATAGTGAGATCTTCCAAACAAGGGGAGGATGAAACAAAAGTTATTTGCTTCAGGGGAGGTTACAATCTCAGGGAAGGAAATAATTGCCCAGAAAAGGAAGAATAATCCAAGAAAAGGAAGGAGAAGATAAGAGCATACAAGATAATGACATAGAGGTTGAAAATGACAAGAATAGATCATATATTCAGAAGGGATGAAGCATTCCTAAAGGAGAAAGTTCTATCTAGATCAAACGAAGGAAAGTTTCAATTTCAGTTCATTATGTTTGTTCATCACTTGCAAAGGCATGCTGATAGATGATTTCACTTGTTGAAATCATTGCCTCTTACAATTCCTCCATCCAAGGAAATTGCACCATCTTTTGGTTCAATGTTTTGATATTGCTGAAGTCAAAGAAGAACAAAGCAGATCAGTTCAGAATAAGAAGAATAGTTCAGATTCATGAAGTGTTTGAAAGATCTTCTCAAGTCCTCATTTAATTCAGAAAACATGTTTCAAATGATTCACATGTTTAGGGGAGGATTGTTGGGAATTAAATATTCTGAAGTTAGAATATCAGAAAATACTTTAAGAAGAAGGTACTGCTAGTTCATGATCAAGGTACTGCTAGAACAAGAAGGTACTGCTAGTTCAAGTAGAAGGTACTGCTAGTAGAAAATGGTACTGCTGATCAATGAGTCATAGAGCTGCTACAAGGATAAGATCGAAAAAGATATTATTTGTATGAGTCACTCTTATGCAAAAATAATATCTAGATATGTTCTCAGTCAACAAGTTGATGCATGTGCTTTCATTAATTCATTTGAACAACTTGAGAGATATAATCTTCCATACGCTAGCTCGACTTGATCTTTTGTAAGACAAGTGTTGATTAGACAAAAAGCAATATTGTAAGAGATCTCTTGGACTATAAAAGAGATCTTAGACTAGTGATTATGTGTGTGAATATACGAACTCATATCTGTTAAGACATAGAACAAACAAAAACATATATCACAAATCTAGAAACATAAAGATTCAAGGTCTTTGTAACCCTAGTGATAAATTCAAGATCACTCGTATTATTTTGAATAATATTGAATCGTTTGGTGATAAACTTTCTTTGTTCATTGTTAAGTAACAAACATAATTCTTCCATTTCCATAACATACATAACCTTCTAAGTGTGATTAAGTAAATTCCGTGTACTTAATCATATAAACTCAATATATCATTACACACAAAGTATACAAGGTTTAACCACCTTAACCGTGTGTCGAATCCTCTCAAGGTGGATAAGTAGTTGTGGAGTAAAGAAGTAGAGTAGAAGTCTTGTAAAGTTATGAAGTAGAGAAGTCTTGAAGCTGTTGTGAAGCCATAGCCTAGAAGTCGTGAAGCCGTAGCATAGAGGTTGTGTAGCGGTTGTGTTGAAGCCATGAAGTCCTAGTCGTGAAGTCCTAGTGTTGAAGTCGTGAAGCCGTAGCATAGAGGTTGTGTAGCGGTCGTGTTGAAGCCATGAAGTCCTAGTTGTGAAGTCCTAGTGTTGAAGTCGTGAAGTCGTAGCATAGAGGTTATGTAGCGGTCGTGTTGAAGGCATGAAGTCCTAGTCGTGAAGTTCTAGTGTTGAAGTCGTGAAGCCGTAGCATAGAGGTTGTGTAGCGGTCGTGTTGAAGCCATGAAGTCCTAGTCATGAAGTCCTAGTGTTGGAGTCGTGAAGCCGCTGCATAGTGGTTGTGTAGCAGTCGTGTTGAAGTCGTGAAGAAGTCGTGAAGCAGTCGTGAAGCAGTCGTGAAGCAGTCGTGAAGCAGTTGTGAAGTAGTCGTGAATAAGTTGTGAAGAAGTTGTGTTGTGAAGTTGTGAGATTGGTTCTAGCTACGATTAGAACTCGACATTTAGCTTTGTGTCGTTAAACCCGTGTAAGCCAAAGTTGTGTACGGTTTTCTCCGCCATAAGGGAGCTTATTGAAGTTGTGAAGAAAACTCTCGAGCTTGGTGCTCGGGGAGTGGAGTAGGGCAAGGAAGGTGTCCTTGTAGCCGAACCACTATAAATCCCTCGTGTCTCGGTTAGATCTTTCCGTCTCTTAGTTACATCTTTATTTATATCGTCATTACTTTTATAACATATAGGCATATATAACTGTTAGTAATAATTAGAAGTTGACTTCACATATAGATCAAATTGAAACTCCATTCAAGAAACCAAAACTTTTACAATCAATTTAAAAGAATACATATATAACTAATAATAAGGTTCAAGTTTTATTTCTCATACAAACTTGAATCTAAGTGTTTTAAAAATAAACAAAGGTTTTCATAATAAAATTATAAAGACATAAAACTATTCAACCCCCCCTTCTGGTTTTCCACATTCTTCTTCTTCATTTTGCCTCCCCTGAAAACTTGATCCATCCTTGTCTTTACCAAATTTCCTCCCCTGTTTGGAAGAATTTCCACCATCAGCATCATCTGAATCATCTGAGTCATCACTAGAAGAATCATCATCCAATACCATTCTTGCCCTTTTCTGCTTGAGTTGATCTTTCAGCTTTTTCACCTTTAAAGATAACATGTTAAAAATTTTAGCAGAATTCTCCTTGTGGGCTTTGAGCTCCTCCTTGGTGCTTGTAAGATCTGTCTCCAAACTATCAACTTTGGCAACTAGCTTGGTACATAATTCCATCAATGCATTTTGTTTAGAGCTACCCTCATCACTTCTAGCTGTGTGACCTGCTAGGAGAGGTGAATCATGGGGAAAGGATCTAGGAATCACTCTGGGTGTTTCCCTTCTCCTATAAGTGATGTGAAATTGGGATGTTTGGGTTCTTTCAAGTACTTGAGTGGATGTGTGATGGGGATCAGTTGGAACTACTGACCCTTCACCCAACTCAGTTTGAAGCATTTGAGGAAACAATGGAACTGGTTCCCCTTGAAAAAGTCTACTAGCCATAGCCATATTTTGAAAAACTTTTGATTGAAGGCTAGAAGTAACAAAAATTTCTATTGGTTTTGTAAGCAGGTATGTCTTTTTATTCAAAAGTGTTTGAACAAACCTTGGATACATTAGAAACTTGGTTTTGCTGTTTACATTAGATGCCATACCCTCAAAAATAAATTTTGAAAAGTTAAAAACCTTGTTTGTAGACAAACAAATGAGAGCAATAGCAATATTGCTACTGAACTGCTCCCAAGCAGTCTTTTTAGGACTTAAACAATGTAAAAGGGTATGTATCAAAAATCTCCATTGAGGTGAGAAACATCCTTTTTGAAAAGTTCATTTGTGTTCGGATGTATCATACCCCATTTTGGTAAGTTCCTGCCATATTTTAGTGTTGTGCATAGTATTGATACCATCTGAGTCTTTTAGTTTAAGATGTCTCCTAATTATAAACTCGGTAACAACAAAGGATACACCATCCACTTCAGAATGAATTTCTAAGTCCCCATCTTCACTAGTCAAGACAGTAGCATTCTGCCAGAACTGTGTGATGTGAGAGACATAAAGAGTGGGAGAAACAGTTAGAGCATACCTTATGTGAGAGTGGTTTAGAAAGTCCACAATCTCATAAAATTTTGGTCCATCTCCGTCCTCTGTTTTCTCAAGAAACGCAACCTGATTGTGACGCTTAACAAATTCCAATCCAGCCATTTTTAGTGATGAAAAATGAAATATTATAGCAATAAGATGATCGTTTAAATTGGAATTGAGGTTTTATGTAGCCTATTGGAGGTTATAGGTACTGTTTAAGGTTTTGCGAAATAAGCGTATGAGATAAATTATCTTTAGAAATAGAATAAATAAATTTATGGTAAAAAGATAATTATCTTCTAGAAAAATCCCTATAAATACCTTAAGAATAACGGTTTTACCTCAACGGCTATAAAATTAATTACTGACAGATTTTTACAACGGCTAGTTGAGCCGTACTAACATTGTACTAACCGTACCAACTGTTGAAAATTTTTTGTTGAGCCGTATGAACTTATTGAAAAGAATTTTAAAATATCATGGCTCAAACATAGTTTTTAGCAAACTATCAGCTATCAACGGATTTGATATGTCTTTACCAATAGCCGTTTGCTTTGGACTAGCCAACTCTTCACAGTTAAATATGGTGAGCTGATAACCATACAATTTTTGGTAAATTGTCAACCATCAACGGATTTGATTAGTCTTTACCAGAAACCGTTTGCTCTGGACTAGTTGGTTCTTATGTGGGTTAGACATGGTGAACCAATTACCATTTGTTGTGTGCAAAGATCACACACTCAGCTTCAAATCACCATATAGTCCAAAACATAAAGCATTTAATTCCTTGGTACTTATCATCCAAAATCTGCAAGTGTTAGTCCAAAAACAAAGAAACAAGATACAAGCATATGACTAACAATGCACATAACAAGAAAAATTAATTTCCTTGTGGAACCCAAGCCAAAACAGACTTAGGCTTTCCTCTTGCATCAACATAATTCATTCTTTTCAAAACAATTTTAGCACCACTGGGTTTGATGGGTCTCCAAACCCAACATGCTGATGCATTCACTCCATTTCCCATATTTCCCTTAGTAGTGTTTTTATTGACACCAGTACCAATTACTCTGCTAGCAGTTGGAACTGCTGGCTTAGTAGTTGTTACCTTGGGTTTCCAAACTTGGTTTTTCACTACTTGTCTGTTTTGAAATGGTCTTTTAACAGTTGTTGGTGCTGATTTGGAAAACATTTTTGCACCTTGAACTGTTGGCCTTGAGTGAATAGGTCTAATTGGTCTGACAGGCTGAACTGCTGGTCTAGCAGTATGAACTGCTTTGGGTCCAGACCTTAAAAGAACTGATCTAGGTATCATTCTAGTGTTTGTTGGGTGAGTGGGAGGTCTAACAGTGTTCACCCTAGGACTTGAATACCTATTTACCCATTTATCACAAAAGGCTGCAAGATGGTCAAAACTACCACACGAATAACAAGCTTTCCTATAGCAGACAAAATCATCCCCTAATTGGTGAGATTTGAGGTCATTCCAATTCCTTTGGTTACCTCTTGGCTTGTTTGTGGTTCTATACATTTCTGCATACCTAACTGTTGGTCTAAAAGGTTTGGCATTTGATCTAGGCCTAACAGTCTCAGGTTTAACCATCTTTGGAACTTTTGGTTCCTCTACTTTAACACTAACAGGCTTAACCATAGCCTGATTATCCTCATCATCAGAAGTCCATTCCTCAATGGTTGGAGCATCTGAGTCCTTAGCTGAGGACACCTTATCCTCAGAAAATGAGGCATCACTTACACTTTCATACACAGGTTTATCAACTACATTCTTTTTAGGTTGAGGACCATATTTAAGCTCAGGTAGTTGAAATTCAGGTAGTCCTATGTGTTCTAAGTCTATGCCTGGGGGTGTTGGAATTCCTCTATAGGGAGGTGGAACTGACTTATAACCTAGGCCTGACTTAGCTTTATTAAGGATCTGACACTCAACAATCTTACTAACACCCTAAGTTGCAAATTCTAGTGTGTCAACAGTCATTTGAATGTTCTCCTTTGCTTTCTTAACCTGTTCTAGCTCATGTTTCAACACACTAATTTCATTCTCTCTAAACATTAAGTCTCTCTTAACAATAATCATATCATCAGAAAACTTTGACTCATTACTTTTATAATGAACAATTTGTTCTTCTAATACAGCTAAAGCGCTCTTATGATTTGCTAAGTTAAAAGCAGTTTGGGTTAGCTCTTTTCTCTGATCCTCATATCTTTTCTTAAGAGTTTCTAGATCTTTTAAAGCTTCACAAGATTTAGAACATTTAGAAACTTGTACCTCAGAGTCTGAAAATGCCATGAGAGCAATCTCTGTAGATGCTTCTGCTTCCTCCTCTGCAATGTAGCTCCAGTCAAACCCTAAGCCATCAATGGCAACCATGGCTTTTGAGCTTGAATCAGTAACCTCCACAACCCTTGACTTGCTTCCATATCCTCTACTCTTTCCATCTTGTTGGCTTGGCAATCTGCACTCCCTTGAATAATGACCTTTCTTGTGGCAATTGAAACACTCAATCTTGGACTTGTCATACCCTGCAACATCATTGCTGTCTATGACAATCTTCTTGCCAGTCTTCTTCAAAAATCTCTTAGCTCTCAAGCTGAGAAGAGAGAGCTGCCACTTGATATCCATCTCTTCAATATCATCTTCATCAATCTCTTGAAGATCTGAATGAGTCAACATACTTCCATTGTGCTGAGTAGTCAAGAAAGCACAATAAGTATTCTCATCCAAGAGTCCATTAGTACTGCTTGAAGTGCTACCAGTACCAATATTGGAACTAGCAGTACCAACTGCTCCAGTCACTTGAACTTCTTCATCTGGACTTGAGGTACCGGGAGTTGATACAAAAGCTAAATTCCCAGAGCTTGAGCTTGAGCTTGATCTAGCAGACTTCTTAATATCATGTTCAACTATCTTGAAGTTGCTATAGAGATCCATTAAGCTCATGGAATCTATATCAGGCTTATTTTTCCATACAACCACATGCATAGCCCATTCAGCTGGTAGACTCCTCAGAAATTTGGAGTTGAGATCTTCCTAAGGCATCTCAATTCCTAGAACAGCCAATTGACTCACTAGTTTTTGAATTCTATTAAACATATGATCTAGTGACTCGTTGCTTGTTGCTGAAAAATTCTCAAACTGTTGCTTGAGAAGGGTCTTCTGAGTTTTCTTAGTGGCTTCGTTCCCACCATATCTTGCAACAATAGCTTCAAAAAGGGTTTTAGCACACTTAAACTTGCTAAAGTTCAACAACTAATCATTGGGAATAGTCATCAGAAGCAAACTTCTCGCCTTAACATCATTCTTGTGCTGTGCCTTCTCTTCAGTAGTGGTTGGCTTAGTTTGCAACTTAGTTTCAGTGACACCCTCAACAACGGTTGTTGTAGTTGTAGGTTTGAACGAATTCCCATCCTCAATAATCTCCCAGAGAGTATAATCTTGAACTTGGAAGAACTGCTCAATTCTTAATCGCCACATATCGAACTCATTGGGTTTAAGCATTGGAAGCTTAGCAGCAATATTAGTCTGACTTGTTGTTGTCTCCATGTCCATCTTTTCTTGAACAAATTCGTCTGGATCTTCTAAACCAAAGTATCAGTAACCTGTCTCTGATACCACTTGACCGGATCTACACACACTCCTTGTGTTAGATGTATACTTTGAATGATGTCTAGTCTAGCACGCGGAATTTACTAGCTAGCACTTAGAAAATTTGTTTGTTTGTGTTTTTTATTAACGAATCAACAATGAATGAATAATGAACACAATATACTTCAACTTTAACGATTCAATATTATTAATGAATAATACGAGTGATCTCCTATCACTAGGGTTTTCAACCTTGAATCCTAACAAAACAATCATACGTACCAAAACTTTAACCTAGGCAATCCTTTTATAGACTAAGGATTCCTTTACTAGATAACTATCAACCTAATCGTATAAGATATACACAATATCTTTTCTATAATTATCTTACACAAAAACATAAACCGTACTAACTTCTTCATACAAACAGTACGAACTGCTCTTTGTTTTCAAAACTCATAAGCAGTACTAACTTTCTTTTCAACCGTACTAACTGCTATAGCTTAATTTCCTAACAGCGGTTAATTGGTTTAAGCCAAAGTGCTTACATTGATAAGATATTGAAGAGATTCAGTATGCAAAATTCCAAAAAAGGATATTTTCCAATGCAAGTAGAACATGGCTTAAGTAGCAAAGCTTGTGCTTCAACACCTGAAGAGGTGGCACGCATGAGGAGAGTCCCGTATGCTTCGCTTGTGGGATCTATTATGTATGCGGTGCGTTGTACAAGGCCCGATGTGGCGTTTGCTCAGAACATTACCAGTCGATATCAGCAGAATCCAGGTGAACTCTACTGGACTGCTATGAAACATATTCTCAAGTATTTGAGATCTATGAGGGATATGTTTTTAGTGTACGGGGGAAATCCAGAAGCAGAACTGTGTGTTACAGGTTACTGCGATGCATCCTGGAAGTGTGATAAAGATGATACGAAGTCTCAAACGGGTTATGTCTTTGTCATCAATGGAGGAGCTATGGATTGGAAGAGCAAGAAGCAGAGTACTATAGCGATGTCTGCAACAAAAAGTGAGTATATTGCTACCTCAGAAGCTGCAATGGAAGCAGTCTGGATTAGAAAATTCGTTTCAGGGCTTGGAGTTATGCCCTCAATCAAAAGACCTATAAAAATGTATTGTGACAATTCAGCAACAATTACATTTTCCAATGAGCCTGGAATCATGAAGGGCACCAGACATTTCCCGATTCGATATCACTATGTTAGAGACCAAGTGGAGATAGGCGAAATCGAGTTACTCAAAGTTCACACAGATGACAACTTAGCAGATCCATTAACGAAGGCTCTACCTGGTGAAAAGCTTAAAGAACTTTCTGAACGCATAGGACTTCGTTTAGATAGTAGTTTCATGCATATCTGTGATTAGTGTTTGGATAATGAGATGTTTTGAACAGTTATTATTTTAATGAAATAAAATACTCGTTATGTTTGTTTATCATTTTCTTAATAATATATCTTGTATTTGCATGTTTATATCCTTGAATAATAATATTATTCTAAATTGTCCGTTGTCGGTTAATGATATGGGAATATCATTAAACTAAGACAAATCTGAGTATTGGTAGAATATACTTGAAAGTATATTGATGCATTGTCATACCAATTTCACATGATATTCAATGATTTGAATATAGGACTTATCCCGACTTCATGAGTTTACTTTATGGATCTTGTCATTAAGTAAATCATGTATATATAGTTATCCTCAGACTTGAGATGCCAGATAACTGTCATGCATGTAGTGCATTTCTGTGATTCAATTTATCGCTATACGTAACTGATAGCTATAAGGATTGTTTTCAGAAGCATTGCGAAGTGCATGGGTTATGCTCGTAGTCAAGATAGAATTTGTTCCTTCAAATTGTTTGGAGTTTAATACTGCTGGGCCCCTCGTAGGATTAGTAAGATGTATGTGTGGCCACACCTAAGATCTCACCTGAATAGTTCAGAAGATTTGGTAATCTTATTTAATCAGAAACAACGAGAAACAGAATTATTAATAAAGAATGACTTACATCCATATCTTTATTAATGTAGTATTAGAAACAAAAAGGATGAGTATGATGATTAATCATCGAATAGTTTTTCCAGGAGACCACCACCCGAGTTGAACTAGGGGCATTGGCGTGTTGCTAGACGCTAACCAATGTCAATTACATTTTTAATAGATTTCCAAGTGGGAGCTGTTAGAGTTATGGAAAAATATTAAAATGCATATGACTAGAATCGAACACGGGACCGAGGGATTGCACACTTTACGTATGAATGATTGATGAAATAATTAATATATATAAATGTTATATATTTAATTATTTGGACACGAAATGATAACTAACGGACGTTAAGTAATTAACGGAATTGACTAACGACCGTTAAGTAAATAAAGGAAGGACCGTATGTGAAAATAGAGGCTCAAGAAAGATCTAGAACCCTTAGGGAATTGGTTATAGTACGTGTGTACAAGAACTCGGTAATAACTTACTTTAGTTATTCCATCTTGGATTGTGAAACAAAACGGTAAGGGGTTTCACGTTAATCCTATTGTTTGATCAAGAAGAAGAAAAGAGAAGTTAGATCCTTGTTTTGCTAGGATCAAAGGTATGTAATATTTATTTTTCGGTTAACTCTATACATGTTAAATAAATGATCTTGCTTCAGCTATGTGCTTTGATGTGTGTTTATTTATTTAGGTGATTCATGTTATTTAAATTCGAACAAAAAATACAAGTTAAACCGTGTACATTAAAAAAATCACTATCTCTTCAAAGCCCGAACAAATATCATTCTTTATTTATCCATTTGTGGTAGTTGCAAAGTTTTGCCACAATGATTACGAATGTTAACAACGTTTTAGTTGCACCTTACAGATCCAAATTGTCACTAAACATACAAGAAAGATGTCAAGACAGACCCCTATTTCAAGTGATTATAGCTTATAGATTGCATTTTTCACTTATGAGTTATTTACTTTTAACGAAAGAATTCTTGTCGCACCTCCTATTATTCTTGCGCACTGGTATAATCATGTCATTAAATTCGTATATGGACACAATATATACATGTTATACACTTTGAAATGGGGATGGTCAATCATATAATTATGTATCAGACATAAAATGGTTCGATGCATACATGTTTGTGACGGATAAACGAAAAAGGACCATGTTGGGGTTAAAGAGTACTCTCGTGGTCATTTTCGTACGTTTCCTTGACATGTAGTTTACCCTGAATAGATTTGCAAAACAAAATAAAGGTCTCGGATTTATTCATCAAACTGTATCATTTTGCCAATACAAAAGCATATATGTTAACGTGCAATCAAATTGAAAATAAAGCATATCTAGTAACAAATGCCACCCAATGAAGTTACAGAATACATTATAGAAAACTAGCAGGGTACCCGCGCGATGCAGTGGCGGGTACCCTGTGACTAAATTTTCCGGCGAACAAATGGTATTTTATTTTGGGCTGCAGGATTTCAGATTTTTGTTTTGGAAGCTTAACTAGATTGTACATTGTGGTTAAATAGTTGTATATTTGGGTGAAATGATGAATTAAATTGTGTATTAATTGTATGTGTTGAATAGTGTTTTTTTAGTTTTATTTGTGCTTCAAATACTTGTAAATTATGCTTTTTTACTTGTATTTGCTTAAAAATATATTTTATGAAGTCTTAAAAAATTACTACCCCGGTCTCATAATAAGTGTTCACTTTGACTTTTTTGAGTTTTTCTTATTCAACTTTAACCATAAATATTTTTATTTGTGTTATATAATACTTGATGAAAAATATACGAATGGATTGTATTTTAAACGTATTTTCATTGGTATAATTTTCATCAAGTATTATATAACACAAATAAAAAAATTTATGATCAAAAGTTGAACAAGAAAGACTCAAAAAAAGTCAAAGTGGACACTTATTATAGAACGGAGGGGGTAATAAGAGGGAAGGTGCAACATGCATTATAAGATAGTATAGATAAGCTGTACAAATGTAGTCTTAAATGGACGGTGAGATAAAACTAGACTTTAGACGTATAAGTAAATTTTAGGTGAAACTTAAAACTTGGGGCACATAGATCACAACAAGGATGGACGGAATAAGAAAAAAAATTGATCATGTGCATTTAAGAGGAACCAAATTAGGCTAGAAACATATTTTTTCCGACCAAACGGATTTACGAAAAATGAAAGTTCTTCACAATATTAACTCCATGGCGCAAAAATCTATCAGTGTTCTTTAAACTTTCGTGACCCACCCTGATTTCTTCCCTCACAGCTGGTAGCCATACTAAGTTAGAACGAGTTGACTCGGTTTTGTGTGAACTTGATGTTAGTTGTTGACTTTAGGGGTCAATTGAGGAGACTTGATTATCAATTTGTTGCTTTTTGGTAGTTAATGGGTTTGTAGACTTTTTGACCAATTTGATGCAAATTCTAGCATGGAAAACGACTTATTTTTATATCAATATCTTTACAAGTGTCTTTTGGTTGGGTTAATTTCATAGATCGGCCATAAACTTTTAAAAAATTTCAATTGTTGGTAACGAACTTGTGGAAAACTAAAAGGGGGTCGAATAGTTTTACGTCGTTTTTAATTTCTTTTGAAAAATGTATTTACCCAAAAAAAAAAACTTAACTTCGAGTTTTTGTGAAAACAAATACTTGAAGAGATTTATTAATTAGTTATAAAGGTTTTGTTTTTATGAATGGACTTCTAAATTGATCTTTATGTGAAATCAACTTCTAAGTAATGCTAAGTGATGTTAACAATTATATATGCCTATGTGTATGTAAATAATAAAAATGTAGATAAGGAAATGAGTAAGAGATGGAAAGATCTAACTGAGACACGAGAGATTTATAGTGGTTCGACTACAATGACACCTTCCTTACCCTACTCCACTCCCCGAGCACCTAGCTCGAGAGTTTTCTTCACAACTTCAATAAGCTCCCTTATGGCGGAGAAAACCTTACACAACTTTGGCTTACACGGGTTTAACGACACAAAGCTAGATGTCGAGTTCTAATCGTAGCTAGAACCAATCTCACAACTTCAAACACAACTTATACACGACCTGTTCACGACTTCTTCACGACTACTCCACGACTTCAACACAACGACTTCACAACTTCTAAGCTACGGCTTCACGACTTCTACACAACGGCTTCACAACTTCTAAGCTACGGTTTCACGACTTCTACACAACGGCTTCACAACTTCTAAGCTACGGCTTCACGACTTCTACACAAAGGCTTCACACCTTCTAGGCTATGACTCCAAGACTTCTACACAACGGCTTCACACCTTCTAGGCTATGACTCCAAGACTTCTACACAACGGCTTCACAACTCCTTCACACCGCTACTACTTCACCACTTTACAATATTTGTACACTACTACTTTACAACACAACTAGTTATGTACACTTTGATCTACTAACAACAACTACACAAATACTTCACACAACTATACAAATATATGAGTTGAACTACAACACTTCTTCTCTAGATGATGAAGAAGTATTCTTCTTTTGCACTTGAATAGTGAAAGCTTGGATCACTTGAAAACCAATGCTTAAGAGAATATGATCAAAAGATTTTAGAAAGTATTTACAAAGATTAGAGAAGATTTAGAACAGAATGTTTGGGGTGCAAAAGGTGAGAAAAAATTCAGGGGAAGGCTGGTATTTATAGGCAGAAAACTGGACAGCTGGAAGGCTACTGGAGCGTGGCCGGCCCCCTTAAATAGGGGGCGGTCCCCTTAAAATTAAGGGGGCCGCCTTGTATAATTAAGGGGGCCGCCCTCCCTAGCCGTTGCCCAATTTTGTCTTTTTGTGGGGAAGGTTTTTCTGGAACATTTTTACTGATTTTGGTTGAAAATTTGAATTCATAAATTTATAATGAATTAAACCTTTTTATTTATTACCAAAAATGTTTTTCTAAAAGATATAAAATGTTTTTGACATTTTATAAAAAATCTAGTGTTTAAGAAAATGTTCCTTTGATCATATAATGCATTAAGCATTAGTTCATTCATACCTTAAGTGATTTGAGTTGTAGAAATAGATATTTACAACTAAATACTTGTTTACGTCATAATTTTCCGATTAATGATTTTACATTTTGTGATTATCAAAACGTAGAGATATCGAAAAATATTAATAACGTGTTTAGGCATTATTTATATCAACAATCTCCCCCTTTTTGATGATTACAAAATCTAAACTCATTAAATCTAAAAATTAGTTTTTAGACAAGTATTTAGTGAGTTTACATCTATTTCTCCCCCTTTTTGTAGAATCAAAAAGGTTTAACCGACAAGTTTTAAGTGTAAAAGTGTCGTATGAGAACTCCCCCTCGTTTGGGGGCACCAAGGAAACGAGCTATGGAACGCTTGCAAGAAAAATGTTAGAAGCACAAGTATATGTAACAACAATAAGCAAGCATATAGAATAAGAGCATTCATTTAATAAAAGTGTTGTGTATAAATACACAACCAAGTAGATTACAACATAAGGCATGCAAACATTCAAACAAAACAACTAATGATACTACATAATCATCCCAAAAGCACATGATCCTCATAAAGCTTGCAACCAAAAAGGGTGGAAAACATTATTTTTGTTAAAACCTTTCATCTAGTTTGGAGAGAATGGAGGAGGTGGTGGTGAAATGGGTGAAGATGTTGGAGGTGGTGGTGGGTTGGTTAACATGTGCTCAATGCATGAGTACATGTATTGCATCTCATCCCGAAGACCAAAGATTATGGTCCGGTTATGAATGCAACAAAGGCATGTATCTCCATGAGCTTCAAGGAGACTCCAAGGTATGGGATGAGCAAGGAGAGGTGGTGGAATTGTTGAGGATGAAAGGTGAGCATCTAGAGGTGTGATTGGTGAGAGGGAGATGGCAAACTCGGTGAATGAAGGTTCTTAAGTGATATGTGGTGGGGATGTTGTTGGTGGTGGTTTTGTTTGTGGTGAGGAGAGATGTTTGTTGATGTAGTCATTGATGGAGGAGGTTGAAGGTATGGAAGAAGAAGAGGTATCATTGGTGGAAGGTGTTTTTGATGGTGCATTAGATGCATTTAGAGATGAGCATTTAGGTGGTGGTGATGGAGTGGTATTGTCTTCTTTAGTGAGGTCAATGAGAAGGTGTTTGGATGGTATGATGACCATTTTGTGTTTCTTAGAGGACTTGGAAATGGAGGATTTTGGTGATAGCATGGTGTCTTGGGTTGGTGTTTGAAGGAGATGAGAGTTGATGAAATGAGGGTCTATTGTTTGGAGGGAATTTATAGTATGAAAGTGTGGTTGTTTTGGGTAAGGTTTTGAGGTTTAGGGATAATATTCCAAACTCAGATGGGTTAATAAGATAAAGGGTAGCTGGGACTAGAGAAAAGAGGTCACAAGATGCAAAAGGAAACAGTGAAAAATATTGTCCAGATGGCCGGTCCCCTTAATTGTAGGCCGGCCCCCTTAAAATTAAGGGGACCGCCCATCTGGTATTTCCCAGACGACCAGAATTGAAATTTTTTCAGAAAAAGGTCAAATTTTTTTTATTTTTTTTTTTTATTTTATTTTTTTTTTTTTTGCAGCAAGCTCTATTTGAACCATGTACATTAGGAATGATTTAATAGTAGCAATAACATATTAAGAAGAATAATGTTTGTATATAGACTACTAAGATCATATTGTAAGCATGTCATAAGCATATATATATATATATATATATATATATATATATATATATATATATATATATATATATCATAATGAAACAAAAAGATAAAACAACATATTCATAGCAAACACATATAAGAAAGAAAGAAAGAAACATTCATTAATTTAAATTGATTATGTGACAAACATAATCATTGTTACAACATACATAGTGCTTAAAGCATACATTTGTTAGAGAATTCTAATTTGCCTAAGAAATCCATTAGACTTGCTTGATGATGGAGGAGCTTTTGAAATGAAAACAAGTGAGAGGGTGAGTAAATGAGATTAATGAGGGTGGTTTATTTTGAAGATGGTGAGTTTGGAGTGGACCATGTTGGATGAAGGTTTTGTTGTTGTTCAAGTGAGGGTGTTGGATGAGATTTTGTGAGAAGATATTCAATCCAAGTGAAGTGCTCATTCAATGCAATGGTTTGTTGTTGGAGAAAGATGCAACAAGGACAATTGTTGACATGACTTTCAATGTGACTCAAGTTGTGGGGTGATGAAGGAGAGCTAGATGGAGGTTGAACCAAGTTGCGTTGAGCAAGGTGTAGGGCAAGTAGAGCACTAAGCTCATGGGCTTCCTTGAGTTCTTCCACGAACTTCAAGTGTTCGGAGGAAGAAGATGATGGTGTAGTATGGTTGACATTTAGGATGGATGTTTGGACATGTAACATGGGGGTGACATGTGAGTTGGTAGGAAGTGGTGGTGACACTCTAGGTGGTGGAGACATTTGTGAACTTGGGTAGTTATGAGTGGATGAGGATGGAGACATGGAGGAAGATGATTTACCAAGAATGGTGTTTGTGTTGGATGGAGAATTGGTTGATTGAGTAGGATGTGGTGTGGTGTGAGTGAGATTTCGATTATTGTTTTGGGATTGTTCATGCACTCAATATGACTCTTGTGGGTAGGATGGAAGTGTATTTTTGGGAGCAATGGTGGGTGATTGGTTATGTTTGTGAATGGGTTCATGACACTTAGGTGTTGGTTGGTTTTGGACAACATCACTTGTTGAGTTGGTGTTATGACATGTTTCAAGCTTTCTTCTCCATACGGGTCTTACGGAGATTTTAGCGACTCTTGAGGGTTTGTGTCTAGGATTGTTGGGAGATGACATATTTGAATGAATGAGCACTAATGTTGGATGAATGAGTATTAATGGTGGAGAAGGGTTTTTATAGTGTAAGAATGGTGTGGTTTAGGAAGGTAGATTTTGGTGGGTGGTTTAGGACAAAATGTGTTTGTTAATTTTGGGAAGTATAGGATGAAATAGGTTGGAAATTGAAAAAGAAAACAATAATCCGTCCCTGCAGATGGTCGGTCCCCTTAAATAGAGGCCGATCCCCTTAATTTTAAAGGGGCCGCCTGTGGATTTAAGGGGGCCGCCCATCTGCTGACTTCCAGATTACTTGAGTGGGTTTTTGGCAGAAGTTTGTAGAAAAGGTTGTGTTTTTGAGTTTGGTTTCAAGCAAGTTCAACTTCTTTTTGAGGCAATTTAGGATTTAATAACTCATGTATGCTAAGCATATTCAATTAAGTCATTTTATCTAGCATGCATCCTACTTATTAATCAAGAAGCATATATATAATTAATTACCAAGTAATTCACAATACCATTATTATAACAATTAATTAGCTAGTTAATTAATCCTAATAAGTGTCTATGTGATGGGAAATTTGTGATAGCATGGATTTTTAGACTTGAACCAAGCATGATTTGAATAAGCGTTTTTGGGCATTATTCAACAATGTTTGAAAGTAGGTTTTATTTGAGTGTGAAAATTATTTCAACAAGGTAGATTTGAATTTGTTTCAAAGTGTTTTTATAAGGAAATAAAAGAAGTTTTTACATTTTTTTTTTTTGCTTTGATAAAAACTTGTTCAATAGAGAGGTGGTACAATCTTTCGAAAAATCATTTTTCCAAAATATGAAGTGTTTGTATGAAAAAGAATTATGGTTGTTGAAGATCTCATGCTTGATTGGTTAAGGCTATTGTCACATGCTATCCCTTTCAACATATTATGCGATCATACAAAGTGGTGACTAAATACTACATGTTTTAACTATGTAAGTAATCTATTAGTGGACATGGAAGACTTCCTTATTCGATTCGCGAAGGAAAAGTAAGTATGATAGTAAATACTCTATTTGATGCTTAGGAGGCTAACATAAGGCTTTCTAGTTTATTAACGCTTAATGTGAATATAACTAATAGTGTAAAGGCAAACCAACCTATCAAACTAAGCATATCTTAAGGCAATGATTATCATAACTATATGCAAAAAGTAACTACTCATGAAAGTTTAAAAAGAAGACTTATCTTAGGTCCAGTTTTTCTTCATGATATGAGGTAGTGAATGATAGATGAGTACCACTTCGTTCCAACCTCATTACGTGGATGATCAAAAAGTCTTCACGCGCGTGTTTTGAATATGAGTAGGTTAACGCAAGATTGAGTTTCCTTCCTTTGTGCGTTCATTACCTAATCAAATAAAACAGCTTGGTACCCAGATTCTCATGGGTCCGAGATGATTAGTTGGAGACATCCATTGCATTTGTATGCACATGGAGAGAATGTCGCCAAGAAGTACAAGAATTCCTTGATAGTTTGTTTTGATGCACAAACAATGGATTTCTTGACTTATATAAATTATAATCACAGTAAATAGACTTATATCTAAATTTCTCTACTAGGTTTTTTAATTATAATTTGTTTTGATTTATTTGTTGAAGAGTTATCTGAATTAAATCCTAAACCGGTTTTATCTTTGAATGACTTTTGACAACTTAGTAGGTATTTAAGTGATTTGGAGCTTTCTTCGAATTTAGCTATTATTTTTGCTCTTTCATTTAATCTTTTAATATCATTCTTATATTCTTGACATGTTTTGCATTCTAGATCAATTTCAATATTACTTTCAAGTCTAGACATTTTATCTTTCAAAATTATTTCTTTTTCAATATTGCTTTCAAAAGTATTTAATGATTCATTTTTAAAAGTGGTTTTTAAATCTATGTTGCAACAATGTTTAAAACCATTTTCTAATTTTGAGAATTCTAAAAGAAATTGATCATAGCAAAAATGTTTGGTTTCGGATTGTACCTTATTTGGAGTTTTATCTAAGTTGGATTCTTTATATACCAGATAGTTATTTACTTTTTCGTCTGTGTCGCTCCATGATTTTAAATTTAGTTCGCTTCAAAGTTGATCCTTGTGGTCTTCGTCATTAACACCTTCATTAAAAACATTTGAACTAGTAGTACATGTATTTATTTTATCTAAATGATTTCCTATCAAATTTTCTAGGACAATTAATTCATGTACAAGATCAAATTTCTCATCTTTGGCTTGACATTCTTCTTGATGAAAGTTTAATAGATTTTTCCAAATATCATTAGCCGTTTGACAGAAGAATATTCTTTCATATTCGACTCTCGGTAAGGCTTTATAAATAATTATTTTAGCTTCATTATTTTTATCATTCATTGTTTTGAAATAATTATTTTGAATTTCAAAATTCATTTTTGTTTGACTTTCAAAATCTGTTTTTGTTTGACTTTCAAAATCACCAATCGAAATGACATGCCAAAGATCTAGATCAATTGATTTCACATAATTTTCAAATTTATTTTTCCATTCAAGAAAGTTATAGTTTTCAAATAGTGGTGGTTTTTGCGAATATTGCCATTCTAAATATTTTTCAGATTCCATAGATCGTTTCAAGTGTTAAAATACTATTTACTTTAAAAATCTTGTTTAACCTGTCTCTGGTACCAATTGTGGAAAACTAGAAGGGGGGTTGAATAGTTTTACGTCGTTTTTAATTTCTTTTGAAAAATGTATTTACCAAAAAAAAAAAACTTAACTTCGAGTTTTTGTGAAAACAAATACTTGAAGAGATTTATTAATTAGTTATAAAGGTTTTGTTTTTATGAATGGACTTCTAAATTGATCTTTATGTGAAATCAACTTCTA
Organism: Artemisia tridentata subsp. tridentata; assembly: GCA_021014915.2. Taxonomy (NCBI): domain Eukaryota; kingdom Viridiplantae; phylum Streptophyta; class Magnoliopsida; order Asterales; family Asteraceae; genus Artemisia; species Artemisia tridentata. The sequence continues at coordinate 233,253,733 of CP139508.1, read as the reverse complement.
AATAATGCTAAGTGATGTTAACAATTATATATGCCTATGTGTATGTAAATAATAAAAATGTAGATAAGGAAATGAGTAAGAGATGGAAAGATCTAACCGAGACACGAGAGATTTATAGTGGTTCGGCTACAAGGACACCTTCCTTGCCCTACTCCACTCCCCGAGCACCTAGCTCGAGAGTTTTCTTCACAACTTCAATAAGCTCCCTTATGGCGGAGAAAACCTTACACAACTTTGGCTTACACGGGTTTAATGACACAAAGCTAGATGTCGAGTTCTAATCGTAGCTAGAACCAATCTCACAACTTCAAACACAACTTATACACGACTACTCCACGACTTCAACACAACGACTTCACAACTTCTAAGCTACGGCTTCACGACTTCTACACAACGGCTTCACAACTTCTAAGCTACGGTTTCACGACTTCTACACAACGGCTTCACAACTTCTTAGCTACGGATTCACGACTTCTACACAACGGCTTCACACCTTCTAGGCTATGACTCCAAGACTTCTACACAACGGCTTCACACCTTCTAGGCTATGACTCCAAGATTTCTACACAACGGCTTCACAACTCCTTCACACCGCTACTACTTCACCACTTTACAATATTTGTACACTACTACTTTACAACACAACTAGTTATGTACAATTTGATCTACTAACAACAACTACACAAATACTTCACACAACTATACAAATATATGAGTTGAACTACAACACTTCTTCTCTAGATGATGAAGAAGTATTCTTCTTTTGCACTTGGACGGTGAAAGCTTGGATCACTTGGAAACCAATGCTTAAAAGAATATGATCAAAGGATTTTAGAAAGTATTTACAAAGATTAGAGAAGATTTAGAACAGAATGTTTGGGGTGCAAAAGGTGAGAAAAAATTCAGGGGAAGGCTGGTATTTATAGGCAGAAAACTAGACAGCTGGAAGGCTACTGGAGCGTGGCCGGCCCCCTTAAATAGGGGGCGGTCCCCTTAAAATTAAGGGGGCCGCCTTGTATAATTAAGGGGGCCGCCTTGTATAATTAAGGGGGCCGCCCTCCCTAGCTGTTGCCCAGTTTTGTCTTTTTGTGGGGAAGGTTTTTCTGGAACATTTTTACTGATTTTGGTTGAAAATTTGAATTCATAAATTTATAATGAATTAAACCTTTTTATTTATTACCAAAAATATTTTTCTAAAAGATATAAAATGTTTTTGACATTTTATAAAAAATCTAGTGTTTAAGAAAATGTTCCTTTGATCATATAATGCATTAAGCATTAGTTCATTCATACATTAAGTGATTTGAGTTGTGGAAATAGATATTTACAACTAAATACTTGTTTACGTCATAATTTTCTGATTAATGATTTTACATTTTGTGATTATCAAAACGTAGAGATATCGAAAAATATTATCATGTATTTTAATAAGGAAACTCATCTTTTCAAAACAAAATCCGGCAACAACCAAACCGTCATCTTCTTTATCACCATCTTCTTTATCATCTTCTTTTCCTCCCCATCTTCTTTATCACCAAAAAATCATTTTGCCCACCATCTCACCCACCATCCGTCACCCACCATCTCCAGCAACAACCAAACCGTCACCCACCATCTCACTACCATCAAACTCTAAATACGAATTACAGTTCAACATTAACTAAAATATTGTTTTTTTCCCGTTCTTTATTAGCATCTCAAATACAAAAGATGACAAATTTACCCTTGTATAAATTCAACAATCAAATTCTATTCAATCCAGTCAATTTCCATTTCGCTAAGTTAGAAGATTATGTACTTTGAAAATTCAACTTGTTGGTGAAACCAAAAGGAAACAACAACACGTCAGTGAAGATAATGATGGTGGAGGTTTTGTAGAACTGTGGTGTCACCACCACCACAACAGCAACAACTACCCAAACACACTGTCACCACCGTCATCTATTATCACTACCAACAGCAGCAACAACATGTTGTACTACCAGAACGGTAATTGTAATTAATTATGAAGATGAGAGAGAATAGAATAAAGGGTGTCAGGAGCGTTTAAAGTGTAAGGAGAGTTTAAGTGTTTGAAAACTTGTGTGTATTTTATCTTCAGGTATTCAAATGGGTTAAAGGGTTCAATTCTTAGAACACCCTGATTCTCGAATATTTGAACGTGTAATGTACTAAGATGGAAATTCGTTTATGCACATGTTTTGTTTAATGTTTAATTTTCATGCAAAGGAAGTGAACTAAATTTGGGGAGGATTGTTGGAAAATTTAGTGCACTTGAGGGATCAGTTCACACCTAGTAATGGGTCAGGAGGTACGGAGTGTACACCCATCAGGTCCATGACTACCCGAACTCTGATAGTGGTTGGGAGTAACTCATCAGAAGGTTTAATCCTTCACAGAGTTACTACTGCTAGTACTTTGTTAGTACTGTTGGAGCAGAGTTACTACTGCTAGTACTTTGTTAGTACTGCTGGAGTAGAGTTACTACTGCTAGTACTAAGTTAGTACTGTTAGAGCAAGTTACTAAGTTAGTACTGTTGGGATAAGTATGTAACTATTTTGACCTATTCAAGTGGCAGTTAAAACTGCCTTTATGACTACGTTTAATTGGTCATGTAACCACTATTGGCTATAATGGGGATAATTATGAGGCAATTAATGGGCCGATCAATCCTCTTAATTCCATTTGACTAGCTGTGAGTATTTTCCTATATATTGAAAATCAATCATTCATGAGAAGGGAACCGAGAACATAAACACTTGAAAGCAAAAGGGTTATTGATTGGTGCCTAAATCATTAACATGCATTTGGTCTTATCCCAAGTAGATATTCGTGATACCTATGCATTAGGGTCGAATAGTTTACTTTGGAAAGTGATAACACGATTTCAAGTGATATCCGATAACCATTATTGATACGTAGTTAGGTCATTGATTATCTTCACCCTGTTCTGGGCTTATAACCACCAACAATTATCACTACCAACACCAGCAACAACATGTTGTACTACCAGAACGGTAATTGTAATTAATTATGAAGATGAAAGAAAATAGAATAAAGGGTGGTGGTCGGTGTTTGATGTGGTTGTGTTGGATTATTGACTTTCGGGTTCTGAACCTTATTGCTTTGATTTTGACAAGGTTTTATAGATTGAATTTTTAAGGGTGAAAATTACTGTACTACCCCTGCTAGAAGCCTGTGTCTTGTAGTGCCCAACCTTTTTCTACCTTTACAAATCTACCCAACCATATAGTGTATTTCCATACCCGACATTACGTGTCTCTTTCTTATTGGACGAAGAGCAAACAAATAAAAAACCTAGATGATGTCGGGTAAAAATATACCTGATGTTACACGACATGAAAAGTAAAAAACTTACATTTCAATGAAAGCGACATTTACAAAAAAACATACACAGACATTACATTTACATTTCAATGAAAAGTAAAAAGTACCATTAACTTTTTGATATTTACAATTTTTTTATATAACAAACTTTATTCGTCAAATATTTAGCAAATATATAGCGAATTCGTTAATGAAAAAAATATCGTTGCGAAGAGCTCTAAATTACAAACAAAACGAGCCTAATTTTGATATGCTTTTGACGTACGTGCGATTTTATAAAAAATATTGAAGTTTGATATATATATATATATATATATATATATATATATATATATATATATATATATATATATAGGGAAGGGTTATTTTCAGAACCAAAAAAAGGTACAGAACTGCGAGAACCACCATCAACCAATCAGATTTTTTTTGATATTATTTTTTATTATTAAATTCAAAAGGGTATAATGGTAAAATTACTTTTTTGAATTTTTTTTAAACAAAAAACGTTTTTTTAGTTCCTAAATTTTAGGTTTTTTTTTTTTTTTTTTTTTTTTTTTTTTTTTTTTTTTTAGTAAAAACCTTGAATACAAGGTGCACATGTGTTTTTGTAGATGGTATAAATTTAAATACGTTTTTAATGATCAATTGCTTCTAATTGCACATGTGTATATTTATAGGTAAATTTTTATAAGCATTTTTTTAACACATACACATGTGCATTCTTTTAACAAAAATCAAGAAATACAAACTTTAACAAAAATCCAAAATACTACACTCCTATATTACATTTCCTTCAAATTTCAAATAGAAAAAAGAGAATGTATAAATGAGATTCTGCTATGCACCGTGTGCATAGTGTATTTCCCTGTTGTGCACATGTATTTTCTTGTCAATATTCAAAACTAAAAATCAAGAACATAAACATTATACAAATATCTAAAAGAAAACGGAAGTACAATATATTGATTATACATGTGTGCACTAATAATAATTGACGCGATAAGAGCCTCTCGTGATCTTTATATATACATGTTGCTGTATATGCACATGTATTTTTCCTCATTGGCCACTCTCGATATCTTTGTATGCATATGTGCATTTGAGTTCGTCCATATGCCATTATGTATACGTATGTGCACTCTTTATATTGCTCATTATACTCACACCTGTAACCACAAACAAATAAATACACGAATTATTTAATCATAACAAGTAACAAAACACATATGCACAATCACAAGTGCATAATTAACCTTGATAAGCCATTTAAACATAACTAAACCTTGTAGAATCTTGAGATCGAAAGTAAACAATGATAAAAATACATGTGCATAATTTTCTAAAATGACCACTTTATAAAAATACATGTGCATATTAACCGAATTACATGTGTTTATTAACCAAAATGCAGTTTCTTTTATTCATCTACGCATATATAAAATACTAACAATGGATCAAAATCTGATTATACCAACTGTATTCAACAATCGTATCACTTCTCCACACATTAATTTGACCAAACACCACACGACGACACAACATCATTGATTATATGACCCCAATAAATAAAGTTACAACAAACTTAGAGCTACAACAAACTTTTTAATTCTCAATAAATAAAGTTAAGTAGTCGAGTGATTTCAACAGATTACTCATATGCTCAACTTTTTTATAAGCGCTTGGTTGGTGTTTGATTAGCATTTTGGAACTTGTTATTGCAAGTTTGCAACTTAAGTCGGCTAATAGTTTTCAGACAAGCATATTTCGCTAATGATATTTATGCCTGCTACAGCCAAACTGTTTATTTTGGGTGTTTGGCGCTGCGTTTTGTAAGTGATCATCTGCAGCATTAAAAACGATAATTACATAATCACTTTCAAAACGCAAAGCCAAACATCCCCTAAACCTGATTTGAGATACTTCTACTACAATTTGACAGCACCATTTTCCAAACAATAAAAAAAACGCCCTTTTTGGTAAATTTATATATTAACTCTATAAACAATCAAATACGTTAAACACATAAACATCTGATTACTACAACTTCAAAAGACAGAAAGACACAATATCGTTTTCTAACAAGCCTATTAATGATACGCATAAAATCTTACTTGATAAGCATCGTACAAACTAGGACGGATAAGTTCAGCCATGCTGCCATCAATCACAATAAAGTTTTCGTGCCATTTGTTTTGACACCAGTGACGCGGTTAACAAGGCAGCAAGTATTCGCAATAAGTGACCTCCCGGGTTCAATAATCAGATTAAGGTTTCGAGACTTGACTAGATCCCGCACCTTCAAAAAATCAAACACAAAAAACATCATTTCAACCCAAACATTAGATTAACGGAGTACCTAATAGTCATCAATGGTATGCATAGAGAATACAGAATAAATAGAAAAGTGGTTCTAACCGTGTCGATGAGGTCTCTTGGTGTTGGAAGAATGGTACCACACGACGACACAGCAGCATTGATTAGGGTTCGCCGGAATTTAGTGGCGGCTGAGTTTAGGATTAGGGTTGAAAGAGAGGTTTGAGTGGGAAAGGGAGAGAGGGATGTGAGAAAATAAATCTGTAACTTGTAACTGCTCCTATTTTTTTGTTAGATTGATGTTAGGTGGAATTCCATAATTGCCCTTCAACTTAATAAAAATTATCAGACGAAATTCTTCATATTTACCATAATGCCATTTCATTTTCATCCATTGATTTTTTTGATCAACGGATAACGTTGGTTCTCGCAGTTCTGTACCTTTTTTTGGTTCTGAAAATAACCCTTATATATATATATATATATATATATATATATATATATATATATATATATATATATATATAAACTTTCAGAACACACTCTTAAACCACAGGGGCCAAAGACGTACAATTCTATAAAATAGGAATATTGTTTGGAAATAAAAACGTAAAATTCATAAACTAAAATCGGTATCCTTTTGTTCAAAAAACTAAAAATGCCAACTTTTTTTTTTATATAAAACTAAAAAAATTAACAATATTACATAGAAAATATAAAGCGTAAACGTACGAAATAAAAACGCAAACATTCATAAACTTTTTATGAAACTAGACACGACTAGCCCTCGGTTTCAACATACGAAATAAAAACGTAAACATTCATAAACTTTTTACTTCATACATTTACGTTTTATATAGAAAAAGTTGGCGTTTTTAGTTTTATGAATAAAAGGACACCGTTTTTAATTTATAAATGTTTACGTTTTTATTTCCAAACGATATTCCTATTTCATAGAATTGTACGTCTTTGGTCCCTGTGGTTTAAGAGTGTGTTCTGAAAGTTTATATATATATATATATATATATATATATATATATATATATATATATATATATATATATATATATATATATCAAACTTCAATATTTTTTATAAAATCGTACGTACGTCAAAAGCATATCAATATTGGGCTCGTTTTGTTTGTAATTTAGAGCTCTTCGCAACGATATTTTTTTCATTAACGAATTCGCTATATATTTGACGAATAAAGTTTGTTATATAAAAAAATTGTAAATATCAAAAAGTTAAGGGTACTTTTTGTAAGTTTTTTGCTTTTCATTGAAATGTAAATGTAATGTCGTGTAAGTTTTTTTGTAAATGTCGCTTTCATTGAAATGTAAGTTTTTTACTTTTCATGCATGTCGTGTAACATCGGGTATATTTTTACCCGATATCATCTAGGTTTTTTTTTGTTTGCTCTTCGTCCAATAAGAAAGAGACACGTAATGTCGGGTAATGTTGGGTATGTAAATACACGATATGCTTGGATAGATTTGTAAAGGTAGAAAAAGGTTAGGCATTGCAAGACCTAAGGCTTGTAGTAGGGGTAGTACAGTAATTTTCACTTTTTGAAGCATTGATTTAGGGGTTTTTAATAAATTTGAGAAATTTGAGTGTGGCTTTTATGGTGGTATCAATCTGGTTAATCTATTAGATTAAATAATTATTTCTAACTTTCACCTATCTAGCGTATCAAATTAAGAGATTAGGAAATTCAGTATCGAATGACAATGGATTAACAGTGCTTTTGTTGTGAAAATATATATGTGGTCACAAGTGGCCCAACAAGCTCAAACGGTCATATGGCCTATTATAACATGTTTTAAAAAGTTTGATAGGTGATACTAGTATTTTACAAAGTTCCTTAACAACAATTGAAAATTTTTGAAAGTTTATAGCCAATTTATAGAATTAACCCTTTAATCAAACTACCATACTTTTATCCATGACAAGATTTTCTTGGATTGTGTTTTTGGTTATTATTGTTTATTGTGGTACAAGTTAGTCACATAAAAGATTAATATTTTTGATAATAATATAATGTTTGACAACTGCTTAAAGTGTATTAAATTGTTTAAATGATTTTTAAAATGGTGTTATTGTAGTACTCGTACTAGTGGGACAACGAATTTAAGTATTCTTTAAAATTGGCAATAATAGTTACCCTTATGACTATTTATCATGTCATAGATCATAAGAACTAGTTATGCGCAGTAGATTAAAAAAATGCTTTAAAGATAATTAACTAAAGAAGCTTAACTACAATTTGGTATATACAATCATTGAGCTTCAACCATTTAATATGTTATATATCATGTTTACTTGAGAATGAATTGCTTTTAGCAATTGGTAAGTACATCATGGCAAACTCATCAAAAAGAATTTTTAGAATCACACAATTTTTACGAAAAATATTAATAAACATGCGTCACTTAATTATTGAGAGTGAAAAAAAAAAACACTTAATACAACCTAATTGATACACCTCACATGCCACATGTGAGTGTGAATTTGTGTTCGTAAAAATTGTGTGAGCTTACCATTGCTCACTCATCAAAACGCCTATTTTCACTCACACTCAAAAACCTCCTCCCCATGGCTTGAGCAAAAACACCCCCTTTAAAACTCAGTATATCCAATTAAAACTCGAACTCAACACAAAAACCCAACTAAAATAAATAAATAAAAAAAAGCTTCTCTTGGCTCAAGCCAAGGAATTGGTGAATGGTTTGGCGAATATGGGTTTCATGGCTTGGGTTTTGCTTGGTGCCACGTTAAATGGCTTGGGTACTCAAGCCGTGATACCCGACATTCTTGCAAGAAAACATCATAAAATATTGGATTCTTATTTCACAGCGTGTTTAGTAAACACTAAGACTTATGGCAATCTAACCGATTGATCGGTCGGGTATATGCAACGCGTCCCCCCTCCCCAATTTGCTCCATTCGATTGTGCAGGCGACCGAACTTTGTGTTTGGTAAGTGTGTTTTTTTGTTTATTAACTTTTGTGGGGTATGTATTAGGTTGTGACTAAGGTCGCCTTACTACGGGCTGAGTCGTGTTTAGTCTAAGAGAGAGAATTTGACGTGACGCTGAGGTGACACCAAAAGGGTTGGGTTACCATAACTACTATGTCGATACCAGTTTTAAAGAGGTATTTTGGTTTTCAAGATTAATAACCTAGCAGCAATGCTCCAGATGACCACACAGTGAAACTAGTAAATTGATTGAACTCGGCTCCAAAAAAAGAAAGTAATCACACGCAGCATGTAAATAAAGAAGGCAGTGGTTAGGACAACCGCAAACATTAATGTGCTTTTACTTTACAGACTAATCTATGTCACAATGTTAAGCTGTCAATGCACTTTTATCCATTAAAAAGAAACAAACTCCGGCTCCCCTTTAAAGAAACATTGATGTTTCCGTGTGTTGCACCCTTGTGACGTAGGCAATAGCTGATCTTCAAAAGAAACCTATTCCCTGTTGTTACCATCTTTTTATCTTCTGTACACAAACTAATCGTCCTGAGGCTATTGTTTGCACCCATAAACATCTAAAAGTGATCTTTGTATGAACAGTTGCACACAGGAAATTCTAAATCGCAAATTCTGGGAATCAGTGGTAAGTCTCATTGTGCTTTCTTGTCGGATGTTTGCCCACGAGGTTCCACAGGAAGCAGAGACAAGATTCGCATCCTATGGAAAGTTTTTGTTTATCAAACATAAATATTGGCCTGATATTCAATTATAACTGACTGCGTTTAAAGACAAATCCTTTATTTTTTTTTGGTATTTTGGCTGAAAACCATATGAAGAAGTGATTTGGCTAGAAGCAAATCTATAGTTGCACAGTACAAAAATAATGTAGAGAAGTGATAGCTGATTGCTTACAGTAACTTGTCCGCAGCATAAAATATCGGAAGCTTTCCCACTAATTCTTCGGTTCCCCATTTCTCTTTTAGAGAGTTAACGATGCTATCAACATCTGAGCCAGCTGCAGTCAAAACAAACTGGAACATAGACCATCAGTGCCGTTATATTGTAAATCAAATCCAATGTCAAAATTAGAGGTTGCAATCGAGGCCCATTTAGTTGTTAATAGAACTATCCATATGTAAATAGTCAAACGGATAAATTCAAAAAACTAAGCTAAAAATAGAAAGAGCCAAATAAATCGATCAGGTATGACGTTATGCGAAGTTTATTCAAAATAAAAGATATAAATAAAGAAAAAAAATTGGACAAAAAATGTTTTTGGAAACTCAGCCAGTGATTACGTGTTTAACCTAACCCCCAAACCGTCCATTTTGCCACCTCTAGTCACAACGTTGTAAGTTTTCACCAGTACAATTATACAAATGTACAGATGAGAAAGATTGTGTACTTACCAGTGGAAAGAGTACAGCCATTGTCCCATAACTCACCAAAGGAGACAAAAAGAAAATAGCCAAAACACACGGAGATCCTGAAAGTACATTATTGAAACTCATGTAAATAATAATCACAAAGAAAAATAATAACGATTGACCATAAAAATATACACAGCCAACATAATTATATCCTGTCTCAAGCATTAATTTTTCTGTGCATCCAAAAATAAATGCAACAGACCATACTTAATAGAGTCAAATATTTTTTAACCCTATTAAAACAGAAGAATCACAAAGTAGATCAAGCTATACATCAATTGTAATCATATAAGCCAAATAGGTAATCCTCGCTTGAAACTTTGCCAAGAAAAGAGATGTTAAATCTGATTTTCAAGAAACTCGTTGAACATGTGATTGGCATTTCTCTATCAAGCTCTTCTTTTGGTTAAATATGTCACATGGTGAAGACCAAAGTAAATGATGTGCATTTAAACAACTGACATGCAACCAAACATAAGTGAAAAAGAAAGTCACCGAAACCAGCAAAGAATGCCCAGTTGGACTCAAAAAATTCGAGCCTTTTTTGCAAACTAAGACCAGAGAAGTTCCATTTGTACCTAGGAAATTAGAGAAGTTGCAATCAGAAGTATGTAGCAAACTAACACGTGCAGTAGAGGTAGCAATTTTACCCATTTACTTGTGAACAGGTCGATTTGGGTTATGTTTCATCTCTACTAAACCAAAAAGTTTATCTCCTTAGTTGGTTCATTAAATAAATTTAGATTATTATGGAAAGAAAATGACTTTTATAATCATATTTGATACAGTAGTTGTGATAAATTTAGATAGATAGCGTATATGGTCAACGCAACCCGACTGATACAAAAAACTACCCGTTTCAACCTGTTCTTAACTCGCTTGACCCCGTAACCCGCCCATTAACAGAAGTAAAATTAAATGGCAGAAATGTATTCGGTACATACTCAAAGCAGTAATAGGCATACATCCAAGAAAGAAGTAGGAAATTGAGTGCCTTCCCGATATAAGGTACAAAACCTGTGAGGTAAACCTGTTACACAATATGTTACCACGGGCTACCAATTTGATACAAAAGTGTAGCAATAGAAATGAAGACATGTATATACCTCCAGGAAGAAAAAGGTCAATAAGAGGACTGAATACCCTTGTTCTGCTATTCCTATCATGACCCTGCACAAATAAAATGATATAGCAACAAAATTAGCAAAGCTAAACGGAATAACTTCAGCTAGCAAGATATTGTGCATCTGAAGTATACTACAGTACCTCCCGATGTCAGTTGGTTTATCAACATGTGATGCATTTTGTGAAGCTGATGGCTCCTGTTGGCTGGATGGGCTTGAATTGGTTGGTACACCTTTTCCAGTAACCGTTAGACCAAATTGAGCAATATCATTGTACCTAGAGAAGTTATATACTAAAAAGTCAGGATCTTCTTTCTCTTGGCGAAATTAAAATCTGGATATCAGAATCATTCTTTAACAAAGTTGAAAATTGAGATAAAATGATTAAATACAAATAATCCAAGATCAACTAGATACATCCACTGAATAAATTAAAGCCTTAAAACTGAAAAAACTGCTAACGAGATTGAAGTCAAACCAAGGTGGAAAACCTTCTAAGTAGTTCTAACCAAATACAAAATCTGAAACGTGTGAGAACATGAAACCAACAAGAAAAAAATCTGGATTGAGTTACAAAAAAATTGACAAGAAACTAAAGATTCGACACTGAGAAAGTCAAGGCTTGCTTGAGGGATTCTCTTAGTTTGTCATATGTTAAATGACAGTAATGTGATATGAGCAATCTAATTCCATATATATCACCTCATCTTAAGATACATAAATGAGTTTTCCGATGATGAAAAGAGTTGAATAGTGGCTTCCGCTATAAGATAAGTATTGTTCTTTACTGAAGAAAATATTCTATCCTTGGTTATTTAAGGGGGTGTTACAAGTTGATATCAACACAATATCTCAATATATTGAACATATAGACGTGTTGCACAAGATCTTTTCATTCTAAGGAAATTGCATGATAAAAAAAATGCCTTGACCAACCGTACAGTGAGTTTCGAGAATGACAGGTGCTAAACCAGCCTTAATCGTTTACTTATGCGACTTGAGTGGAAGAACAAGATTGTTAAGAAAGAGGTTTCTAATTTTGGCAAATTTCTTAAAAGGTAGCTGATATTTCTTGTTATGTTGTTGGATGTTTACAAACATGACTCATATATGGAGCCTGACCGCCCTACATAATTAGAAGCTGCTTTGACGTTATCATCATGAAACTAGACTGCTATGTGTCAAGAGACTCTCAAGGGATGATAGCCTATGTGTCAAGAGACTCTCAAGGGATGATAGCAAAATTAATACACGTGAGATTCCTATGGAATGCTCCTCTCAGATTTATATGTTCTAATAGCGTTACTTTTTCTATATGTGTCCTAGATCAAGTTAAACTTACGTGATACACTGATAGTCAACAAAAGCCAAATCCAAATCAGGCTCAAAGCCTCAAACACACTTATGGCAAACCCCATTTTTTTCTTAAACTATGACTACATGTCTAGTTGCAGTAAACAATGAGATGCATATTTATTACGGGCAACTATGAAGCAATGTACAAGAATTTTGGTTTTAATCACAGTCTAATGACTCTAATCACAATAGCAATATGGAGACTGGAACCCCTTATTTACGCTTGGTAAGATGTTGTTTCGGAAATAACTTAGCTAAAAACTGGAGAGCAATAACAGATAAAAGCATGCAGATATTTTCAATCACCAACCAAACTTGATTTCTATATCAAGACAGTCCCTTTATTAACAATTAATATGCAAGGCATATCCTGGTTAATGAAATCAGCCATCACTTAGAGCAGTACTAGGATCAAAATCTTGGGACTGGCCAAGTTAAAATACAGTCATACCACATAACTCGTAACAGATAGAACCAATTATTCCATTAAGTTCGCGATCTTTGAACAAAAAAAAATCTTAAATACCCACAAGGGTTCCTATAAAAAAAATTGAGATGCTATAATGGGAGTTACTTAAGGCCCGAGGTTAAAGTCCTGTGATGAGTCAACTGACCTAAGTTAATGTGGGGAAAAGGGATTCACCGATAGCATATTATAACTAAGCCAGCATGTTAAAGACAGCAATAGATGAATCTGAAGAGAAAAGAACCGTACCAGATAGTGCTTAATATGAAGCTGAATATGTATAACGGGTAGAACCATAGACCCTGTTTAAAGCCAAAATAATTTGGAGGTATCAGTATTCGGTAATGCAAAGAATTCACAATGAGGCCTTTTGTGACACAAATGTTTTCACTTTCACAAGATATATACGATCATGTGAAAAAAATGCATCGTAAACAAGAAAAGAAGTACCACCTACTAATGTTAGAATCAAGCCTATTTATACACTAATGTCAATATACAACAAATATCAATATGTATGATTAGTGATTTAGTGTTAAGCAGTGAATGATATCAAAATTTCCAGTCCTTGCTCAATCTTGAAGAATTAGGAGGTACATGAAGCATATTGTGTAACACTAATAACTAATTATGATTGTAATTAGCCTTATGCAGAGGATTTCGATAAACTTGGGTACAAACATATTTATTAGTAAGAGATTGCAAGTAGTATAGATTTTCACACTTGAAGCACTCTTAATAACTGTTAACATAGGTATCTTCAGACAAATGATATTATTGAGACAACTGCACACGCATAACTTAACCAACTTCCCCAATGTATACTCACATAAATAAGTTGTACGAGTCCAAGTCGTAAGAAGGCATACAGTCTTATAGGCATCTCCGATGAACACTGCTCTTCATAGCCATCCACGACTCCCGAAGGCAATATCCATTGTAACGTTGGAATGATAAGAGATCTTAGAATGAATATACTGCAAACAAAACAAATTTAGGTCACCCTAAGCAGAAGGTCGAATAAATAACTTGTTGAATTTTAAAACCTATCCAAACGAAAACTTGAAAAAAAAAAAAAAAAAAAAAAAAAAAAAAAAAAAAAAAAAAACACACCCCTTCCAATTATGCCCCATCACATGATCTGTAACACTAAAGATAGAATTTGCTGCATAATAATCTGGTACTAACTTAGGAACCTGATTATGTATTTCCAATGATCTTACAACCAATCACTTAGAAAACACTGTCTGTCAACATTACAATAACAATATATTATGGCCTTATATCAATCAATATAGGCAGAAAGCACATAAATTTATACCTCAAATCCCTCTCTAAACACTTCAAAGTGCGAAAAGATTACTCCCGTCCATTTAGATGTGTTCACTATTTAATTTGGACTGTTTGGTTATGGTTTTTGACTCTTTGGTTTTTGGATTGATTTGGACCAAAACCTATATTTAATTTTCGCTTTTAAATTAGTTTCAGCTACTATTGAAAGACCCAAAAAGCCAACAACGTATCAGTTTGACCATATGCATCTAACTGAACACATCCAAAAGCAAGTGCATTTCTAAATTCTATAATTCAAGCCTATGTAAATACTTTCATTACAATGCTTCTTACACCTAGGGTAAGTTTGGCAAGGAGCTTTTAAAAGCGTTTAGTGTTTAGCATATAGAACTGAAAGCTCGTTTGGTAAAGAGCATTTGGCGTGTAGTGTTTTATTGAAACCTCACTTTGAGAAGCGGTTAGCGTTTAGCTTTTACATCATATTACACATTATAATCACAAATATAGCTACTGCTAACTGCTAAGCTAGTGCTAGTTTTGCCAAACATACCCCTAGATAAATTTATATCATCTGGATCTACACACACAGTATAATCCAACTCAATTTAAGAAGTCCAATTTTCACCAACATATAATTACATCTAACAGCCCAATTCTACTACAACGGAAAAAAACATCATTTACAGCTACGGGCAGAACTAGGGTGGAATTTTGCAGCGCAGTGTTAATTTTCGTAAAAAAACATAATATTTCCTAAATGCAACCCATCAAATTAATTCATCAACAGGGTCACTTTTAGTCCTGGTTCATTAGCACATTCAAACAAAGATGTGTGAGGTCTCAAAGTTCAATTCCTTCTAGGTGCAAACAACCCTAAAGTGGCCACGCCAACCTCCTTGAAAAAGGAGGGCTTTACCCGGTTTGAGTCTATGTGGCGGTGGGTTCAACTTCAAACCCCGTGGATTAGTCGGCCAAAAGGTCGGAAACCATGGTTACCAAAAAAAAAAAAAAAATGAGGGATGGAATAATAAATAATTACCTTCCTAAAAAGATAAAGCCATTGAGTAAAAAACACTGGCCAGTTCGGATCATCAATTCTTTAGACCTTCAAAAGCAAACAACAATTCTTAAGAAAAAAAAAATTCAAATTAAGTAAAGTAGTGTAAAAGTGAAGAAGAGAACCAACCTAAGACAGTAGATGACAACTCTGTGAAGACAACAAGCTTCTCGGAAACCTAGTAGCCATACAATCGATGTTTGTTTTAGGTAACGTGTCATCATGGGTCCGATGTTGTTCTTGTTTTCCATTGCTATGTTTGTGTGAATCTTGGTCAAGCAGGTTTTCTTTCGTATCAAGTTGAACAATTTCTCTCATCTTTTTTTTTTTTTTTTTTTTTTTGAACATTTATTTCTCTCATCTAATTTCATATTTTAAAAATATAATTAAGTCAAAAACTATTATCAAAATATTAGGGTAAACTAAAAAAAAAATGTCCGAGCAGTTTTATTTTTGCACTCTCCATTACTTCTAAACTTTAGTTACAAAGAATATCATTGTTATTCACGTTTTGTTATAAATAATGCCATTATCATTAACACCCGTTAAAATTTTTCATAAGTGACCCTCGCGTGCGTTGCACATAAGGGTATTTTAGTCATTAAACTATTCACATAAGCGAAATTTGCAACCAAACCTTATAGGTTATATATTTACTACCACATATTCTAGTCAAACTCGTCTACCTCTCCTATCAAAATACACATACACATTTATATTCTAAACTTAAAAACTTAAAAATATGGGTATCTTTACTACATAAAAAAAAATGGTCGAACTTGAATTGTTGAATTATTAAATTGTTGAATGGTCAAACTAATTTGAATGTTTAATGCCAATACGTATGAAATGTTGAATTGTTTCAAAATCTATATCTATACTGATTAATAAACGTGAATAATTTACAAGCCTTCTAAGCACACCATGTATTTAATTTGCTGATGTGTCTCGATTGTGATTGGACGGAGCTTTAATGCGTACAACACATCTATGCCATGCTTCAATTCACTCGATACAAACTAAAGACATAACTCTCGGACACTCCTCTTTCACTTATTTTTGTAAAGTATTGAAGACCATTATTTTGATTCAGTCATCGGTAGTTTCAAATCAACATTTAATATCAACGCGTTATACAAATCATCCCAAAATAAGTTACAATTTCTCTTTATATCTTTGATTCAGTCATTATCATCAACCCTGCCAATTCATTCAAAAACACAATATTGTTCAAAACACCAACCATTGTTGCAGATCAAAACACAATATCGTTAAAAAATATGCCAGTGATTTCGTTACATCACTCTGCAAGTGATTTTCATGTTGTCATCATTGAAGAATTGTGGTGAGTACCGAATCATCAGTTATAATAGATTTAGGGTTTCGATTTATTTAGTTCCATGTTATAGTTATTTTGGTTCGATTAAATACTAATATGTTTTCCTTTGAGTATGTCGAATTTAATTGTTTGTTATCAGAACCCTAGGAAAAAATTGGGGAAAATCACGTTTATGAGTTAGTTGTAATAGTTATAATAATTAGTTGATTCAATGATACTATGTTTGTAATTTTTTTTCCAAACCTTATTGTGACCTGTCTCATTATTTTTTGTTGTTTTGATTTTTTTGTGATCATTGTTGTAGGTGACGGCGAATGAAGTTTTTGTCAACAAGCTCAATTTAAGGTGATTAAACCAAAATTTAAGTGTCAAGTTTAACTTGCACATCAAGTGTTTGATGAAATATCTTTGGCCAATTTTATGGTTATGAGTCTGGGTTGAATTGTTGGTTATGAATATGGGCAGTACTTACCCAAATTCACAGTTAACACATCCTCTTTTTGAACCCGTACTACCCTTCTTTTACCAATTACGGCTATATTTGTACAGGCAACTGTCAAATTTGTTTGGACAGTTGTTTTTTACTTACTGAACAAGCTAATGGCTTACAATCTCATATTCTTTTGTAAGATGGTTTCAGCCGCTTTCACTTTTGTCGAGTCAATGCTTTTACCTACTTGCTCATATGCTTTTTGGCGTATTTCAGGTGCATGAAAATTGATAGTTTAGAGCAACAAAATATAGGATGAATGAAATATTAATTAGCAGGTAATATATCATTGAGGGTTATCAAGGGAAGGGAGTTCAGATGTTGGTTCAAAAATTGTGCATTTCTTTGTTTCTTTCCAAATTGAATCTGCGTTTCAACATAATCTAAGGTCAAATGCTTTTGAGTGAAGTTGATATTTTTTCCCCCATTATTCTCACTCCGCAGTAAACAATAACTAAATATTCTTTGGTAACTTTTTTTCAACTGATATTATTTTTTCCAATTATTAGTGGACACCTACAGTTTTTTTTCTTTTATACGAAATTGGCTGTTATTGTCTATGGGTGTTTTTTCATACCTGAAGCAACTTTCAACCCATTTAACTATCTGTTTTGTTTTTCGACCTGTTTGAAATCAATGATTTTTGAAACAACTCACTCATAACTAAATGGGTTGAAAGTCGTATCTCTAAATGTAGTGTTTCAAAATTAGCAACATTTATATTTTGGATAGAATGATTTAGGAGGTTTATGTAATAAAAGTGCGCTTTTGTGACATTCAATTTAATGCGACATTTTCATTTTCATTTTTTTATTAATTTTTATCTTTTTTGTTTTCGACCTGTTAGAGTCGAAACATTAATGGACAACATAATAAGTAATAAGTAAATGGGTTGAAACCTCCTGTTCTATCTCATGTCTTTGAATCCACTATAGACCTTAATTTACAATGAGAGTCAATGACCAATTTCTTAAATGTGAATATTGTGGACACTTACAGTTATTCTTGGTAACTTTTTTCAACTGCATAATTTTTCCCAATTATTAGTGGACACGTACAGTTAATTTACTCAACCCGTGCCTTCTGCCGCTCCAAATCTAAACGTCACCTTTATAAGCAAACATCCCTTTAGTATCTAACCTTTAATCCTAAGCAGCTCTTTAGTATGTATCATGTAAGCTTATCTCGAAATATTAAAAGCTTACCTTTCATGAATGGAAAAAGGCATTGTTATTATTATGCCATTTTCAAATTGCTTTAGTATAATACATACTAAATGGGCTGTTTGAAATTGCTTATAAAGGGTCTGTTTGAAAGGATTTAGAAAGATTTCTCAATACATACTAAATGGAAATAAAATGTCAATTCATTTGCTTACTAAATATATACTAAAGGGGTTGTTTGAAAGTGCTTACTACCCGCATGTACCCGTTTTGAGGTTTTTAATGTGTTTCATTGTTCCATATAAACGTCCAATAATTTAGCACATAGATTATCACGTTATATGCATCAATTACAGTTAGGGTGGGTGGAAATTAGTTAGTCAATATGATAACGGGTTGATATAAAATAGTTTATCACATAAGACACAACCTAAGTCAACCAGTCTATTAGTTAACGGGTCAATATTACCAAGCAAAAATATCAAAACATGGAAAGCACAATCCTTATGTATATCAAGGCAAGGTTGAAACTTTACACCACAACTTATAGTAATGGGTCACATATACTGATGAGTCACAGAACGTATGAACTTTAATTTTGGTGTGTGAAATCGTTATCAGTTAAATGGGTAGTATAGCAAAATTGACGGAACAAGATGGAGGTGAATTGATTTAGTTTGTTTTGTTTTGACAGATTTCCAGCTTGCCATTTTCGGATATTCTCATGAATGGCCAGGTGTTTGATATGCTTGATCCGATGGCAATAGTAGTAGTGCCAATTAACGGGAATATGAGATTCTTCACAATGGTGCTTGGATAATTCTTTTTCATGAGTTAAAATGTTTAAATAATTTAGCATGCAGGTGATGACAGTAGTTAAAATGTTTAAATAATATAGCAACAAATGTATGATCTGATGACAGTAATTAAAATGTTTAAATAATAAAGCATTGATATGATAATTTGTTTTTCATGAGTTTGACAATAGTATTGTAATCATGCAGGTGATAGATGTCATATGCCTTTAACGCCATATATGTTAGCAAGCCTCCATGATAGCCTTTTAGGTAATGATTTTGCTATCCTTTAATGGTGATTTGATTAATTTTTCATATGATAAAATTACTATAACCTCTAATCTCTCTATAATAAAAGCATTTTGAAACATGAATTGGAGAAAAGTTTATACCATTTGACCCGTTCTTTTTTTTAGCAACATTCTTTATTTGAACCCGTTTTAAAATAAATATAGTGCTTGGAATTGGGATAAGTGGTGAAGATGGTGCATTGAGTTGTTTTTTTAAGGTATGATTGTATGGAAAGGGTTGATGTGTTACTGGTAGTGAATCGAAAGTATGTAACCTGGCGTTAAAAGGGTAAGTGTTGGGTCCATTCAGTACCCAAGCGTCCTGAAACAAGGATTTGAATACAAATTATCCTAAGTGTCAAATAACCTTGAATGCTCTCAGGTCACTGAGTGAACAGTCACTCAGTGAGTTATCTTTAAGATGCCTAGGATGATTCTAAGAAGAAGGATTCACCATTCAGTGAGGCGGAACTCCCTGAGTGGCACCTAAGCCAAAGAAGAAGATAATGAGTTCAGTGAGTGATGACAATAACTCACTGAACCCCAGTCTCCTCAACAACTATAAAGAATGAAGATTGAAGACTGAAGAACATGAAGACTGAAAGAAAGGCGGGACAAGGCGGGAAAGATTTGAAGAGATAAGGAGAAGTCCTTATCAGGCCAAAGTCAAACTTTTCCTGAAAGGCTTTAGAACAAGAACAGTGTCATCACTGTTACTCAGAAAGCACAATTGTCTTATACCCAAAATAAGTTCTTGTAACAGGGACAAAATACATCAGTATTTTGTCCTGATTAGCTTAGGTCATTCTTTTGTCTTTTAAGTCACGGGTGCTCTTTTATACTTGTCTATAAATAGGATCATAAGGGAAAAAGTGGACAAGTTTGTGCAATTAATGCTTAGACATTCACAAACCACTTTTACTCCCCCAAAGAGCAACCTAGTCCCTGAGATAGCTCAGTGGTTCCTTATAGTTGCCACTTAAGCTTAGCTTAAGTTTAGAGAGGAGACAACACCATACCTGTCATTTCAATCCTAAGTGTTTTTTTCCGTGAACACTTGGGTATAGATTCTTTTGATTAACTTCTAATAATAATTTAAACGTTGAAAAACTATTGTCTTTATCATTTACGTTTTACTTATTTTGTTTAATTAATCAATACATTACTTAGTTATGGAACACGATTAGTTTAACTTTGTAATTAATTCTAATTATGTAAGGGGAACAACAAGTGGTATCAGAGCCTCTGGTTTATAAAATCTTTCAAAAACTAAAGAGTGCTCAAAAGGTTTTTAAAACCAAGATCCTACCATGGCTGATAGTAATGTGCCCCAGCTAGTTGACAAAAAGAGAGGAAGCTATTCAGCTGTTGCTCCCAGACTAGAAGCTGGAAAATTTAGCAAGTGGAAAAAGCGTATGCTTTGCTATTTGACTGGTATGGAACCATACTACATCACATGTATCAATGAAGGTCCCTTTGTCCCTAAGACTGCTGAAGGGTTACCCAAACCTGAAGCTCAGTGGACTATTGATGAGAGAAGGGTGGTTAACCAAGACCAACGCCTGAAAAGCATCATTATATCATGTATTCCTGATGATACAATGGAATCAGTCATTAACTGTACAATAGCCAAACAAACTTGGCTTGACTTGGTTCATAGCTTTGAAGGTCCCTCAGATACCAAGGAAAACATGATTATGGACCTGAAACTTGAGTATAACACTTTCAGGGCCAAAGACTCTGAAAGTCTCTCTCAGACCTATACCAGATACAAAACCTTGATAAATGAACTATCAAATGATGGTGTACCCCTGTCTAAGCATGAAATCAATGTTGGCTTTGTCAACAGTCTCCCTGAGAAGTGGTTAAACTTCTCTCAGGGTCTTAGGAATGCTAATCACCTTCAAAATCTTGAGCTCCGTGAGATCTATGGGAAGTTTGTCTATGAGGACAACTTAATCTCAAGGAGATACCCAGACTCAAAGAAAGCTTTTGAGACCAAAAAGGCCCTGACAACCTTACCCTTATCCACTGCCTTTAATTCTAATGGTGTTGTGCAGGATTTCCAAGAGAATTCTGATGATGAGGCTGATGAGAGAACCAGTGAGGAGTACCTTAATGACTTGCATATTGAATTTCAAGAAAGGGCACTCCTTGCTAATTCTAAACATTTTATCAAAAGAAATCAGTCAAACTTTTCTAAAGCAAAAGCAAATGAAATCACTGAATGTTTCAAATGTGGTAAAAAGGGTCATTTTGCAAAAGAATGTTTTTCTAAAACCACCTCAGAACCCTCATATAAATTCTCTGGTAATAGTTCTTCTTCAGGAACTAGCAAGTTTCAACCAAAAATGCTTCAGTCTTCTCAACAATTTCAAAACAAAACTGTTCAAAATGATCTAAAAGACTTTGAAGCTAAGTATAGAAAAGCTAAAGCTAAACTTTCTCTCCTTGAGGCCACTCCCTCAGTATCTCAGGCTACTCAAACCACTAGACCTATTCAAACAAAGAACAAGGTACTTGTTGCTGAAGCCTATGACTGGGATGAAGAAGAGGTCTCCTCAGATGATGAAGAAGTAAGAGTCAGTGCACTGATGGCACTTTCAGATAATGATCAGCTGGCTGTTGAAAAAAGCCATGCAAGAAATGGAGAGTGGGTTAACATCACCATGAAAAAGGTAAATATTTTATGGTATGTGCTTATTCACATACCTTTTTTTTGCCAAATTAAGACTAAAACGACCAAAAACTAACCCAAATGCCAAAGATATTTGTGTTTTTGTGTTTGTTTGTGTGCAGGTACGGATATTGAGAAAAAGGGACAAAATCAAGTCAAAACCGGGAAAACGAGCACGAGATATGGAAGTGATATTTATAGCCGATGTCGGGAAGCAAAAAGTCAAAGTCAATCCTTGAAGTTTCATCAAATGACAAGAACGGCCCTTGGATATTACTTTTGGAGAATGGCAGAAATAACCCTTTGAGTTTCAGAAAATACAAGTTTAGTCCTTGTGTTTTTATTAAACTTCAAATCCTATACTACAAATTATTACTACCCGGATCTGTGTTTAATCTAAAGTCCAAATCCAAAAACAAACCCAAGTGTTAAATCCAAAGGCCCAATCCAAATGAAATACCCAAGCCTACCTTCCCTACCTTAACCCGAAAATAACTAAACCCGGGTCAACACATAAACACCCGGTCAAACAAAGGTCAAATAATAGTAAAAAATAAAAAAAGTTAACCCGCGCGTTTTGTTCTCCCCTTTTATCAAGTTACCCAGAAATGTACTATAGCCCTAGAACCCTAATATTTACCCGTACAAAATTACGGTGATTAAGGGTAGGAATGTCTAATCAATGGGTGTCAGATGTCAGAGAAGCACAGAGCAAGCACACGAATGGCTACGTGGCACGCTGCTATTGGTCAAGCCACCTCATAGGATTCAATCAGACGGCTATGGATGATGGGGAATTGATCTAAGGGTGGAAAAAGAGCTCAAAGAAGCACAAATGAGCCTCGGATCGATGACTTGGCAACCCTAGAAGCTTCCCAATTCGCCTATAAATTGAGGCTCTTTCTTCTCATTTGGTAGTTAGTTTTTTAGTGTCGAATTGCTGTTAAAATAGTTTTTAAGTTTAGAGTAATTTGTAACTTTCAGTTTCCTTTTGTATCTTTTTAAATTCTATTAATGAAATTTAGTTTAATTTTGCTTTGAATTCGTATATCTTAAATTTAAAGTCTCATCTTAGCTTGTTACTGTTTCATTAGCTTAAATCACACTCAAGTTAGCTTTTATAATTTTTAGTTTTCTAATACTGTTTATATTATATCAAAAGCATAAAAATATTGAAAAATATAAAAAAAAAAATCCAAAAATAGTGTTTAAATTTCTAAACTCAGCTTGCAATCAAGCTAATTAGTATAGAAACAAGCTCAAATTAGCTATTATAGCTTCTGTGAGTTTTCAAATCTGTCTTTGCTACACAAAATCAAAAAGTCAACAGAAAAAGTCAACTGTTGTATGAAGAACATGAATCTGGGGTTATACTGATAGATCAAATAGAGAAAGGGAAGTATTTGGCCTATCTAAAGATAGGCTACATTGGAAAACTCCTCTGTTCATGCTGAGGGGTGTCTTGTAAGTTCCAAATTACTTTTTAGCTTATTTTGTGCTTAATATTAATCGGTTTCTGTTTTTACTTAATTATCACTTACATTTGGTTTTTAGATCATTATTAGTCTAGATAATCATAAAATAATATAGAACTTAGCTTAAAATTGGTTAGGTATAGTGTTAAATTGCAAAAACTGATTTGAAGGAGTGTTTGGATAATAAGGTATCTAGCTTATTACTGTTGATGTGTAGTAGGATCAGATTGGATTAAGCTTAGATAAGGTATTTTTAGCTTAATCAGTAAGTGTTAAGTGGTTTATAGCTCTCTATAAGTATAATAAGCTGTGCAGAAGTGTAACTGCTTATTTCTTTGGCTTATTTGATGTTTCTGAATTGATTTATGCTTGAAATAGTCCCATGAATCCTTCCTGAGCTTTTTGTGATTTTTGGCCTAGTTTTGCTTATTTCTAGCTTACTTCCAAAGTGCTTATTAGGCTGTTTAGCTTATTTAAGCTGTTTCAAGTCCTGAATTTATTTTTCCTAGATAGAAAATTAAAAATTAGATTTACTCAGATTTTTCCAGATTTTTCCCATTTGTTTTACTATTTTTAAATCAATTAAATAGTTTTAATTCATAAAAAATTCATAAAAAGTCAAAAAAATAATTTTCTATTTCCCAAAATTTTCATTTTATATTTAGAATTTAAGAAAAATTATTTTACATTTTTAGGACTTAAACTTTAGAAAATCACTTTTTAATTACGTTTTTAAAAATCGTAGCGTTCACTTTTAAGTTTTTATTTACGTTTTAGAATAGCGTGCTTAGTTTACTTGTACCCTTAGCTTTTATAATTGTTTTTACTTGCTATTTCATTATTCGTAGTGTAATTACCCCTATCATCACTCTCTTATTCACATTCACTTCACGAATCACGATCCCGAATCACATATTCCATTCAATCTTCGTCGGGACAAACGACTCGGGTTTTGTATATTTCTTGTGCAATTCCTTAGACTATAATCGACTAAATCATTTTACTATCTATGGATGATGATTCTGATTGGCAATCTTACTTAAATTACATTAATGTTGATCTTAAGTTTGTTGAAGAGCAAAGTCTTAATTTGTTTTCAAAATACAATAAACTTGTTCAAGAGTTAAGAGATGAACTACTTGTCTTAAAACAAGCCAAGCTAGAAGCTGTTACACTTCAAATTCAAAACTCTAAAATTTTGAAACAAAACCAAGCTCTTCAAACTGAACTCAACAACGAAAAGGTTGTCATTGAAAGCTGGACAATAAAGAATCCTAAAGTCTATGAAACTGTTAGTCTTATTCCTAGTTCTAAAAAGAAAATCTTAGGAGAAGACCAACTCACTGAATCCCTCAGTGAGAGTCATAGTGAAAAGGCCTTTATTCTAGCTGGCATATCTTTTGAGCAAGAAATGAAACCCAAGTCTAGTGACTGGGTTGAAAGAAACAACCCAGACAGTAAGTTACCTAACTTTGAGACTGGGAAAATCTTGCAACCTGAAAGTCGGGCTATCAAAGATATGCTTGGACTCACTGATAAGCCTAGTAACACTGAGTCTGTCAATGAGTCTGAATCAGAATCACAAACACCTCTCCTACCACTGAAAGTCCTTCAGGGAACTGCACCTAGCTCTGACCTAACACCTTTAGTTTACTCTCAACATTCTCCAAAAGAGAAGTCAGGATTGGGTAGAACCATCCTGAAGAGACCCACTCCAGAAGTCTCAATTCCTACTGATGACTCAACAACTTCAGTCCCAACTGAGGTGAACACTGAAAGCCCTGATTCAAAATATGATCAGTTGGCTGAGCTTGTCAGGAAGCTGAGTGAAAAGATTGAATTATCTAAAAAACCTCAATCTAAGAGTAAGGAACTCAAACCAGCTTCCTCAAGCACCTCCAAAGCAAAATCTTTAATACCTCAGCAAAGATGTGAGCTATGTCACTATACAAATCATTCTACTAATGATTGTTATAGAATCCTCTTTTGCATGATATTCAAAAAGGAAGATCACAGGACTTCTTATTACTTGTCATACACAGTCACATCTAATGTTGCAAACTTTAAAGCACAGGCTTTTTAGTATCCTTCTGATTCTAAAAAGAAACAAAGGCAAAAGGCTAAGCCTTTTTCACCCTGTCCACATTGTGGCTTCAATGACCATCTTCCTGATGATTGTCTAATGGATCCTAGTTGTGAAATATGTGGAGATCCCACTCATGACACCTCAGGACATGAAAAGGTCATTCAGGCTAGAAGAGGAGCCACCAAGTCATCCTCTCAGTCTACTGAGTCCACATCAACAACCAAGTGTAAAATCTGTGAAAGCACAGTCCACACCACTACTGACCATGCATCAATTGTACCTTTTAAAAAGGCCATCAAAGCCAAGCCCTCCAAGAGGAAGGGTCCTAGAAAAAACTGACACAGTTTACTATTTGTGCAGAGACATGCCAGGGAGCCTGTTTGACATCTAGATAGTGGATGTTCAAGAAGCATGACTAGTGTGAAGGAATATCTGCACAAATATGTTGAGGAACCAGGACCTAAGGTGGTATTTGCTGACAATTCATCATGTCTCACTGAAGGTTATGGTTCAGTAAATTGTGGTGGAATAGTTTTCACTAGGATAGCTTATGTTAATTGTAACAATCCGTAAAATTCCCTAGTCATTAGTGAACGCTAATCTAGTATTAATCCTTCGTTACTGTTCACTTAACCATTTTTACGAGCCAATTTGAAATTTTTGTTTATTACGTTTCTCTAATTCAAACATTGTTACATTGTTCACAATACGTTGGAACGAGCTCACACACGCGTCACGAATCTCCAAAACACAACTAATAACCAATCGGACCCTTAATTCCATTTTTAGCCTATTACTAGTCATAAGCCCAACCCATTTCCTAAGTTTTATTTATTTCACTTAACCACTCGATAAACTCACCAAACTTGGCCTCGTTTTCTTTTACTTTCGACACACATCTTATGCTACATATTGCACATCTCCGTTCTAATTTACACCAAAGAATTAGAATGCCAAGTTTCATATTTTAGCTCGTACACTTGATCACTTAATGAAAGGCAAAGTAAAGCACCCTCGAGACATTCACAAGTTCACGCAACATATATCCATTCTAAACAAATTCGCTCTAAACTTAATTTTTCCTAGCACGTTTATTTTTTATGATCAAATAAGAATTCCCAAACTCATTTCTTACCTTATCCTTAAATATCACACGCTAGAAAAATCAATTTGGACATTCAAGCATATCGACACATGATATATATAAACTGTATGATATCTAACTTATAACCACTTGAAAATAACTCAAATTGCAAACTAAATATTCTCTTTGTCCCTCACAATTTTGCCAAAACAAATAATACATACAAGTTGCCAATATCTTATTATATACACAATACATACATTCGATCATGCCTCCCAAAAACGAATATAACATCTCAACTTGCAATTATATTACTATATCTTCGTATGAAATTGCATGCATTTTTACAAATCCTATCCTAGCTACTAACACATATCGAATATATTCCATCAACATGTCTTTAAAATACCATTAAATCAATACTTGCATGCATACATCTCTATCTATATATATATACACGTTGAAACACATACATGGAAACACATTCACACAAACGTTTTATCATATTTTTCTCAAGCTTCTCACTGTGCCGAGTTTCCAAGAAGACCAGGAATATTTTCCCACTCGTTCGAGTCCTTTCCAAGTCATATAACTCATTGTTCGATCGTTGGTGACCACTTACACGAGCTACAACCATTTTTCTAGTGTTCTTTATCTTTTCGAACGTTAAACTCCACCTCAAAGGTGTAGTAAGTCTTCCTAAACCCCTTGTGATTCATTCTATTCGATTACAACATATCATGCATTGTTTTCTTATTTTATTCGAACATATATCTCATTGTATTTTATTTACACGCTTCGTTATTTACTTCTTTACATTTCATACTTAATGCCTCCTTCATGGAATGGCTAGGATTACATTTACACATTCATTTCATTCATATCTATTATTGCATCGTGCATATTTCTCATAATTTATATGTCACATTTTATATATTAAAAACATGTAATACTCGACTAAGAAACGACCATATAAAATCGAATCCATGTATACGACCTATTGTTTTTATTACCCAACTCGATTCTTCACATGATCATCTAATAAGTTGTAGTTGTAAACTTTCATTAATAAGCTCTCGAAATAGCTTTTCTAACCCCAAAGTGAAGCAAGATCGAAAAGAATTTTTTATATATATACATATATATCGATGGGCTTTTAAAAAGCCCAATAAGCCATTGAGAATAAGCTGTAGAATAAGCAAATGGAAAACATTTTTAGGACTATAAAAATAGCCCAAATTCAGGCCCAAACTTGATTTAAAGCCCTCGGACCAAAAACGCTAAATAGGCTTTATTATTAACTCGTTAAAAGCCCATTAAAGTGAAAATAAGCTCTTTTCTAAAATAAGGAGTTTGCTAAGACTAAAATAAGCTTTATAAACTTATTAAAACTTTCGGAATACTTTTCACACTATTTTTGTACATTTTGGACTAAAAATGCAACGCATATTTACTACTAGGGTTTAAATTGTAACTTTTGTAAAACTAAGTACTAATCTGTCATTTCTGTAAATATTGGGTAGAAAAGGGTAAAACATTAATTAGAAACCATAAAATGACAAATTGGAACCTTTACGGACTTAAAATGTAATTATATACTAACCAAGGACTAACGGTGCAACGCTTACACTGTTAGGGAAAAAAGTGTAAATTCTGTAAAAGACCAAGGGATGAACAGTAACAATATTTATAATCAATTATAATTCATGTTTTACTCATTTCATATGCATTTTGTCATTCGTTTCAGTATATTTATTTTTCGTACGATTATATTTATATAACGAACTTTTAACAAATAACTTAACGTATTAATTCAACGACTTTCAAGGAAATGATAATTGTGAAATCCAAAAACATAAAAACAAGATAATATTATATATAATATTATTTTTGAACTTTAAGCATATCAAATCATTTTCATCACGATCCGATTCGTTATCCGATATTCTTTCACAATCATTATTCACATCAAGTCAATCTTAAACCATCAAAATCTCAGACTTCCCTATTATTCAGGTCGTGTGTTGGAGCCTTTCCCGTGATACTATTGACATAACATCACAATACTTTGACCTTACAGCTAAGGTGAGTCTATTAGCCCCACTTTTACTCTTTTATTCATTTTAAACTACTTGGGGGAGATACATGCTTAGAAATACTTTACTCATTTATCAAATACATGATTTTTGGTATGTGCTTAAACACATACCTTTTCTTGACCAAATTAAGACCAAAATAACCAAAAACTAACCATAAATGCCAAAGATATTGTGTTTTTGTGTTTATTTCTATGCAGGTACGGGTATATGAGAAAAGGACAAAAATTAAGCCAAAACCGAGAAAACGAGCACGAGATTTGGAAAAGGTCGAAAGCCGAAGCCGGGGAAGCAAAAGATCAAAGAAAAACTCAAAATGTCGCCAAAGATCCTTAAAGAATCAAGATATTACAAGAATGGCCCTTGGATCACATTTTTAAAGAATGGCAGAACTAGTCCCTTGAATTTCAGAATTACACTAATGGTCCTTGTCAAATTCTATCTTAAATATCCTACACTATCCGGATATTATAAAACCAAATCCAATCCACAACAAATAAACCCACCAGCCCAAAAACATTAACCAAGCCCACACCACAACCCATAATCCTTAACCCAAATCCCACAACCCGTTCTATAACCCAACCCCGGTCAATACCTATAATTAACTATCGGTCAAACAATAAACAATAAAAAAATAAAAAAAAAAAAAATCTTACCCCCCCTTTTTCCCGCCCCCCAAATATTACCCAGGGATGAACCCTAGAAAACTACCCATCCAAATTGACCGCAATTAAGGGTAGAGTTGTCCTTGCACGCATTTCTAGGAGCTTCCTGACATGTCAGGAATGACATGTCTACGAAATGGAGCCCTCCTATTGGCTGGGAGTGAGTGGCCATTTAATCCAAGGGCTAGGATTGCAGGAGTGTTGATCAAGGGATGATCTGAGGGTTGATATTGAATCGAAGAAGCACAATAGGCACGGATTGGTGACGTGTACAGTCTGGAAAGGTCTTCCTGCGGCTATAAATAGGGGTGTAACCTTCTTCATTTGGATGTAATAGTTAGTAGTAGTTTTAGATTAAGGTTATGCTGTTAAAATGCTTTTTGAATTGTAGTTTCATAATTTCCTTTTGTAACTTTGATATTTGACTAATGAAATTTAGTTTTAAGTCTTCTTAAATTCATATCTCTTAGCTTATTGTTAATCTCATCCTGCTTATCTAATTTTGTTTCATCAGTTTATATTAGACTCATTTAGTTTATCAAAAGTTTTTCCTCTCATTTAGTGTTCAATTTTATTTCAGAAAATCCAAAAAATATTGAAAAATATTCAAAAAATCCAAAAATAATTCAAAGCACAGCTTCAATAAGCTGATTTTCTCATTTATATAAGCTCATATAAGCTTAATAGCTTATTGTGAGTTATTGGTTAGTCCAAATTTGAATCAGACTCAAAAAGTCCAAAAGTCAACTGAAAAGTCAACTGGAATGGTCAAATAAGCTGTGGAGGTGATAAGCTGGATTTATAAGCTGGATTTGGGGTTATTTTTGGCTTATAGGTTAAGCCTGGTTATAAGTTGTGGTTGATTCAGATCTGTGCACTCATAAGCTCCACTTGTAAGTTTAATTTGCATCTCATTTTCACTAATGTGCTATTGTTTTTTTTATGTGCTAGTGCTATTTCATGATCTGATATTTGTTTGTTAGATGTTAAATAAGTTAGATGATCAGTAGGGGTTAGTTTTCACAGCTTATTTTGGTGAATTATAGTGTAGAATTGCAGCTTCAGTCTCTTAAAGGGTGTTTGGGACAGCAGCTATTATAGGTCATAGGCTAATGATACTGTGCATTTACCACTTGATGAAGTTTGATTAGGCTTGTTGAATGATAGATAAGCTGTTTGCATTAGGTGGAAGGCTGTTTTGAGTACATTTGAGGATTAGAGTTCATAAGTACAAATCT
Source organism: Artemisia tridentata subsp. tridentata (assembly GCA_021014915.2). Lineage (NCBI taxonomy): Eukaryota > Viridiplantae > Streptophyta > Magnoliopsida > Asterales > Asteraceae > Artemisia > Artemisia tridentata. The sequence goes on along the minus strand of CP139508.1, from coordinate 233,222,960 downwards.
AGAAGCTTAAACTGCCATAATAAGCTCAGTATAAGCTGAGCTTATTTGAACCAATACTTTGGTGATTTTTTGGTTCATTACATCAGTCTTAGTGGATACACATAAGTAGGTACTGTTCCATTGAGTTTTGCAAAAGATAAAGTCCAAAATCTGTTTCTGCTGCATTAGTAACTATCGTGCAGAACAGCACAATAAGTTGCTGATCTCAGCTTATTATTGGCTTATCCAATTGAGCCTAGTTCCTGATTTTTGGTTTACAATTAGCTTACATCACTAGCTTTTAGGATATAATCTGGGATTTCACTTTTTAGCTTATTTCCTAGCTTAATTCTGACCTGCAAATTGCCCTTTTGGTCTGAACTCAACCTGCATCAGCATTTTGTTATCACTTTCATCTGAACTAGGGCTGATTTAGATGAGCAATTGGACATAGAATTTGGGCATTTTTGGGTTATAAGAAGCTTGTAGTATAAGCTTTCAGTTTCTGCTTTTGGATTTCACCAATTAGCTGTTGATAAGCTGTTAGAACAGTTAAAGAAGGCCTTTCACTCATTTGCTTCTGTGATGTTTTTGCAACTGTGCAGCAGCTTATTTGCTTATTTCCTGAGCTTATTTGAGCTTTTTAACTTGATTTAAGCTAAAATAAGCCTGTTGAACCATATCTGAGCATTTGATAATTTTTAGTGATCATTAGCTTATTTTAGAGCTTATTCCCAATTGCTTATTTGCCAATTCTGTTTATTAGGGCTTAGATAGCTTTTGATTTAATTTTTCATAGATTCAATATATCAGTTTAGAATTACTTAAAATTTTTCAGATTTTTCCCAAGTCTTTTATTATTTTTAAATCAATTAAATCATTTATTTTAGTTTTTAATTCATAAAAAATAAATAAAAAGTCAAAAAATAATTTTTTTTTTTTTCTTTTTTCTAATTTTTTTTTTTATATTTAGAATTTAAGAAAAATGATGTTACATTTTTAGGACTTAGAATTTAGAAATTCACTTTTTAAATACGTTTTTTAAAATTCGTAGCGTACGTTTTAAAAGTTCAATTTTCGTTTTTTTTAGAATTTTGTTCTTAGTTTACTTGTACCTTTAGCTTTATAGCTTGTTTTTAATTGTTATTTCATATTCGTAGTGTAGAAACCCCAAAATATCACTCTTATTCGCCATTCACTTCACAATTCGACTCCGTAAACGACAACTCGACTTCAACCTTCGTTGGGACTACGACCCGGGGAAATACATCCGTTGTATTTTCTTTGGAAAATAAATATACTTAAAACGACAGATCAAAAAATGGCGCCGCTGCCGGGGAAGGCTTGAGAAGAGTTTGTTAATTTCGTTCGTTGAATCGTGTTTTGAAGACCCTTCCTCGGAAGTTATTCGTTTTTATAAAAAGAAGAAAAAAAATAAAAAGAAAATAAATAAAACACTTTTCCTAAAGTGTTTTCAAAAATACAAAAATAATATAACCTCACTTTTCTGAAAGTGTTGTAAACCATTCCGAAATAACAACAAAACAATCGTGAAATCATTTGATTTTCGGATTATCTTTAGATTACAACCTATACAAGGGGTTTAAGGAGGTCTTGACATTAAATTGCAGACCGAAAAGAGATCCATTCTTCTCTTCTGCCACTCTGCGAGTAATCTTAAGAGAAACGATATCGATTGAGGGATCGGTACCAAAAATATTGTGATTAATTTTCCTTAAAAATAAAAATCCAAAAATATTTTATTTTCAAATTTGGTTTTCTTTTTAAACCTTTGTTTGATTTTGGTGTATGCACACCCGTTCTTCTTCTTCTAATCGTCTTCTTTCACCACTCTCAAATCCCGAGAGGATTATCCGTCATAACAACCGTGTTCATTTCTCAACCGTTGAGGAAATGGACGAAGACCCAAACAATCAACACCCTCCGGTGGGTGATCAAAATGCCAATCCAGGTCCCGATCTCCGACCAATGGAAGAATTACTCCAATCACCTTTCAATGGTGTTGGCAAAGCCATCGTGATACCCAATATGTTTGCAAATCAATTTGAAATAAAAACTGGGTTACTAAATCTTATTACCGGTATTTCCTTTCGCGGTTTTGAAAATGAAGATCCTCATTCCCATGTCCAGAAATTCATCGACATCACTGAAACACTTAACTTAAATCACGTTCCTCATAATGTGCTTAAATTGAGGTTATTCCCTTTTTCTCTCGTAGGAGCAACCCGGACTTGGCTTGATAAGGAACCTCCTAATTCGATTTTTACTTGGGATGACTTAGCCTCCAAGTTCGTGAACTACTTTTATCCTCCTTCTAAAACATCGAATCTCAGAAATCAAATCACTCGATTTTAACAAGCTTTCGATGAATCGTTCAACGAAGCTTGGGATAGATTCAAAGAGTTGTTAAAGAAGTGTCCTAATCACGGATTTTCAACCTTGCTTCAAATTGATACTTTCTAAAATGGGTTGAATCCATCTGATCAAGATTCACTCAATTCTGCTGTGGGTGGAAATTTTCTGACTAGAAACACTCAGGAAGCTTTGACTATCATTGAAAATAAAGCCAGAGTGAGGAGTTCTAGAACCAGAGCTCAAGTTTCAAATATGAGCAACAAATCAGATAGCAAAACAGAAGAGGCTCTTGTCGCTCTCACTAAACAAATTGGGCTTCTAATTAAAGAAATACCTTCTCGACAAGTCAATGTTGTGAATCAAAAATGTGAGACATGTGGTGGTCCACATCCTTATTATGATTGTCCAGCCTCCGGTGGCCAAGGTTTGAATGCTACCGTAGCATCAGTATCCTACAATCAGATTCAAGGATTCCGTCCTCAAGGTGCTAATAACCAAATGGGACCACCCGGTTGTTCTTCATTCCAAAACAATCAAAACCATTTTCCTCAAAATCAAGTCAATATGGTCAATCAAAGTTGTGAAACATGTGGTGGTCCTCATCCGTATTTCGAGTGCCCAGCCTCCGGTGGCTACACTCAAGAGAATGTTTATGCTGCAACGGGATCCTACAATCAGGGAGGTAACGGTTACCAACCACAAGGAGACCGTAATCTTCTCAGCTATCGTTCTAACAACTTTCTCAGACCACCCGGTTTTAATCAAAATCCTAATCCGAATGCATGTGCAAAACCGAAACGTTCCAGTTAATCAAAATCGGACAAATCAAGGATTTCAGAATCAAGGGAATAATAACCGAGGCCAAAATCAGGGAAATTTCAATCAAGGAAATTATCAAACCACGAATCAAGGAACTTTTCAAAACCGAGGTCCGAATTTTAACAACAATCAGAATCAAGGATCTGTTCAAAATCAATCAGCTTCGGATGAGATTTTAAAACAAATAATGCTTCAAATGCAGAATCAGCAGAATTTCAATAAATCTCAAGAAGAAACAACTAGGTTTTTGATTAAGGAAATGACTGAGATGAAAAAATCTTTAAATGATCGACCCTCGGGCTCTGGAACTCTTCCTAGCAACACGATCGCTAACCCGAGGGGCGATGTTAAGGTGATCACTACAAGGAGCGGTGTATCATATGATGGACCCACGGCTCCGACTACCTCTTCTTCTCTACCTCCAAAGGTAGTTGCCCGTGAGACCGAGGCGACAAAGGACACGGAACTTCCTACTAATAACGGAAGAACCGAAGACGTCCAACCTCCAATTATCCAACCATCTAAGCCAAAGGTTGTGCTTGAGCCCGAAGAAGCTCCCGTAAAAGCAAAACTTCCATATCCTTCGAGATTGAATGATCAAAAGCTCCGCGAAAAAGCTTCAAATCAAATGGAAAAATTCTACCAAATCCTCCAAGATTTGCATTTTGATATAAGCTTCGCGGATGCTTTACTTCTGATGCCTAAGTTTGCTTCTACCCTCAAAGGTTTATTGAGTAATAAGGAAAAATTATTTAAACTGGAAAAAACTCCTCTGAACGAGAATTGCTCAGCGGTTCTCCTTAAAAAGCTTCCGGAAAAGCTAGGAGATCCTGGGAAATTCCTCATTCCATGTGAATTTCCGGGGATGGTTGAATGCTACGCCTTGGCCGATCTCGGTGCAAGCATCAATCTAATGCCGCTGTCAGTATGGAAAAAACTTTCTCTGCCCGAACTCACCCCCACTTGCATGACCCTCGAGCTTGCGGACCGGACTATAACCCTTCCTAAGGGTGTAGCCGAGGATGTCTTTGTCAAGGTGGGGAAGTTCCATTTCCCCGTCGATTTTGTGGTGGTTGATTTCGATGCCGACCCCCGGGTTCCTCTAATTCTTGGAAGGTCATTCCTGAGGACCGGGCGAGCTCTGATTGATGTTTATGGTGAAGAAATAACACTACGGGTTGATAATGAAAAAGTCACGTTTAACATTAATCAGAACTCGAAATCTCAAACCACCAAATGCAACGTTGCTGCGGTTGATCAAAAATCTGATCCCGCAATTGCTTCCAAAAGAATAGATTCGACACTTTCAGGATTCACAGTTAAGAGTATTTCAGATAAACGTGCTGAGCTCAAAGCCATGAAAATTACCCCTGGTTCGAGCAAATGGTTTGAGAGTTGTGCTTCGGAAGTTAAGAGTGTTCTTGATTATGATGAACAAGAATCGGAGACCACAACGGAAGTGGTGAAAATTGCTAGCTCTAAGAGTACACCACTTGTCCCACCTCCAGAACCGGTTTATCGTATCGAGATTGTCAATTCTGTGAATGAAATTAAATTCTCTTCAAATAACAATTCTATTTCATCTCCAGAACCTACCCTTTCTGACTCTTCCCCTTCTCTCACATCGGTTGAGGGAAGTGTTTCCACTATGGAAGAGCTCGAGGTTTTCCTTAGTGATGAGCCAATTTCTCCAGAAAATGATGACACCGTCTTTGATCCGGAGGGAGATATTCGTTTAATTGAAGAATTGCTATATAATGAGCCGTCATCTTCACTCCCTCCGACGGAAATTAAAGAAGAAAAGCCGCCTATATCCGTTCAAGTTGTTGATTCTAAATCAGAAGAACAAAGTAGTGGCAGTACCACTTCTAGTATTGATTTTCTTCTTGAGGAGTTCACCGATGAACTCGCTCACATCGATCCAATCCCACCAGGGGATAAGGACGATGACTTTGATTTTGAATCTGATCTTAAAGAATTGGAATTTTTGCTGAACCGTGATCCATCTAAATGTGATTCTTATCCCGAGGAGTTCACTGATGAACTTGCTCACGACGATCCAATTCCATCAGAAAATGATGATGATCTTTTTAACTTTCATGCTGATCTTAAAGAAGTTGAAAATCTTTTATACCATGCTCCATCACTTGATTCTTACTCCAAGCCTAATGATTTCCAAAGTGATGACGACCTCTTCGATTTTGGGGCCGATCAAACCAAATGGAAAAATCTTTTATATGGCAAACCTACTGATGAAAAAGACCCTAAAATGGAAACCATAATTGAGGATGCTACAATTGTTTCTAATGACTTATCTCCTCATTTACCCGAGGATGATTTCCTTTTCTCCATTGAGTCTCCCATCGAGTACCCTGCTGAGTTTTCTTGTGAAGACAAAGTGTTTAATCCAGGCATACTCGATGATGGTAAAATTCATCCTTTAAAGAAATTGACTCTTGATAAGAATTTAAAGTTTCCCGCCTCATCTAAGGAACTTTTAATTCTGGAGAAAAGTGATTCCCCTCTACTTCTTTCTGATCAAAAACTCCCGTTCTACATGGAGTTATCTCTGATTGAAACTTTACTATCATTTCCAACCGGAAATGAAGACAAAGTTTTTGACCCCGGCATCACCGCTTTCATCTTCTGAAGCCGTGGGTATCTCATCGGAGTGGAACTTTCATATGCTTAAATGTTTATCAAAACATCTTGAATGAAAGTCCGATTGAGATTATCTCTTCCACATGCTCCCCCATGGACAACTAAATTTGGGGTCGAGTCAAGCTACGTGACTCGGTTATCAAAAACAAAGCACTTCGTGGGAGGCACCCCATGCTTATCCATCTATCTTCTTATCTATTTTCTAATAATTGAAGTGAGGAGGGCTTCCTCTTCCATATCTTGTGTTTCGTGGTTTTCTGTGATGTGTCCAGGATTTGCCCGAATAATGAAGACTCTTGTGCTCGTGGTTTGCTTCTCTCCACTCGAGTTTCATCATTCGTTGCTCATCCGATATCCTTAATCTTATCGTCTAACGTTTATCTTTGGCATAATTAATAAACGGCCTTAGGTTTATGTAGGAGAACCCTTACCTTTAAGACATTGAGGACAATGTCTCGTTTTAGTCTAGGGGGGTGATCTTTCGATCTGATTTTTGCCGTTTACTCATGCAACCCCGTTTTTCCTCCAAAATTGAAAAAAATTCCAAAAAAAAAAATGAGAAAAATTAAAAAAAAAAAAAAAAAAAAAAAAAAAAAAATTTGCAAAAATATAATAAATTTTGACGTCTTTGTTGACTTTCCGCTGGTGAGAATAGGAATAAAATTCTGACTTGATCGGGCGTGTTGAGCCCTAGCTTGTCTCCTTAACCTCTCTTGGCTAAGCATTCGCGGATCTTATTATTTAAGATTTTAAATTTGCGAAGAACGAGAAATGATAGAGTTTATTTAGAAGTTAGATTGCTAAGCGTGGAGTAGTTGGTTCTCTTTAGAGCTCATCGAAGTTACTTGTGGCCTTTTGCTCCCACAAAAATGTTTCACTATATATAATTGTAAGAATAATTAAAGATGTTAGGTTTTGCCGATAATTAGTTCTTGGTCTTCTTAAAAGAATCATTGCTTTAAAAATTGGGTACACATCATGGTTACTTAATAAATAAGTTTAATAATAATAAGTTAAGTGTTCTAAGCTACGGATTCGAGATCAGGCCTTGGATCCTTATTTCTGAAAGGCGTTTAGGTCTTGGCTACCCTCTTGCACCGGCCCTTGGACCTCTAGTTTAGGAATGTGTGAGGTCTTGGTCTTACCACCTTGGATCCTCATTTCAGGAATGTCTAGAGTCTTGGAACACTCCATTGTAACGGCCCTTGGATCCTTTATTCCGGAAGGTGTAAGGTCTTGGAATTAAACCGTGAAGCTCCGTCGTTTAAGGTACGCAAGTGAAAAGTTAGTGATATATATATAAAAAAAAAAAAAAAAAAAAAAAGGAAAAAAAATAAAAATAAAAATAATAATAATAATAGAAAAATGCAAAAATATAAATAAAAACCTTGATGTGGACCTCATTTTCAAAGCAACGATCCTCGAGAGAAGATTGAAAACTACTTAGCGTTTTAATTTAGTATCTTTATCGGACTAAAAACATATCAAAACGAGAAAATATGAAGCAATTCATTTCTCACCAAAAATAAAATAAATAGAGGCAAATTAGGAAAATGGGAGCAAGAGGTAATTACATAAGTAACTTCCATGAGTAGTATTGGCATCTAACTTGTAAATAGACAATGATTTCATTTTTAAGCTTAGTTTGGGGGCTCGTGAAAAATCAGGGACGACGAATTTTATCCATATGGCCACTTCTTCATGAGTCGTGTTTCCTACTCGATGACCCTAAAAGTTATTGATAGATAACGATTGTCAACAAAATCGTCACGTGTAAAATAAGAAAATACAAAAATAAAATAAAAGGAAAATCAGGGAGTTTTTAGAACTTAAGATTTCTTAATCTCTTTTGAATATTTTGCTACTTTTCAAAGTTAGTAAAAAGAGGTTGAAAAATTTTAGGTGTAAAAACGTGTTTTCATAACATTGCGTGAGGACACAGCAATATCTTAGTCTGGGGGGATTTTGGTATGTGCTTAAACACATACCTTTTCTTGACCAAATTAAGACCAAAATAACCAAAAACTAACCATAAATGCTAAAGATATTGTGTTTTTGTGTTTATTTCTATGCAGGTACGGGTATATGAGAAAAGGACAAAAATTAAGCCAAAACCGAGAAAACGAGCACGAGATTTGGAAAAGGTCGAAAGCCGAAGCCGGGGAAGCAAAAGATCAAAGAAAAACTCAAAATGTCGCCAAAGATCCTTAAAGAATCAAGATATTACAAGAATGGCCCTTGGATCACATTTTTACAGAATGGCAGAACTAGTCCTTTGAATTTCAGAATTACACTAATGGTCCTTGTCAAATTCTATCTTAAATATCCTATACTATCCGGATATTATAAAACCAAATCCAATCCACAACAAATAAACCCACCAGCCCAAAAACATTAACCAAGCCCACACCACAACCCATAATCCTTAACCCAAATCCCACAACCCGTTCTATAACCCAACCCCGGTCAATACCTATAATTAACTATCGGTCAAACAATAAACAATTAAAAAAAAAAAAAAAAAAAAAAACTCTTACCCCTCCTTTTTCCCGCCCCCCAAATATTACCCAGGGATGAACCCTAGAAAATTACCCATCCAAATTGACCGCAATTAAGGGTAGAGTTGTCCTTGCACGCATTTCTAGGAGCTTCCTGACATGTCAGGAATGACATGTCTACGAAATGGAGCCCTCCTATTGGCTAGGAGTGAGTGGCCATTTAATCCAAGGGCTAGGATTGCAGGAGTGTTGATCAAGGGATGATCTGAGGGTTGATATTGAATCGAAGAAGCACAATAGGCACGGATTGGTGACGTGTACAGTCTGGAAAGGTCTTCCTGCGGCTATAAATAGGGGTGTAACCTTCTTCATTTGGATGTAATAGTTAGTAGTAGTTTTAGATTAAGGTTATGCTGTTAAAATGCTTTTTGAATTGTAGTTTCATAATTTCCTTTTGTAACTTTGATATTTGACTAATGAAATTTAGTTTTAAGTCTTCTTAAATTCATATCTCTTAGCTTATTGTTAATCTCATCCTGCTTATCTAATTTTGTTTCATCAGTTTATATTAGACTCATTTAGTTTATCAAAAGTTTTTCCTCTCATTTAGTGTTCAATTTTATTTCAGAAAATCCAAAAAATATTGAAAAATATTCAAAAAATCCAAAAATAATTCAAAGCACAGCTTCAATAAGCTGATTTTCTCATTTATATAAGCTCATATAAGCTTAATAGCTTATTGTGAGTTATTGGTTAGTCCAAATTTGAATCAGACTCAAAAAGTCCAAAAGTCAACTGAAAAGTCAACTGGAATGGTCAAATAAGCTGTGGAGGTGATAAGCTGGATTTATAAGCTGGATTTGGGGTTATTTTTGGCTTATAGGTTAAGCCTGGTTATAAGTTGTGGTTGATTCAGATCTGTGCACTCATAAGCTCCACTTGTAAGTTTAATTTGCATCTCATTTTCACTAATGTGCTATTGTTTTTTTTATGTGCTAGTGCTATTTCATGATCTGATATTTGTTTGTTAGATGTTAAATAAGTTAGATGATCAGTAGGGGTTAGTTTTCACAGCTTATTTTGGTGAATTATAGTGTAGAATTGCAGCTTCAGTCTCTTAAAGGGTGTTTGGGACAGCAGCTATTATAGGTCATAGGCTAATGATACTGTGCATTTACCACTTGATGAAGTTTGATTAGGCTTGTTGAATGATAGATAAGCTGTTTGCATTAGGTGGAAGGCTGTTTTGAGTACATTTGAGGATTAGAGTTCATAAGTACAAATCTAGAAGCTTAAACTGCCATAATAAGCTCAGTATAAGCTGAGCTTATTTGAACCAATACTTTGGTGATTTTTTGGTTCATTACATCAGTCTTAGTGGATACACATAAGTAGGTACTGTTCCATTGAGTTTTGCAAAAGATAAAGTCCAAAATCTGTTTCTGCTGCATTAGTAACTATCGTGCAGAACAGCACAATAAGTTGCTGATCTCAGCTTATTATTGGCTTATCCAATTGAGCCTAGTTCCTGATTTTTGGTTTACAATTAGCTTACATCACTAGCTTTTAGGATATAATCTGGGATTTCACTTTTTAGCTTATTTCCTAGCTTAATTCTGACCTGCAAATTGCCCTTTTGGTCTGAACTCAACCTGCATCAGCATTTTGTTATCACTTTCATCTGAACTAGGGCTGATTTAGATGAGCAATTGGACATAGAATTTGGGCATTTTTGGGTTATAAGAAGCTTGTAGTATAAGTTTTCAGTTTCTGTATTTGGATTTCACCAATTAGCTGTTGATAAGCTGTTAAAACAACTTAAAGAAGGCCTTTCACTCATTTGCTTCTGTGATGTTTTTGCAACTGTGCAGCAGCTTATTTGCTTATTTCCTGAGCTTATTTGAGCTTTTTAAGTTGATTTAAGCTTAAATAAGCCTGTTGAACCATATCTGAGCATTTGATAATTTTAGTGATCATTAGCTTATTTTAGAGCTTATTCCCAATTGCTTATTTGCCAATTCTGTTTATTAGGGCTTAGATAGCTTTTGATTTAATTTTTCTTAGATTCAATATATCAGTTTAGAATTACTTAAAATTTTTCAGATTTTTCCCAAGTCTTTTATTATTTTTAAATCAATTAAATCATTTATTTTAGTTTTTAATTCATAAAAAATAAATAAAAAGTCAAAAACATAAATTTCTTTTTTCTAAAATTTTCTTTTTATATTTAGAATTTATGAAAAATGATTTTACATTTTTAGGACTTAGAATTTAGATATTCACTTTTTAAATACGTTTTTTAAAATTTGTAGCGTACGTTTTAAAAGTTCAATTTTTGTTTTTTTTAGAATTTCATGCTTAGTTTACTTGTACCTTTAGCTTTATAGCTTGTTTTTAATTGTTATTTCATATTCGTAGGGTAGAAACCCCAAAATATCACTCTTATTCACCATTCACTTCACAATTCGACTCCGTAAACGACAACTCGACTTCAACCTTCGTTGGGACTACGACCCGGGGAAATACATCCGTTGTATTTTCTTTGGAAAATAAATATACTTAAAACGACAGATCAATTTTCTTTGTGATAAAATTTCTCAAACATTTATACTTTTATGATACGATACACTTTTATACTTATCTTTGGGAAGTAATCTCCCAGTAGTCTTTGGGAAGTAGTCTCCCACTAGTCTTTGGGAAGTAATCTCCCACTAATTCTTTGGGAAGTAGTCTCCCACTAATTCTTTGGGAAGTAACTCCCGGTAATCTTTGGGAAGTAGACTCCCAGTATGTGTAATTTATGCATAGGACTCTTTTGTGTGATTTTAATCATATGCACATCTATTCTATTCGTATGTTAGCAGTGGGTTGTAGACACACAGGTTGCAAGTCTTGTATGGGCGGGACTTGGGACTGAGTGGATTTACAATGCCTTTGTTGTGGAAACTTTAATGCTTTACTATTTAAACTATACGTTTATGTTCTATGTACTGTACTATTCATTCTATGTTTGCAGTGGATTGTAAACACACAGGTTGCAAGTCTTGTATGGGCCGGGCTTGGGACTAAGTGGATTTACAAGGCCTTTGCTGTGAAAACTTTATTCAAATGCTTTACAGTTAAACTAAACTCTATGAACTCACCAACCTTTGGTTGACACTTTTTAGCATGTTTATCTCAGGTTATTAAGGCGATAGAGGATGCATGGATTCTAGAGTCAATTGCATACTTGGAGACTCATGTCTTTTATCTTTTACCATTCGAAACATCTATGTAACTCTACTTTGGAACTTATTGTCATAAATCTGATTTTAATAATTCGAATGGTAACATTTTAAAATGTCTCATTTAGAGGTCGTTTTCTATACTTTGATCTATATTATGAAGTAATACCCCCTTGACTCTACTGTTCCGCTGCGGTAATTTGGGGGTGTTACAGATTGGTATCAGAGACTTGGTTATAGAGAACTAGGTTGCATTTAGGTGCCTAGACTATAACTACTATATACATTGAGACTCTCATCCCTATCGCCTTGCGTAAGTAGAACTTTTTCAGTTATTATCCACGTTTCGGATATTATAGTATCTGCACCGATAGAGGAATCTCAACATTTAGTCGAGTCATCAAAGGTGTGGAGCTCTGTGATAACTGGCTATTTAACTTAATCTTGTGAGAGTTCTTGTTTGATGAGACACGAGATTAAGTTAAAAAAAGGTTATCACTTAGCCGTAGAGAAATTTGATGATTTTGCTCGAAAATGGATTTCTCTTGAGGATACTTTTTAGGGAAAAATATCAGAATTTGGTCGAGACATCAAAAGCATGGAGCTCAGTGATAACCGACTATTTAACTTAGTCTTGTGACAGTTCTTGTTTGATGAGACATGAGATTAAGTTAAATAAAGGTTATCACTTAGCCGCAGGAATTTGATGAGTTCACTTGAGGATTTTTTAGAGATAATCACCCTACTCTTTCACCATTTAAGTAACGTCAAGGTATGTGTGCTTGGTGATATGTACACGCGTGAGAGGAGGCAAGTATAATTATAGGTGTACAACATAATTGTAAATGCATCACAACTCATGTGGACATATGTAACCATGCGTACGTTAATCGGCATTGACCCCTTTAGGATAACAGCTAGTGATGGGGTTTTTGTGAAAATGTTAATTAAGTTATGACTTAAACCGGTTTAGCCTAATCCCATGGCAGTTCTTGTTTGATGAGTTATGAGATTAAGTAAAAAAAAAAAATCGGTTGCCTAAAGGTCTTTTGAGGGTTATACTCGAGAATAGGAAAGTTTGCCTCACCTAGCCATAAGGGAATATGTCTTTAGTCGTGATAGTCACAAGAACATACCTAATTAGATCAGAACCCTATATACGTAAGCTTTTTCCTGATTACTTTAAGCTTTACACAACGACTATTCGTAAGCGTCTTTTAACAGATAACACAGACTGAATCTCGGGACGAGATTCAAAAATAAAGGGTAGGTACTGTAACAATCCGTAAAATTCCCTAGTCATTAGTGAACGCTAATCTAGTATTAATCCCTCGTTACTGTTCACTTAACCATTTTTACGAGCCAATTTGAAATTTTTGTTTATTACGTTTCTATAATTCAAACATTGTTACATTGTTCACAAAACGTTGGAACGAGCTCACACACGTGTCACGAATCTCCAAAACACAACTAATAACCAATCGGACCATTAATTCCATTTTTAGCCTGTTACTACTCATAAGCCCAACCCATTTCCTAAGTTTTATTTATTTCACTTAACCACTCGATAAACTCACCAAACTTGGCCTCGTTTTCTTTTACTTTCGACACACATCTTATGCTACATATTGCACATCTCCGTTCTCATTTATACCAAAGAATTAGAATGCCAAGTTTCATATTTTATCTCGTACATTTGATCACTTAACGAAAGGCAAAGTAAAGCACCCTCGAGACATTCACAAGTTCATGCAACATATATCCATTCTAAACCAATTCGCTCTAAACTTAATTTTTCCTAGCACGTTTATTTTCTATGATCAAATAGGAATTCCCAAACTCATTTATCACCTTATCCTTAAATATCACACGCTAGAAAAATCAATTTGGACATTCAAGCATATCGACACATGATATATATAAACCGTATGATATCTAACTTATAACCACTTGACAATAACTCAAATTGCAAACTAAATATTCTATTTGTCCCTCACAATTCTGACAAAACAAATAATACATACAAGTTGCCAATATCTTATTATATACACAATACATACATTCGATCATGCCTCCCAAAAACGAATATAACATCTCAACTTGCAATTATCTTACTATATCTTCGTATGAAATTGCATGCATTTTTACAAATCCTATCCTAGCTACTGACACATATCGAATATATTCCATCAACATGTCTTTAAAATACCATTAAATCAATACTTGCATGCATACATCTCTATCTATCTATATATATATATATACGTTGAAACACATACATGGAAACACATTCACACAAACGTTTTATCATATTTCTCTCAAGCTTCTCACTGTGTTGAGTTTCCAAGAAGACCAGGAATATTTTCCCACTCGTTCGAGTCCTTTCCAAGTCATATAACTCATTGTTCGATCGTTGGTGATCACTTACACGAGCCACAACCATTTTTCTAGTGTTCTTGATATTTTCGAACGTTAAACTCCACCTCAAAGGTGTAGTAAGTCTTCCTAAACCCCTTGTGATTCATTCTATTCGATTACAACATATCATGCATTGTTTTCTTATTTTATTCGAACGTATATCTCATTTTATTTTATTTACACGCTTCGTTACTTACTTCTTTACGTTTCATACTTAATGCCTCCTTCATGGAATGGCTAGGATTACATTTTACATATTCGTATTACATTTACACATTCATTTCATTCATATCGTATCTCATTTTTATCTATTATTGCATCGTGCATATTTCTCATAATTTATATGTCACATTTTATATATTGAAAACATGTAATACTTGACTAAGAAACGAACATATAAAATCGAATTCATGTATACGACCTATTGTTTTTATTACCCAACTCGATTCTTCACATGACCATCTAATAAGTTGTAGTTGTAAACTTTCATTAATAAGCTCTCGAAATAGCTTTTCTAACCCCAAAGTGAAGCAAGATCGAAAACAGTTTTTTTATATATACATATATATCGATGGGCTTTTAAAAAGCCCAATAAGCCATCGAAAATAAGCTATAGAATAAGAAAATGGAAAACATTTTTAGGACTATAAAAATAGCCCAAATTCAGGCCCAAACTTGATTTAAAGCCCTCAGATCAAAAACGCTAAATAGGCTTTATTATTAACTCGTTAAAAGCCCATTAAAGTGAAAATAAGCTCTTTTCTAAAATAAGCAGTTTTCTAAGACTAAAATAAGCTTTATAAACTTATTAAAACTTTCGGAATACTTTTCACACTATTTTTTGTAACTTTTGGACTAAAAATGCAACGCATATTTACTATTAGGGTTTAAATTGTAACTTTTGTAAAACTAAGTACTAAACTGTCGTTTCTATAAATATTGGGTAGAAAAGGGTAAAACATTAATTAGAAACCATGAAATGACAAATTGGAACATTTACGGACTTAAAATGTAATTATATACTAACCAAGGACTAACGGTGCAACGCTTACACCGTTAGGGTAAAAAGTGTAAATTCTGTAAAAGACCAATGGATGAACAGTAACATTATTTATAATATATTCTAATTCATGTTTTATTCATTTCATATGCATTGTCATTCGTTTCAGTATATTTATTTTTCATACGATTATATTTATATAACGAACTTTTAACAAATAACTTAACGTATTAATTCAACGACTTTCGAGGAAACGATAATTGTGAAATCCAAAAACATAAAAACAAGATAATATTATATATAATATTATTTTTGAACTTTAAGCATATCAAATTATTTTCATCACGATCCGATTCGTTATCCGATATTTTTTCACAATCATTATTCACATCAAGTCAATCTTAAACCATCAAAATCTCAGACTTCCCTATTATTCAGGTCGTGTGTTGGAGCCGTTCCCGTGATACTATTGACATAACATCACAATGCTTTGACCTTATAGCTAAGGTGAGTCATAGCCCCACTTTTACTCTTTTATTCATTTTAAACTACTTGGGGGAGATACATGCTTAGAAATACTTTACTCATTTATCAAATACATGATTTTCTTTGTGATAAAATTTCTCGAACATTTATACTTTTATGATATGATACGCTTTTATACTTATCTTTGGGAAGTAGTCTCCCAGTAGTCTTTGGGAAGTAGTCTCCCACTAGTCTCTGGGAATTAGTCTCCCACTAGTCTTTGGGAATTAGTCTCCCACTAGTTCTTTGGGAAGTAGTCTCCCACTAGGTCTTTGGGAAGTAGTCTCCCACTAATTCTTTGGGAAGTAACTCCCGATAATCTTTGGGAAGTAGACTCCCAGTATGTGTAATTTATGCATAGGACTCTTTTGTGTGATTTTAATCGTATACATATCTATTCTATTCATATGTTAGCAGTGGGTTGTAGACACACATGTTGCAAGTCTTGTATGGGCGGGACTTGGGACTGAGTGGATTTACAATGCCTTTGTTGTGTTTGGTCAGTGGTATCGACTAAGGCGGTGCACCAGATTCTTGTGCTTCGACTTGCCTTAGTTAATGATTGTGACCAAATGTCGTGAGGTGTCCGATATAATGCCTTGACTCACTATTGTATTTGATCACAAACTTTGTTTGATCATCACATATCTATACCTTACACGACATCACAATTCTTATTTATTTCTTTACTTTTAGTGTTTTGGCTTGTGCACAACACTGAAAGATTAGAACCAACCTAAAAATGAAAGATTACAAGTACAAAAACATACTTGAATGAAAGATTAGTTGTGCGTATATCATTTAAAAAAAAACAAATGAAAGATTAGAACCAACCTCAAAATCATAATCAACATTGTTCTAAAACTGTCGTATACTTACAATCGAATCAGCGTGCCTATAAAGATTATGTCTTTTTTGGGGATTTCTGTTGTTGTGGTATTAGAAAGATAGTTGCATTGCGAAAAAATGTTAGGATTGAGACTATTTTATCAGATTTTGAATATGTGGAACTTTGTATAAATTCTGCTAGAGGAACTATGGTAGCCTGGTAGGTTGATGGAGTTGATAGGTTACTAAATGTGTATTTTTGTCAAAATGCTGGATGTAGAATTTTTTTCTAGTGGTATATCAAGTCGGTTCGGGTCTGGTGTTGTATTTGGATACCCAAGCTTACTTCGAAGTTGGGATGTCACTTATCCGGGGGTATAGATTTTGTTCTCGTCTGATAGCGAACAACAATGTATTTTATGATATAGGCATGCAATGTCGACTTGTTTGAATGTATATGAGGTAAGAAAGTATGATTCTGATTGTGATATTTGGAGAAATACATTGATTGCAGGAAGCATTACTTTAGGAAGTTGCTTGCTATAAGACCTTGCCAAGCTTTGGTTATTGAGATTAAGCATCATTCCTCCACTCGCATTTTCACATGTCCTTGACTTTTTTTTGTTTACAAATATGATGCGAAAAATGCATCAACACTTAGCATTAATAACTCGTGCATTTGTCATAAGTACTTACTTTTGCATTTTTCTATCTAAACTTTGCAAATAGTCTTGGAGAACCCGAAGGTTACTCCTTTGCGATTATAAGGTCATTTGCTTGAGCCAGTTTTTCCACTATGCTAGCCTTTCAATTGAGAGAGTTTAAGAAATATACAAGATGCGTTCTTGTTAAGATATTTATGTGGTCGAGGGTAATTGTAGTAGATGTGGAAAACTTTCAAATGGGGATAGAAAGATATCAGAAGATGATCAACTTGACTCCTCTTACGTTAGTTTTTTCTTGGACCGGACTGACCGAAGGACCGGACCAACCCGGACTGGATCGGACCGAACACATTCGGTCCCGTCCTCGGTCTAAGGTTTTGGGCTAGTTCGGTCTCGGTCCGGTCCGGTTTTGGCCAAAAATGCAGGTTTCTCTCATCTAGCGAGCGCTAGAAATTTGGTGAGCAAAATGGCGAGTGCAACCACCGGTGCAGTGGATTGGCTTTGGGAGGGAGCCTCGCCACTGCACCTTATGCTCTAGTAAGTAGCAATAAATTTAAGGAAAGTGCTAAATGTAACCCTAACAGGTTATGTTTAAGAAATTTTGATATGCATAAATTGTTTCTACTTTCAGAATAACCGCTATTCACCAACTAAATGTGCTACCTTTTATTGCATGTTTTTATTTATTAAACATATCCTTTAGGGTTACAAATAACAAATTCTTAGGTCGTGTTTGTTTCGGCTTATATAGCTGGCTTATGGCTTATTTAGTTTGGGTTTATGTTTCATAAGCTCACTTTTTGTGGCTTATTTTGAAATTTTTCGGCTTATATAAGCTTACAATGACATAATAAACTTATTTTTAAAATTATTTGTAGATCTTTTTAGTTGGTTGTTTTAACGGGCAAAAGACGTTAGGATAATTGATTATTTAGATCTAATAATTTTTACCAAGAAAAATTAATTGTTTTCAATATAAGCCAATGTTGTGAGAAAATGATTTATTTTGATGGGTATTAATTAAAAAAGGGCTTAAAACGAGAATTCACACTTTATGATCTTTTCACCACTCTTGGCAAGCATATCTTTTAATATCATATTCTTAGCTTAGTTTTATTGCCATTACTTGTAGTTGCTATTTAATTAGTTTAAATTTTAATTAGTTAAAATAGTTTTTAAATCTCTAAAAACCAAACCAAAAATATTTGACAATCAAGCATTAAAACTAAAAACACAAACGTAAATCTCAATTCAAATCTCTTTTGGAAAACGACCTCAGAAGATCAATTTATCACTTGTCCTCAAGTGAATCTTGGTTCTAACGGGAAAACTTACAAATATTAAAACTGCCGTATACTTACAATCGAATCAGCGTGCCTATAAAGATTATGTCTTTTTTGGGGATTTCTGTTGTTGTGGTATTAGAAAGATAGTTGCATTGCCAAAAAAAGTTAGGATTGAGACTATTTTATCAGATTTTGAATATGTGAAAGTTTGAATAAATTCAGTTAGAGGAACTATGGTAGCCTGGTAGGTTGATGGAGTTGATAGGTTACTAAATGGGTATGTTTGTCGAAATGTTGGATTTAGAATTTTTTTCTAGTGGTATATCAAGTCGGTTCGGGTCTGGTGCTACATTTGGATACCCAAGCTTACTTCGAAGTTGGGATGTCACTTATCCGGGGGGTATAGATTTTGTTCTCGTCTGATAGGAACAACAATGTATTTTATGATATAGACATGCAATGTCGACTTGTTTGAATGTATATGAAGTAAGACAATATGATTCTGATTTTGATATTTGGAGAAATACATTGATTGCAGGAAGCATTACTTTAGGAAGTTGCTTGCTATGAGACCTTGCCAAGCTTTGGTTATTGAGATTAAGCATCATTCCTCCACTCGCATTTTCACATGCCCTTGACTTTTTTTTTGTTTACAAATATGGTGCGAAAAATGCATCAACACTTGGCATTAATAACTCGTGCATTTGTCATAAGTACTTACTTTTGCATTTTTCTATCTAAACTTTGCAAATAGTCTTTGAGAACTAGAAGGTTACTCCTTTGTGATTATAAGGTCATTTGCTTGAGCCAGTTTTTCCACTATGCTAGCCTTTCAATTGAGAGAGTTTAAGAAATATACAAGATGCGTTCTTGTTAAGATATTTATGGGGTCGAGGGTAATTGTGGTAGATGTGGAAGACTTTCAAATGGGGATAGAAAGATATCAGAAGATGATCAACTTGACTCCTCCTACGTTAGTTTTTTCGGGTATTCAGAGGGTCAAGAAGTGGTCGTGCTTTGAGAAACCAAATCTTGGACTCTTCTTAGTGTATTTGATTGATGTAAGAGATAAGAGGCTGCTCAGATTGAATTAAGTAGCCAAGTTCAGTATAGGGACTTTTATATGGATCAGGGAAAAACTTAAAGATATATTGGGTCAGGTGTACTACAAGCAGCTAGAGATGGATGTTGAGCACCAAGCTTTGATGAGCAGAGTTGTGCAGGCAGTAAGAGAAAGGTTGGAACTACGAGACTCATGGAAACGCATGGAGAAGTACATCATAGCCTCAAGGGAAATTGTTAGAGCATCAAAAGTGTAAATCAATAGTATAGGGTCTTTCATGTAATAGTTGGTAGTTTAATATGTAATAAGTTGTTATGTTGGTTACCACCCTCCCAACACTTGTATTGTTGGGAGGGGAATGAAAATATTACCACCCTTGGAACATTTGGTTCCAAGTGTTGGAACATCATGTAAGATGGGTATAAATACCCCCTCCATACCTCACTTTTGAGGTGTGTGTTTTATGTCACTAGTCATTCAGACCTGTGCGTTGCACACGGGCTCTATCTAAGTGTTCATAGCATAATGTTCAACACTAAATTTCGTCATGTTTGAAACTATACCATTTTGTTGAGTTTATAGTTTAGTTCTTCTTGTTGTGTTTCTTAATTTTTTTATATTAAGAACCCGTGCGATGCACATATGTTGTATAAAATTATTCCTTAGGTAATGTTCAGCGTAAACCGTCGAAGTATAAATCTAATGGTGGTTTTTAGGATCGCCCTTCCATTAGTCTAAATAGAAATGATAGCTCATGATCCATTAGTCAAACATTTTAGCCCAAACATTAATACACTTGTTCGAATTACAAAATTGTAAATAGCTAATATTTCTTGGTATTATTTTTTTATTTTATTCTTTTTTAAAGGCCTTTGTACATGTGTTCTGGAATAATGTTGAGACAAAATATTTTTTATATATCTTAGAGTAATAGTAACCCTTGGGTATGTATAATATGAAATAAGTATCCTCGTGAAAATTTTGTAAATCCAAAATACCACTTTTTATACCAAATATTACACCAAAATGCATACAACGTATTAAAATACATTGAATAATAATTCACTGCAGCCCAAGTTATTAAAACAAAACGACAATCCAACCCAAAATTATGTAACCTGTGAAGCCCAAATTAAGTATATCACATTGTAAGACGCACGACTCATAGTTCATGACCGTCCCGAAAAGAACCAAAACGTAATTGTTGGGTCCATCAGTACCCAAGAATACTTAAAACAAGATTTGGACACAAATTAACTAAGTGTTAATTAAACCGAGAACAATTCAAGTCACTGAGTGAACAGTCACTCAGTGAGTCATCTTCAGGATGCTTAAGGCGAATTCAAGAAGAAGGATTCACTACTCAGGTAGGCGGTACTCCCTGAGTAGGACTTAAGCCAAAGAAGAAGATGATGGTTCAGTGAGTGTTGGACAAGAACTCACTGAACCCCAGTCTCCTCAACAACAATAAGTGATTGAAGACTGAAGAAACCAACGCCTGAAATAAAGGTGGGAATAAGTGGGAAGTATTTGAGAAGATAAGAATGTCAGACCAAACACTCTTATCTTGTCAGATACCAACCTTCCCAAAGACGGCCAAAAGTCATGGAGTGTCAGACCAAACACTCCTAAAGACTTTTTGGTCCATTCCTATTGGTTCTTGGAAATGAAAATTACTGTTTTAATTGTCAGACACGCTTCCTCAACAAGTTGAAGTATTTTTAATCACTTTTACTCTTTTATACTTGTGTATAAATAGGTTCAGAAGGAGAGAAGTTAAGTGTTTTTTGTACATTGAAAGCCTTAGACTTTTGCAAAACAACTTCTCTCCTACAAAGAGTAACCAGTCCCTGAGATAGCTCAGTGAGGCATATTGTTACCACTTAAGCATAACTTAAGTTTAGATAGGAGACACCATACCTTGTCTATTCAATCCCAAGTGTTTGTTCCGCAAAACACTTGGGTAATAGATTCTTTGATTCATTTCTAATAAGAATTTAAACGTTGAAAATACTGAGTTTTTATATTAACGTTTCATTAACTGTTAGAAATAATCATTACATTGTATTAGTCATAAACACAAATAGATTAACTTTCTAGTTAACTCTAAGCATGTTAAGGGAACAACAAGTGGTATTAGAGCTTCTGGTTTATAAAATCTTTCAAAATTAACCAAGAGTGCTCAAGGTTTTTAAAACCAAGATCCTACTATGACTGATGCAAATGTGCCCCAGCTAGTCGACAAAAAGGGTGGAAACTTCTCAGCTGTTGCCCCACGACTTGAAGCTGGTAAATTTAGCAAGTGGAAAAAGCGAATGCTTTGCTACTTGACTGGTATGGAACCATACTACATCACTTGTGTCAAAGATGGTCCTTATGTTCCAAAGACTGCTGCAGGGCTAAACAAGCCTGAGGCTCAATGGACCATTGGTGAGAGGAGGGTGGTCAATCAAGACCAACGCCTGAAAAGCATCATTATATCATGTCTTCCTTACGATATAATGGAATCAGTCATCAACTGTTCAACAGCCAAGCAAACTTGGGATGACTTGGTCAATAGCTTTGAGGGTCCCTCAGATACCAAGGAAAACAGGGTCATGGACTTGAAACTTGAGTATAATACTTTCAGGGCAAAAGACTCTGAAAGTCTCTCTCAGACTTATACTAGATACAAGACCTTGATAAACGAACTATCAAATGATGGTGTAGTTTTGTCTAAGCATGAGACAAATGTTGGCTTTGTCAACAGTCTCCCTGAGAAGTGGCTAAACTTATCACAAGGCTTGAGGAATGCTAATCACATTCAGACCCTTGAGCTCCCTGAGATCTATGGGAAGTTTGTCTATGAAGACAACTTAATCTCAAGGAGATACCCTGACTCAAAAGCTCTTGAGTCAAAAAAGGCCTTGACCTCCACACCCATATCAACTGCTTTTTATACTAATGGTGTTGTGCAAGACTTTTAAGAGGATTCTGAGGATGAAATTGATGAAAGGACTAGTGATGAGTACCTAAAAGATTTAAACTTGGAATTCCAAGAGAGGGCACTCCTTGCTAGTTCAAAATGTTTCATCAAAAGAAACCAGTCCAACTTTTCAAAAGGAGAAGCAAATGAAACCACTGAATGCTTTAATTGTGGTAAAAAGGGTCATTTTGCTAGGGACTGTTATTCTAAAACCACCTCAGAACCCTCTTACAAATTTTCAGGAAATAGTTCCTCAGGAACTAGCAAGTTTCAACCTAGAATGTTTCAGTCGACCCAACAATTTCAAAACAAGGGTCAAAAAGACTTTGAAGCAAAATATAGGAAAGCCAAGGCTAAACTTGCAATTCTTGAAACTAATCCCTCTATGTCTCAGACTGCTCAAACATCCAAACCTGTTCAGGTAAAGAACAAGGTTTTAGTAGCTGAAGCTTATGATTGAGATGAAGAAGAGGTATCCTCAGATGAGGAAATTAGAGTGAGTGCACTGATGGCACTATCTGAAGGTGATCAAGTGGCTGTTGGGAAAAGCCATGCAAGGAATGGAGAATGGGTAAACATCACCATGAAGAAGGTTAACACTTTACTTTCTATGGATGATGATTCTGATTGGCAGTCTTACATGAATTATATTTGTGTAGATCTTAAATTTGTTGATGAACAAAGGCTTATCATGTTTTCAAAATATAACAACTTAGTGTCAGAATTGAATAAATGTAGAGATGAATTGCTTGTATTGAAGCAAGCCAAATTAGAAACAATTACTCTACAAATTCAGAACACTGAAATTTTGAAACAAAACCAAGTCCTACAAACTGAACTTAACAAAGAAAAAGCTGTCATCCAAGGCTGGACCAAAAAGAACCCCAAGGTCTTTGATACTGTGGGTTTAATCCCTAGGAAAACAATAGGAATTGACCATCACATGGTTAACCCCTATGTAAGTCCCAGTGAATTGACCTTTGTTCCAGCTGGCATATCATTTGAGCAAGAAATGCTTCCCAAGTCAAATGACTGGATTGTCAGGGACAACCCAGTCAGTAAGTTACCAAACTTTGAGACTGGAAAAATCTTGCTTCCTGAAAGTCAGGCTTTGAAAAATATGCTTGGACTTACTGAACAACTCAGTAAGCTTGAACTCACTGAACAACTCAGTAATACTGAGTCAGTGAATGAGTCTGAATCAGAATCATATCCACCACTCCCACCACTGAATACCCTTCAGGGTGCTACACCCAACTTAGGCCTCCCACCAATGGTCTACTCTCAACACTCTCCAAAGGAGAGGTCAGGATTAGGAAAAACAATCCTGAAAAGACCAACATTTGAAGTCTCAGTAAATACTGATGACTCATCTTCTTCAGTCCCTTCTGAAGTAATAACCCAAAGCCCTGACTCAAAATTTGATCAGTTGGCTGAAATGGTCAGGAAGCTGGGTGAGAAGATTGCATCTTCTGAGAAACCTTCTCAATCCAAGAAGGAACAAAAACCAACTTTCTCAAAGACCAAACCCAAACCCTCAAAACCCCTGAAAAGATGTGAACTGTGTAACTATACCAATCATATCACTGATGATTGCTATAGAATTCTTTATTGCATGATTTGCAAAAAAGATGATCACAGGACCTCTGATCATAAAACACATTCAGTCACATCCAACATGGCAAGTCTTAAAGCTCAGTCTTTAAACTATCCTTCTGATTCTAAACAGAAACAGAAACTAAAGGCAAAATCTTTTGCACCTTGCCCTTACTATGGGTTCAATGATCACCATCCTAAGGATTGTCAAATTTACAATTGTTGTGAAAATAGTGGAAGTTCCACTCATGACACCTCAGGAGGTGATAAGGCCAGAAGAGGTATGACAAAGTCAGCCTCTCAGTCTACTGAGTCTACATCTGTAATCAAATGCATAATTTGTGGTAGCACAGTCCACTACACCACTGACCATAAATCAAGTGTAAATATTAAAAAGACCCCCAAAGCTAAGCCATCCAAGAAGTGGAGTCCTAGAAAGATCTAACTCAGTTTACTATTTGTGCAGAAACATGCCAGGGATCCTGTTTAGCATCTAGATAGTGGATGTTCAAGGAGCATGACTGGTGTGAAGGAGTATCTGCACAAGTATGTTGATGAATCAGGACCGAAAGTGATATTTGCTGATAACTTATCATGTCTCACTGAAGGTTATGGTTCAGTAAACTGCAATGGTATAGTCTTTACTAGTATAGCTTATGTAAATGGTCTTAAATACAATTTGATAAGTGTCAGTCAACTATGTGATGCTAAATACATAGTTCAGTTTGATGATAAACAAGGAATCATCTTCAATGCTAATAAGGAAGTTGTCCTTATTGCACCAAGAAGACATGATGTTTATGTGTTGGACATGTCCAGTCTGACTCAGAATGGAACTTGTCTCTTTACCAAGGCCACTGATACACTCAACTGGATTTGGCATAAGAGACTCACCCACCTGAACTTCAAAAACATAAACAACCTTGTAAAACAAAACAAGGTCCTTGGCTTACCATCTCTTGTGTTTTCAAAGGATAAACCATGCTCAGCTTGTGAAAAAGGTAAACATCACAGAGCATCCTTTAAAACCAAAACCAACTTTTCCATCAGGAACTGCCTACATCTTCTCCATATGGATCTATTTGGACCAATTAGTCCTAGATCCATTAACCATGAGAAGTATACTCTGGTCATTGTGGATGAATACTCAAGATACACTTGGGTATACTTCCTGATCAAAAAGAGTCAGGCAGCTGAAACAATAATGTCCTTTGTCAGGAACATTGAAAATCAAAATGACATCAAGGTCAAACAAATTAGGACTGACAATGGAACAGAGTTCAAAAATTATGAACTTGAATGTTTCTGTGATGAGAAAGGAATTTCCCAAAATTTTTCCTCACCATACACACCTGAACAAAATGGTGTGGCTGAAAGGAAAAATAGAACTCTCGTTGAAGCAGCCAGAACAATGCTAAATGGATCAGTCCTTTCCAAACACTTTTGGACTGAAGCAGTAAAGACTGCCTGTTACACACAAAACAGATCCATCATTGTCAAGAGACATAGCAAAACTCCTTATGAGTTATTCAAGGAAAGGATCCCTGACATCAGCTACTTTCATGTCTTTGGGTGTCCTGTGTTTATTCATAATCACAAGGATCACTTAGGAAAATTTGATGCCAAAGCTGATGATGGATACTTCCTTAGATACTCCCTTGTCTCAAAGGCCTTCAGGGTGTTCAACACTAGGAGACGACATACTGAGGAAACATTTCATGTTACCTTTGATGAGAGCACTGATGCTATCAGTGTCTCTAACAACTCAGTGGAAGAGATAGGTATTGATGAATCATCAAGATATCCTCCTGATGAACATCATCCTGAAAATGGTCCTTCCACTCAGTACCATGCAAATGCTGACATCTCCTATTACATCATTCCCCATAACCTTCCTTACCCAACCATCACTGAGTTTGTTGAAGCACAAAGTACTGATGAAATCATTCAGTCAGTACAAAATGCTCAGGAAACAAACAATCACAGTGATGAGTCAACTCACTCAGACACTCAAGATACTGAAGATCTTCATGTGTCTGATCCTGATCCTACCCATCAGGCCTCTACAAGTTCTAATCAGTTTCCAAGACCTCAGGACAGTTGGACTAGGTCTCAGGATATAGAACTTGTTAATATAATTGGTGAGCCTACTGAAGGCATGCTCACAAGAAGCATGGCTGCTGAACTGAGAGCAGCCTCTGCCAATGAATGCCTATTTGTGGACTTTATTTCCACAATTGAACCCAAAAGTGTCAAGGAAGCACTTAATCACCTAAGTTGGGTTCGGGCCATGCATGATGAACTAGAACAATTTGACATAAACAAGGTAATGACCTTGGTCAAGTGTCCTGAAGATGTTTCAGTCATTGGCATGAAATGGGTATTCAAAAACAAATCTGATGAAAATGGCATAGTCATTAAGAACAAAGCCAGACTTGTAGCCAAAGGCTATAATCAACAAGAAGGCATTAACTATGAAGAAACATTTGCACCAGTGGCAAGGATGGAAGCCATCAGGATCTTCCTTGCTTTTGCTACATACATGAACTTCAAGGTGTACCAAATGGATGTTAAAAGTGCATTCTTAAATGGTTCACTGAAAGAAGAAGTTTATGTTCAGCAACCTCCTGGATTTGAAAGCCATGAGTTTCCTGACTATGTCTGCAAGCTTAACAAAGCCCTTTATGGACTGAAACAAGCTCCCAGGGCATGGTATGAAACTCTTTCAGCCTTCCTGATCCAAAACAAATTCGTCAGAGGCAAGATAGACAACACATTGTTTATCTACAAGACAAATAATGATGTCATACTAGTACAAGTGTATGTTGATGACATCATCTTTGGCTCAACAAGTTTCAAACTTTGCAAACAATTTGAAAAACTAATGGCAAAGAAATTTGAAATGAGCATGATGGGAGAACTGACTTACTTCCTTGGTCTTCAAATCAAGCAGACTGATAAAGGAACCTCTATCAGTCAAGAGAAGTATGTCAGAAGCCTACAGAAGAAGTATGAGCTCAGTGATTGTGCCTCAGTCAAAACTCCCATGGTACCCCCAAAAAACCTTGGTCCTGATCTCACTGGAAAACCAGTAAATCAAACTCTCTTTAGAGGAATGATAGGATCACTGATGTATCTACTTGCATCAAGGCCTGATATCCAATTCTCAGTCTGTTTGTGTGCCAGATATCAATCTGACCCAAAAGAATCTTATATCACTGCTGTAAAAAGGATATTCAGGTACCTGAAAGGTACTCCAAACCTTGGATTATACTATCCAAAGTGCTCAGGCCTTGATCTTAAAGGATACTCAGACTCTGACTATGATGGATGCAACATGGACAGAAAAAGCACTTCAGGCTCCTGCCAAATTCTTGGTGGAAAACTAGTATGTTGGAGTGCTAAGAAGCAACAGTCAGTTGCCATGTCCTCAGCTGAAGCTGAATATGTTGCAGCAGCAAGTTGTTGTGCAAATGTACTCTGGATGAAAAGTCAACTCAGTGACTATGGAATTCAGTACAAGATGGTTCCCATCTTTTGTGATAACACAAGTGCAATTGCCATCTCAAACAACCCTGTTCTTCATCAGAGAACAAAACACATTGATATTAGATATCATTTCATCAGGGACCATGTCATGAATGGTGACATAGAATTACACTTCATTCCTACTGAATATCAGCTAGCTGATATATTCACCAAGCCATTGGATGAACCAACTTTCACAAGACTGAAAGCTGAACTTGGAATGTTGGATATTGAGAATTAGTCCACTGATTGATTCCATCCAAATAAGTATAAATTCTGAAAACCCAGGTCCCTGACTCAATGTGTACTTCAGTGAAAAGAATCACTGAAACCTCAGGAACTAAGCCCAAGTTCCTGAAATGTTGGAATTCAGGAACTAAACCCAAGTTCCTGAACTCTTGAACCTCAGGAATTAAACCCAAATTCCTGAACACTAGAACCATCAGTGACTAAACCCAAGTCCTGACGATCAGGTTCATTGAATGAAAAGTCATTCAGGGCCCTCAAGAGACATTAAATACTAACTTAAATGCTCTAAGTATCTAGTTAGTAAATGTCCGAGGTTGGTAACTGAACTCTTATTTAATATAAGAATATTTGTTCTTTTGCCTTTCTGGCTTCCACCTCTGGGCCCCCACATTCCCACTTGGCATTAAATGCCTCTCCAATCACATTACAGATATGTGATGACTCATCTCTGCAAATTACACTTTTACAGAACTGCTTAACTGTTCACCTTAACTGTTGCGCCAAACCAGGGAAAGTGGAGTGGTGGCATTAAATGCGGATCCCAAAACATTTTATTCAAAATAGTTTCCTGAAATTCTTTTTGAATAAATAAAATCCGCTTGATACCCAAATTACCCTCCACTTCACGTCCCTATAAATACCCCCATACTAATATAACACACACATTTTTTTTGAAATCTTAAGCAAAATTTTGCCCTTTTCTTTCAAAAAAACTAAATCTTGTGTGTGTGTTCTTAGCCTTTAGAAACCCAGAATCATTTGTTAACCCAGACCTACCAATACAAATGGCTTCTTCTAAAGCTATCATATGTGCCCCTAATGTGGAATTCTCATTAGAGGGTGTAGACCTCACCAAGAACAATGTGGTAGGAAACTTTGCCTATCCACAAAAGTTCTATGCGTACAAGAATGTAGTGAAGTATCTTCAAAACTGGTTTCTTGCTACGGCATTCACCAAGACCCCCTCAGTCATCTACCATGACTATTTGAGGGAATTCTGGTGTACTTCAGTGGCAACCAACCCTGAGGACACCAAAGAATCCATCATCACATTTACAGTGATGAATGGGAGAAGGACCCTCTCCCTGGATTACAAAACCTTCATCGAGGCCACTGGTCTTGATTTCGCTGAGGCCTTTGAGCTCAACCCTACTGACCAAGAGGTTAAAGCATAATTGCTTTTTCTAGGACCTCATGACCCTAAGCGGCCTGAAATGGCCGCTGGAGCCTTATTGGAGAAGGCTCCAATAGTTAAAACCTGGTTCCACCCTATCTGGAGGATCCTGATGACCTTCATCATTCAGGTCCTTGGAGAGAATAAATCCTCCACGGAGCAGTTGAACTCATCACAATAATTGATGTTTTTTACCAGTCTCCTGGAGGGTAGAAAAATCGATATCGGGGGAATAATCTTCAGAGACCTCGTGGCCAAGCTATCAGGAAAACATAGGCAAAGACATATGTCCTATCCTAGGTTTATTTCCTGCGTGCTTCAGGACCTATTAGGCCCTGACTATGTTAGGTTTGACGTGGAAGGTTCAAAACCTGACGTCCTACATAAGACCAATTATACTAGTGGCATTCCTGAGGTACAACCCATTGCCCTGACTAACTACATGCTGGTGGTTATTCAGGGGGAGAACGATGTTTCTCCAGTACCTTCACCTACAAAGAAGGTGAAGAAGAAGACAAAGAAGGGTCAGTCCAGTAAGGTGGTTAGACCCAAACCACTCGCCACTGAGACTGATGCCTCAAACAACCCTAAACAAGGGTTAAACTTGGCCGAGACCTCTGAGACACCCCTCACTGAGACCATCTTGACCCAAAAACAACCGCCAATGGAGGTCACTGAGAAATCATCCTCAGTGTCCTCGGGCAAACCCCCTCTTCCTCATGATTCCACTTACATAAACAAGTCATTAGAGTCAGGAACCTCAACCCTTTCACATCCCGATGAAGGCACTGATAAATCACAATCAGAGCCTGAGGGAGAAAAGGGTCCTATATCCTCGGTTGGGCAGCACTACTCAACTGAGAAGGGGACCCACACCCAATCACATCCCGATGAAGGTACTGACAAATCACAGTCAGGACCCAAGGGAGTCAAGGACCCTAAATCCCCAAAAGGGCAGTACAACCCTGATGGGAAAGGGGACCACCAACCATCACAAAAAGTGCCTCATGATAGTTCTGAAAAACACCCGTCAGGACTTGAAGACGCTCAGTGGGACAAAGACTCAGAGGGATATAAACCACCAGCTGATACAGAACCCACAACCACCTCAAGCGGATCCATTCTCTCAGGAACTGCCCCCAAAAGTCAGGCTGAGCAATCAGTTATTATGACTAGCCAGGCTGATAAAACCAAATCAGTTTTTATGGCGGGGTCAGGACCTGGCCAAAACCAAGGCAAGTCTTTTTATAAAGAGGAGCCGGTTAACCTTTTTGAGATTGAGTCTATGGGGGATATTCAGGCTCTTCTTGATTCTGAAGATTCTGAAGATGAGCTCAAAGAAGAGAGTGAGGAGGAAATGTTTGAGGCTGGTGATGACATGGAGACTGATGTACAACCAACTGAGCAATCGCATCAGTCTTCTCCACATGGTGAAGAATCTGAATCTCAGGCTGATCATTCTTCAGATTCTGAATCATCATGCCCTCAGGAACTCAAGAAGTATGACAACATTCTTCCTCTTACTGAGAGGCAATTGGTCAAGTTCCTACAAAAGGCCAACAATGCTCTCTTCACTGGGCTAACTGAAGAAATTTTTGACCACCACACTGAAGCTGCTGTTCATTACGTCGATCTGAAGGAATCAGTGGAATCCTATCATGATGATGTAAATGAGCACAAGTCATCTATCTCCTTCTCCCTGACAAATCTTGATTACAATCTTAAAATGTTCAACGAGTCTCTCACCAACTTACAAAAGAGCGTTGAAACTATTCAAGAGTCAGTGAAAGATGACCCTGCGCTTAACAGGAAAATTCTTCAGGCTTCCTCAAATCTTCAGGGATTCAACTCTAAAGTGGACTCCATCAGGTCTTCCCTGGGTCTTATGGAGTCCCACATGGCATCTTTGGCAAATTCTTCTTCTTCCTTGGCTTGGAATCTTGGGCCAAGGATGACTGCAATGGAGGTTTCTCAGGCTTCTCTTGAGGCTAAGGTCTCAACTCTTCAGAAGGACACCTCAGACATCAAGTCAATGATGACTGAGATTTATCAGGCCTTCAAAGGTCAGGCTCCCTCAACTTCAGTGAGCGCACCAACTCTTGCTCTCACTATGGGTCAAGCAACAGTTGAGGGGGAGAAAGTCAAAGTCACTGAAGAAGAACAACCTCCTTCTCACACTGAGGGGGAGAATCCTGAAGAAACCCCATCTTTATCACACCAGGACAAAGGCAAAGGCATCCTCACAGCCACTAAGCCTGAGCCTACAATCTTGGTGCCTGCTTCCGAAAGAAGGCAAGACCCTGATGAGCCAGTCAGGGTCCCTTATGAGGTCAATGGAGTGATTAAACTTCTTACTAATGAGGAAGTTCAAGCTCATATGGAGAGAGGAGGCAATGAAGAAGGCAGCCGAAGAAGAAAGGGTGAGCAAGGCTGCTCTTATTCAGGTGGTCCATGAAGAGGCTGAGAAGATAGGTCTTGAGCCTAAGGAACTTGCTGGAAGGAAGGGTGGTCAGACCTTTGTGAAAGCTTAGACTGCTGAGATGATTACTCTCAGGAAGAAGAGGGAAGAAAAGTTGAAAAGGACTGAGGAGATTAGGCAGAACAGGATTGGGAGATATCAATGGGTCATGACAAATAGGTTAAAGCCAGAACCAATCACTGATGTCAAGATTCATCGAAACACCAAACCTGCAGTTGTTACTGTCTACAGAAGTGTTGACAAGAGAATCTTTGAGGTTCATGACCCCTTCAGATTCGTTGACTTCGGGATCACTGAATTGGATGAATTGGGTCCAATAATAGCGAAAAAGTCAAATGTTGTGGTCCCTGGTCTGTTGAAGTCCCTGAGTCTAAGGTATGAAAAATTGGTAGAAACTCCTCAGGAACTTGGCATTTCTTCACTTCTCCCTGCTTCAGCCCAACAACTACCTGTACCCTCTCAGTCTTCCTCAAGAAAGAGAAAGAATATTGAAGCTGAGCCTGAGATCAAGGTCCCTGGTCTTGACTGCGACAGAACCCTCCCTGAAGGTGTTCAATTTAGGAACAACTTGGTCATCGAACAACCTGAAAGAGTTTTGTTCTTCACTGATGCTTTTGGCGACCCAGCATTTCAAATATGGAGTGATATTGATAAAGCTGGAATTAGAATAATGATGGGTTACCTCATCATGGCCTCCCCAATCAAGAGTCCTAAAAATGTGAGGTTCTGCCAAGACCTGAGGACAAAGATACAAGAGCATCCTGATCAGCATGAGCTTGAGTCGAAGAAGCCAAAGCTTGAAGCCTTAGGGTATAAGTTTGACTGAATCCGCCAACACCACTATCCCAATACTATGTATAGTTTGTTAGGACTTGTAATAATATTAATAAGATGTTGTTTTTATTATTTCAGTGTCCTTATTTACTTTCTAGTACATTCAATATGAGCAGAAGTCATTAGCTCACTTTACTGATCAAAACACTTAGGAATAATTTATATCCAAATAGGGGGAGATTGTTGGGTCCATCAGTACCCAAGAATACTTAAAACAAGATTTGGACACAAATTAACTAAGTGTTAATTAAACCGAGAACAATTCAAGTCACTGAGTGAACAGTCACTCAGTGAGTCATCTTCAGGATGCTTAAGGTGAATTCAAGAAGAAGGGTTCACTACTCAGGTAGGCGGTACTCCCTGAGTAGGACTTAAGCCAAAGAAGAAGATGATGGTTCAGTGAGTGTTGGACAAGAACTTACTGAACCCCAGTCTCCTCAATAACAATAAGTGATTGAAGACTGAAGAAACCAACGCCTGAAATAAAGGCGGGAATAAGTGGGAAGTATTTGAGAAGATAAGAATGTCAGACCAAACACTCTTATCTTGTCAGATACCAACCTTCCCAAAGACGGCCAAAAGTCATGGAGTGTCAGACCAAACACTCCTAAAGACTTTATGGTCCATTCCTATTGGTTCTTGGAAATGACAATTACTGTTTTAATTGTCAGACACGCTTCCTCAACAAGTTATTAAACATTGAAAATACTGAGTTTTTATATTAACGTTGAAAATACTGAGTTTTTATATTAACGTTTCATTAACTGTTAGAAGTAATCATTACATTGTATTAGTCATAAACACAAATAGATTAACTTTCTAGTTAACTCTAAGCGTGTTAAGGGAACAACAGTAATTATTTGCGAAGGTCGGAGCACACACTTACGTCAAATATCATAACTTCATCATGAATCATGATTGGATACTTGTTTTTTTTATTAGTGAAATGGTGACACACTCTTAATTCCATAGTCAAATTCCATCTTGAAACCTTTATTTGAAAGCCACATTAATTACTAAAAACTACTAAAATTATAATGAAACCTGCTACACTTTAATATATATTATTTCTTGATTCTTGATTTTGCTTCGGTCTTGTATATTCAACTTGAGTTTTTTCATTGTTGCTTCGGTGATTTTATCTACAATACAATTGCATAAGGTACGAACTATGAAGTACATTAGTTTATTAAATCTTTATACTGCGTTTGTAGTTTCAAAGTGTTTCTTTATCCGGATCCAGCCCAAAAGCCCAATGAGATAACCCGTTTGAATTGCAAATGAGGAGACCCGATCCACACATCCAAGTTATAACCGGTATAACCCTTAATATTCTCATATCTTCAAACCCTACACACACATATAGTGATATCCGCCTCCCATCTATCATTTCCTCTCACCAAAACACATCTCCCAAACCGATTCCCATCTAGAATCTATAATGGAAACTGATGAGTGTGTAAATACTCATCATTTTATTCCCATTTAAACTGCAAAAACAGCCAAAAACACTTTGAAAAGTCACATAATGCTACAAATATCCATAGAATGTGTTTTTATATGATTCAGGCACAAAAGGATTGAAAATAGGTGAAAAATGAGCTAAGTTTACAAAATTGATAGTTTCAGTCCCTGAAGTTTCATAAATTGGCAGAATTAGTCCCTGAAGGTTTAATTTGGAAGATAAGTCAACATGAGTCCTTAGGAAATCAAACAATAACACAAATGGTCCCTGGAATTAATTTTCACTATTGGCAGCAATGGTCCCTGGATTTTCAGAAGTTGCATGATTGGTCCCTCTAAGTTAAAACAATTTCAACTTCTAATCCTAACTAAAATAAAACCCAACCATTAAACTTACCCAACCCAACCCTTTTACTAAACCCAGTTACATACCCCAACCCACACAACAATTCCCAAGCCCAATCCCAAAACAACCCAACCCGATCCATCTTTTAACTAAAACAGAAGGTTTGACTTCGGTCAAACCTTCTTCTTCAATACCACCATCCCGCCAATACCAAAACCACTTCAACCCACCGCCTTATCTCTGACAAACCCACCACCCTCCTCCTATCCCACTCACCTAACAAGCCAATATGCATTAAATGCTTCTTCCTCAGTACAAGTTATCAGAGATAGTGGATTTTTCCACTATCTCATTTTTGGCGCCAAAAGTAGTTTCAACTGCTGAGATTGATTCAAAGGCATCCAAAGGTCAAGAATGGATCAGAAGAAGATAAGAAGCTTATCCCACTTTATTTTTGTATAAATAGGTCACAATGTAAGCCTTAATGAAAAAGTAATTAATGTAGCATAATCGTATTTTATTTTCAGTACCCATAGTTTGTAATTTCAAGTTTCAATAATCAATACAAGTTAAATTAAGTCTGTTTGTTAACAATCTTTGTACAATTTCCATTAGCTAATGATAATTCTAAGTTTCTAAAATTCCATGTTGTACTGAGAATTCGAATTAAGTTAAGTAGTTATTGAAATAGCTTCTTAGTTGTTTCTATAAGCTTATTCAAGCTTATAATAGCTTGTTGTAAGTTTATATTAGTTTAAATCAGTTCTATTCAAGAATGATGAAAAAAGTCAACAAAAGTCAACCTGGGGGCTAATAAGCACTTTTGGTAAAATAAGCTATTCAGGAAGGCTTATATTTGATTTCTAGCTTGTTGTTAACAAGCTAGAGTTGTTCTGATCTTGTTCTATCTATTCCATAAGCTCTTTCAGTTGTAAGCCAAATTCCAAGTTTTATTTAATTTTCCAAGTTACTGTACAATAGCTTATTGTTAGCTTATTATTGTTATTTATTGCTTATTACTAGTTTCTAGTTATATTTTATCACTTACATCAGTTTTAAATAGTCATTACTTATTTCTACTTAAAAAAGTTAAAAAAAGCCAAAAATAGCTAATACTAGTATAGCTTATTCTACTGCTTATTTATGTTTTAAAAGTTACTTATTAGAGTTAAAATGAGTTAATTAATCAGTAAAACTAGAAAATATAGTCTAAAAAGTGTGTTTCACTTGAAAAATCATCACAGACCCTTAATAAGGGGTGTTTGGTTCATAGCTTAAATTGGTCAATCTAGCTTGTTACTGTTCATTGACCATTTGCCAAACTTGGATCTTGCTTAAAATAGTCCAGATAAGCTATTTTTAAGATCTTTTAAGCTTTCTTGATTGGACTTGTGATTTTGAGCCATCTGTGGAAAATTTAGAACCTCAACTGTCCAAATAAGCTAGAATAAGCCATAAGCTCATTTGTGCCTTAACTTTGGCATTTCTGTGGTCTTCTAAGTCCAATTAGAATAGTTAATAGAGTTGGATTGGTCTGCACACCTCTGCACACCAAGTCTGCACACACAGACTCAGTATATACTGAGCAGACCAACTGTTTATCTCAGCTTATTTGTGGCTTATCTAGATAAGCTGAGGCCTTGAATTTTGGTTTTCTTATAGGTCATAGTACTGGCTTTAAGATTCTGTGCTTGGATTCCACTTCATAGCTTATTTAAATAGCTTAATTTGGTATGCAATTTCCCCCCATTTTCACTGATTCTTCTGATTCAGTTTTGCTTTTCCTAGGCCACCTGATCTAGTGCTTAATTGGAGTTCAATTAGCTTATTAGAATTGGGGCTTTTTGGTTTTTAGTATACCCAGTAGTGCTAGCAAGGTTTTGCCCCCATATTATTCCACTTATCTGCTTATTTGAATTGCTTATTGTGCTCTGCAAGTTGGTGGTTTTACCACTGTTTCTATATAATTTTTGATTCTGCTCAAGTGCTTAATTGGCTTATTCTGTGGGTTAAGCTGTTTGATTTAAGTTGTTTTGTGCTTACATAAGTTGTTTAAACTAGTCCTGAGCCTTTGGTAAATTTTTGAGCTTTTTAGCTTATTTTTGGGCTTATTCCCAAACTGCTTATTAGCCCAACTGCTTATTAGGGTTTAGTAAACTTTTGATTTTAATTTTCCTAGATTATGAATATTATTTTAGACTTAACCTGAATTTTTCAGATTTTTCCTAAGTCATTTACTATTTTTAATCCTTTTAATTAGTTTAAAATAGTAATTAATTCATAATAAATTAAATAATAATCAGAAAATATAAATCTTTTTTTCTAAAATTTTATTTTATTATTTAGGATTTAAAAAAAATAATTTTACACTTGTAGGATTAGTTTTCTAATATTTCACTTTTTAGTCCCGTTTTAGATTTTCCGTTACGCGTTTCTAGTTTATTTAATTCGCGTTTAATTTTCTTTTGTATATTTGTTTTTCATAAATCAATTAGAATTAATTAAAAAGCAAAAATCCACATCCTAATCATCAGTCACTCTAATCGAAGCTTTAAACAAATTGCCCATTCCAACCTCGTTGGGAAACGATCCGGGTAATCACTTACCTGGTTTCACACTACACACAAACGTAAGTTTTTGCAAGTATCCTTTTTCACAAAGGGGTGATTTGTATTTATTCACGTGTATCCGTCATTGCATAATATTTATATATACGTTTTGGCACGGATCAAAAACACAACCGTACCTAGACGTGTTCAGTTTCTTCTCAATCCGAATCAATAAATCATTTAGAAGGCTTCAAGATCCTTAAGGGTCTCGGGGAGGTTTATGTTTGATGTATTTTTGTTTACGTTTTCTTTTTGGTCAATGAACGATCCAAAGAAAGAAAGTAACACAATTGTTATTTTTCTTTCTTTCTCTTCGGATAATATCAAAGTTAGCGATCAATGATGATTAGCCTTCAAAAAAAAAAAAAAATCTTTTAAAAGATTGGCAACAAAGTTTGAAGCAATATGAGATCGTGTATAATTTTTCATTTTGTTTCTTGTTGTGATTCGGATATGGTGAAGAGTTTAGGATAGATTGTAGTTGTAGGTTGTTGTGAGAATACCACGAAAATCTTTGAAGATTTGAAATATCTAAAAAACAAAACCGATATCACTATTTATTTATTTTGTTTTTCGAATCTTTTTGTGTATAGTGAGATGCGGAGTGGTTGTGAGGCGGCTGTTGTTTTGTTGGTTATTGTTATTTAGAGTGGTGGTTATGTTTGGAGGTGGGTCGTTGTTGGTCGTAACCATGAGATGGATTTGGTGTTGATAGTCCGTTATTTATAATCTTAAAATTTAATTGAAAGAAACTCAAAAGATGAGGTTGTAATTAATGGATATGGTTCATATTCTGAGATGCTTGAGTAGCGTGAAAATCAATATGTGCATATTAATGGAGATGCTTGAGTTGCCTGTAAATCAATATTGAAGACTGCATATGATACATCAATTCGTGAGACATTAATCAAGACCACTTTACATTTATAAGACTACTCAATCTTT
Source organism: Artemisia tridentata subsp. tridentata (assembly GCA_021014915.2). Taxonomy (NCBI): domain Eukaryota; kingdom Viridiplantae; phylum Streptophyta; class Magnoliopsida; order Asterales; family Asteraceae; genus Artemisia; species Artemisia tridentata. The sequence goes on along the minus strand of CP139508.1, from coordinate 233,185,429 downwards.
TAGTATATAAGATATGCTCCTAACTTCTCAACTCTCTCTATTTATTTCTCTAGATTAGAAAGTGTACACATCCACTCTCTCTCTATATTATGATAGATTAGGATAATTATGGGACAAAATAACCCATGGAATCATATATTAATGGAAGTATTACATTATATCATGCACATAATCCTACGTTATAATCTAAACTAGAGGTTAGATAGGTTATGTGTTTAGGCCTTAAAACACAACGGAAATAGGTTTAGTCTGTTTATCCCTAAAACACAAGGGTAATAGGTTTGTTGTGTTTGGGCCATAAAACACAACGGGTTTGGTTGTACCCGAAGAAGAACTCGATATCTAGCTTAGTATCGCTAAACTTATAAGCGACATTGTAAGGTTTTCTTCGCCGAGAAGGGAGTTTGTTGACTTAGTGAAGTAACTATCGAGTCAAAAACTCGGGGATTGGAGTAAGGCGAAAAGGAGTTTCGTGTCGAACCAATATAAATCATCGTGTCTGGTTTGATATCTCTTTTACTTATTATTTTGTGTTTATATTTGCATTGTGTTTATAATTGCTTTGTGTTTATAATTGCTTTGTGTTGATGTGTTTTATTTCATGTTCTCTATTATCATTATTTTTGTAGAATTATTATTGTCACTTATCATATTGCGTCACACTTTATCGGTTATTTGATACGAGAGATTTAAGTTTTTAAATAAGGAACGTATTCACCCCCCCCCCATTACGTTTTCACATGAGTTATGCTACTCGTGTTGGTTTTTGTCACATCAAATGTGATTCGTCCTAATTCATTTATAAACAGGGTTCCGATGTTGCTTATTTACTCCTTTATGTGGATGACATTTTGGATTGCTTCATCTACAACATTCTTACAGAGGATTATAACTTGTTTACATCAGGAATTTTCTATGACTGATATTGGTCTGGTGAACTATTTTATGGGCATTTTTGTCACTCGCACCGACAAGGGGATGTTTTTTTGCCAGAAATATACTATGTCTGGCTCCAGTGCCGAGGCTGAGTACCGGTGTTACCAATGCAGTGGTTGAGACTTCCTGGTTGCCGAATCTTCTACGCGAACTTCACTCTCCTTTACATTCGGCACTATTGTTTAATGTGATAATTCAGTGCGGTCTATTTATCTTCCATTCCCGTGCAGCATCAACGTACGAAACATATCGAGATTGTCAGTCACTTTGTTCTGGAACAGGTTGCTCTGGACATGTTCGTGTTTTGCATGTTCCTTTACGATATCAGTATGCCAGTATGCCAATATTTTCACTAAGGGTCTTCCATATGCCATGTTTGATGAATTTCGGACCAGTTTGAGCGTTCTGCGTCCTTTCGCTCTACCTGTGGGGGGCTGTTAGTGAACTATTATTTACGTTTAGCATTGTTTGTATTTGCCCAAGCTCGTTTAGTCATTTAGCATGTTTTACCAATATTATATTGTACCCAAACTCATTATTTAGTTATGGGAAATACATAGTTTTACAATAGCATGCAGTCGAATATGCCATCGGTTTGCTGATGACGAAATAGCAAGCAGTCAACTAATTTTTTTTCCACATACGTGTGTTTTGATCTTCACTCTCACGACTTGCAGATTGTTTTCAGCCATGAGATTAACCGAAGTCACATTTAAAGCACCTATAAGAAAAGCACGTCCATATTTAACTATGTACAGCCACGAGATTAACCGAAAGTCAAGTATATAGATCAGCGAAGATCAAGCTCAGATAAGCTAATCTACTAGGCTACAGCAAACTGCCGAGCATACAATTTTCATGAATACCTTATAAGAAAAATTTTGCAGAAGTACGATGATTTATATCAAATCATTCAAGAGTTCTGTAAAATTAAAATCAGATAATTATAAGCGTACAAGATTTAAGATGATGCATAGGATCAGACATCACCAATTCATCATCCGTAATCATAAGTTCTTTCAGTGATTAACTCGCTCATTAATGTTAGGTTTTGTGTATAAATATTAATATACGTATGTCCGGTTTCGAACCCGAGGCTCGGGATTGCACACATTACGTATGAGTCTCAATGTATTAATAATTAATATAATTAATTATTAAGTCACAAATATTTATATGATCGAACAAGGAAAATAGAAGGGGTTAAGTGTCGATTTATGAAACATGAGGAGGTGAAAAATAAAACTTGAAGGACAAGTTTTATTGCTATAAAATCAAACTTTGCTCTTGTTTTATGTGATTTCGATCGACAGATATTATATCCATAAACCGATTGACTTTTAAAATCGGTTTATCACTATTCCTTCTAAAGTCCTACCCACTGACATCATATATAGGAAAAGAAGTTATGTTTACATGCCATGTGCATGTACTGTGGTTCGAGAACTTTGTATGCATATTTATATGCATATAAAAAATTAAGCTTACTTCTTTATCTTTTAGTTAGTGAAATTCGATCATGTATTATCTAGAACATCAAACCCTAGGTGTTGTGATATTTTATTTGTGATACATGAACCTAGCTTTTCACATTGAGACGCTAGTAATACGTGTGTACAGGAACGAGTGACAAGCTTACTTTAGCTTGTGATCTTGGAAGTGTTACTTACCCTTGTTGATCCATCCTAAAACCCTATTAGGGTTTATATTGTTCTTGGAGCACGTGATTCCTTGTTCTTGCTAGGAATCGAAAAGGTACGCGTCTATTTAAATTTAAGTTAATTAATTATATGTTATGTAGATCTATTCCGCTGTGCTACATGCTTTGATGTTAATTGTTTATGGTTTATTAGTTTATAGTTTTATGATTCTAATATTCCAACAGTGGCATCATGAGCCGCGTTTTTAACATGTATTTGATTACATAAAACCTTAAAAATTGAATCTTTAATTAGATACATGCAATTAATGATCTAGGGTTTGTTTTTTGTTAAAAACCCTAATTAGGGTCGACACCCTATAATTAAAATTTAGGGTTTTAGTTTTTGTAAAACTTGTATAAAACCCTAGGATTGCATGCAATTTTTAGGAATTAATTAATGAGTACCTTATGTGACGTCGTTAATTAATTAATTAGATTGCGTACAGGATATATTGACATGATAATATGTGTTAACATGATTATATGTGCAATATGGGATCCATGACAAAATCTTGCATATTTTGTCATGGAATGGTTTGTTTGATTTTGTATTGAATTATTTGCTACATGATTTAAATAAATCTTAAATTGGGGAAGACCTCAATATATATTAATTAATAAGTTATGTGCAATGTGGTATCTAACTAACCAAAACTTACGCGGCCAAGTTATTTGGTGTCTGTGGACCATTGGGCACAATGAGCTCGAAAACCAATGGGAGTTTTGTTAGTTACATACATTTAAAATTTCACATAGAATTAATATTAGGATTTATTGAAAAAGGTTTGCATGTGGCTATATGATATCGTGGATGATCATATATTTGTTATTATGTGTTTATTTTTATTTTTTTTGTAATTACTTGATCTTTTGTGTTTATATATTATGATGGATTGCAACACATAAGAGGGTAATTTTCATAATAAAAATAAATAAGACTAATAACTATGAAACCTTTGTGGTAAATCCTTTTATTGCAAAGTCTTATGTGCCGACAGTGGTTTGCTTCGCACGGTAATTTGCTCCCAGGCGAGACTAGCAATAATAAATTTACCACATAAAATTGTTTTAGCAAGAAAATCATATGCTTTTTAGTTGATTGATTGCGACTGTACTAAGTGGTCGAAGCGGCTGACCTAAAATTGGCAAACTAAAAAGTGGGTTCTAGGTTGGTTCACATTAAATTGTGACCTTAGAGGGGCACGGTTTTAACCAGCTTCGGCGGCTGTCGTCCCTACGCCCGCCTGTGCGTCAATTTTAGACTTACCAAGTACACCACGATAAATACGAAGCATCTTAAGGCAAAGCTGTAAGTTTTTCAGCGCCTCAATTAAAAACTTTGATGGTTTGAGCTACGAATGAGTAAACGGTTTTGTTTTTGAAAACATATATGATACAAAGATGAATGCATGACATCTTTGTACATATTTTTTGATTTAACACATCAAAATTTATTACCCTGATAAATTTAAGTAATATGCCACCCAACTACAAAAAGAAACACCTAAGGTTTCATCCTACATCACTAGCAGCCAAAGCTGAATGTTGATGTTCAAAGGGTGGTCATCTAAGGGTAAATTGAGTACTTTATTGCTAGCAGCCAAAGCTGAATGCAATAAACCGACGTCAATTTACTGTTTCTTAAGTTGGTTAAACTTAATTGGGCACTTTCATTACTAGCAGCCAAAGCTGATGTAATGGAACGGCGCCAAGGCATAAAGATTTGGGGATGAAACATGTTTATATTTTGCAACTGATGTTGGCAATATAATGTAAGTCCCATGATTCTAGGAATTGCAATTGTATATTGGCAATTGAGTGCAGCTCTACCTTATTGAGTACTTTCATTGCTAGCAGCCAAAGCTGATGTGATGAAACGACGTCAATTTGGATCCTAATTTTCAATGAAAATTAAATGGTGAAATTTTTATTTTACCGTGGGTGTTTAATTTTCTTGAAAAGTTATTATCAATAATACTAAATTGAATTTTGAAAATTCTTTTAAAGTATTTAATGCAACGTTAAAACCGTAAATATGGAACATTCTTTTAGTAGTAAATTGATCTGCACCCTTAGGGGTCTTTGGATAGAGTCAATTTTTACTGAAAAGAATAAACCAAGTCTGCTTTCCGTGTGAAGAGTAAGACTTAATCCTATTCCTTTTCATGAGTGAGAAAGTTATAATAGGAAAATTGGAATCGTCTAAATTCTAAGAAATAACTCATGGCGAATTTCTAAAGAAATTGCGTGGTTAGGAGTTATTAAATTAGAAACTAGACTAATTACCGCAAAAGTGGTAAAAGGCTAACTAGAATGGTTGATCTAGTTGTTATGCTTTAACCATTCAAGGTGCTACATTCCATGATGGGGATGGTAGACCTAATTAAGGAAGAAATTGCATACCCAATTCTTTCAAGTTAATTGCATTGATGGATATTCCATCATTCACAAAGTAGAATACATTCTTTGAAGTACCTTAGTATGTATTACGTAAGGGATTCATCAAAGGTGTAGGAAAGTAAACAGCACGCTATTTGCTTTTACTGGTGATGCAACACTTACAATGTTGTCAAAGCCAGTGGGAGCATTGTGTTGAAATTACTGAATAATGAGTTCATACAGTGATCTTAAATCCAGTGGGAGCTACAAGTCTTGGTAGTTACCCGGATTATCTCTAGAATTTCTTGAGATGATTACTTTCCAATTATAGACACTTGTGGTATTAAGGATAGTCGTGTACGTTTCCTTACTAGACGAGGTGATTCTATATCTACTTATATCTATGACACAATCATATTGATCAAATAAGCAAACTATTGACGTGTTGTTTATTCGATACGTGATGTTGTTTCATGCACAAGTGGGAGAGATCTTATTGTGTGCAAGCAACAACATAAAGGAATATGATTTAAAGGGTTCTCTTGACTGTAAGGTAAGAGATCAATGTTCTAATGTGTTTTACACACATTCTAATTTATGGAACACTTGAAGTTAATATCTACTTTCATTACTAGATATTAATGACAAGGTAAATTACATACTTTCATCATTATCAGCCTCGACTGATGAAATGAAACTATGTTAATTTACAAGTTTCTAAAATTAGATAATTATTAGAACAAGTGTCAATATGATAATAAGACTACTTCTAATGAGAATATTTATGTATTGTTGTAATGACATAAATAAATGAAGTAATCTTATACTACTTCATATTCAGATGTTTATGTATTCTTGGAATGACATAAATATATGAAGTAATAAATTAACTTGAAATACTATTGAAACCAAGTTGTGGGTTTCAAAATTACTTTAGTTATACATGTTTATATTGTAGATATAAATATGAAGTCTTTTATTGCTATAAGACTTATATTGAAGTAAGACGTTAACTTGTTATGTTTAGACATATACAAGAAGTCATGAAGTTGATTAATGACTTATAACGGAGATTGGGATTATAACAGTTTATGTCTTTTTGGTAAGACATAGAAATTAAGTGGCTTGGGCTAAAAGGCACTTATGTTATAAAGTATGCAATTGGCTTTGAAAATCTATTGTACCATTAAAGTGATTTAGTTGGTAAATAGGTAAGCCAATACGATATGTATATTTATCTTATATATTGTAAGATTAACTTACAATATTAATCCTAATGAAATACATAGTGTTTATGGTATGTTCAGTTAGGAGAATCAAACTCTTGAAACATTGTTTGATTAAAGATAACTATATCTTCTTTTCTTCCTAAAGATATCAAGGTTAGAAAATTGAGTAAGGATTGAATATACTCAATTAAGACTCCAACCTAGAAGATTAATAAGACACCATTTAATATGGAATGTGATCAATCACATTAAGTCTTAAAATTGAAGTTCAGAATTTGTTAAACTACTTGTTGGGTAGGTTATTAACAAATTAAGGTTAGGAACTGTCAATTTGTATCTGCAAAGTCCCAAAAGAGAACAAATGTTGTGTTGCTCTATTTGCTAAGCATTTATAGGTAATCTATAAATTGCAAAAGGCGAGTGGGAGTTTTATCTTCAAAAGATAAAAATTACAAGATACATAATCTTCTAAATACGCTAGCAAAATCGTAATGAGGATTTAACATGTTAGTGTTAAATTACAAAGATGATGGAATTCTTATTCATAGATCCGCATGGATATCTCAAATATTTGTAGAATATGTTGAGGGTTATGAGTTACAGGATCGTGATATGCCTGTTAATAAATTGCAAATGTTATTAGGCAAATTACTCATACTATGAAAAATTAGATGCAGTCCAATAAGATAACTAGTTTGGAAAAAAGTAGTTAATCTTATACTCTATAGTTACACTATAGAATGAAAATGAATTTCTACAAAGGAAATGAAAATCCTAGAGATTTAAATTCTTATGTAGAAATCATAATGGACAAATTTGTATACATATTTAATATGTGAAAAGATTATCAATCACAATTAAGCAATTAAATGTGATTGAAATTCTTTCTAAAGCACATTAAATATATAAAGATTATAATTGACATTGTTAATAGAAATCACAATTAAGCAATTAAATGTGATTGGAATTAACAATGGAATATCAAAACTCTTTCTTGTGTAATTACTTGAGCGAGGACGAAAAGTAATTGAAAGGAGTGTTTGAATTCAAATAATCTTTAATAGTATACAAAATGCAAATCATTTGTGAATGGATTAATGCATGCATCTAGAAGATATACTTATTTTAGTTATTTAAAATTAAGATATTTCTTAATATTCCTGAAAGCTAGTGGGAGTGATATATTTATTTTCTTATTTCATATGGGAAGTAACATTCCATTGACGTTAACATTAAATGTTAAGTCTTAGTGTGGAATGAAACTTCACATGAAAATTTAGAAAATAAAACCTTGGAATATATGTTTATTATCATAAACATAGGCGGTAAAATAACTGATTCTAAAAGAACATGATATTCTATTAGAAGATCTAGATAGAAACATATCTTGAAAAAGATATGACATGAATAAATCTAAGGCTGACGAAATGATTATTCATGTACATCATGTTGCTTGTTGTATCATGCTTGGATGCAAGATGATTGACAACATTAGTATCTAATTATAAATTATTAGATAACTAAGTGTAATGGATATGTTTTAGAATTTACATCCTCAGCTTGGATTTGCTCCAAAATTCTAAATATGAACCATATGGCAAGTTATTGCTTGATTGATATAGTGGTCAAATCTTGAAGGATTTGAAGATATCAAAACATTACACGATGAATGTTAAAGTTTACGGAACTTTAAAAGAGCATATTGTTGTTTGGATACAATGATGCTAGTAAGATTGAGATGACACTCAATACTAGTCATGGTGGGAGCTCATCCTTATTAGGAGACCATGTATACTAGTTGTGCTCAATATGAGCATAGTTGCATTATACATAAAGAATTAGAATACTTTAACTACAAGGTTTGGTAGTTTAATTGTCATAAATTCGTGCATGAGGATGTCACGCATTTTATGAAGTATGTGGCAATATCTAGATAGATGAATGCACACATACAAGTATTTCATTATTGAAATAAGTATTCTCAAAATTCCGACAGATCAACATTAGTTGATTTATGCCTTGTCAACAAGTATGTGGAACATGACTTGTGGCATAATTCATTAATGAGAATTATCATGCATTGATCTAGTTAGTATTTGGATAAGGGGTGTTAAGCAATATTATTTTAATGAAATAAAGTGCGGATAACGTTTATTCTCATTATTAATATTGTATCCTATATTTGCATGTTTAAATCCGTGAATAACTTATGTTATTCTAAATAGTCCGTTGTCGATTAATAATATGGGAATATTATTGAATTAAGACAAATGTGAGGATTGGTAGAATGTACTGTAAGGTTGAGACACCAATATCACATGATATTCAATATTGGATAAATTGAATATAGGACTTATCCCAACCACATGATTATACTTTATGGATCGTCGTCATCAAGTATATCATGAATATTTATCCTCAGACTTGAGATACCAGGTGACTGCCGAGGATGTAGCTCATTTTCTGTAAGATGGTCTAACGCTAACCGTAAAAGGTAGTTATAAGGGCAATTTTTGAAAAATGATGTGAAATTCAAGGGTCACGCTCGTAGTCAATAAAGGATTTGTTCCTTCAAATTTGTTTTGAAGTATAATACTGCTGGGCCCCTCGTAGGGTTGACAAGATGTTTGTATGGCCATACCCAAAGTCTATCTGAAATACGTTCAGATGATTTGGTAATCTTGATCAATCGATAACAACGAGAAACATAATAGTTAATTATGGAATGACAAAGATCCATATCCAAATTAACGCGGTATTAGTAACAAAAGGATAAGTATGATGATTAATTTCATCACGTGGTTTTTTCCAGGAGAACCACAACTCGGATCGAGCTGGGGGCATTGGGAAGGTAAAGCTAGGCTGACCCCATGTCATTACTATATTAATGTTTATCCAAGTGGGAGCTGTTAGGTTTTGTGTATAAATATTAATATACGTATGTCCGGTTTCGAACCCGAGGCTCGGGATTGCACACATTACGTATGAGTCTCAATGTATTAATAATTAATATAATTAATTATTAAGTCACAAATATTTATATGATCGAACAAGGAAAATAGAAGGGGTTAAGTGTCGATTTATGAAACATGAGGAGGTGAAAAATAAAACTTGAAGGACAAGTTTTATTGCTATAAAATCAAACTTTGCTCTTGTTTTATGTGATTTCGATCGACAGATATTATATCCATAAACCGATTGACTTTTAAAATCGGTTTATCACTATTCCTTCTAAAGTCCTACCCACTGACATCATATATAGGAAAAGAAGTTATGTTTACATGCCATGTGCATGTACTGTGGTTCGAGAACTTTGTATGCATATTTATATGCATATAAAAAATTAAGCTTACTTCTTTATCTTTTAGTTAGTGAAATTCGATCATGTATTATCTAGAACATCAAACCCTAGGTGTTGTGATATTTTATTTGTGATACATGAACCTAGCTTTTCACATTGAGACACTAGTAATACGTGTGTACAGGAACGAGTGACAAGCTTACTTTAGCTTGTGATCTTGGAAGTGTTACTTACCCTTGTTGATCCATCCTAAAACCCTATTAGGGTTTATATTGTTCTTGGAGCACGTGATTCCTTGTTCTTGCTAGGAATCGAAAAGGTACGCGTCTATTTAAATTTAAGTTAATTAATTATATGTTATGTAGATCTATTCCGCTGTGCTACATGCTTTGATGTTAATTGTTTATGGTTTATTAGTTTATAGTTTTATGATTCTAATATTCCAACAATTAATTCATAGATTCATAAAGCCATAACCAATAAGCTTAGTTTCATTGAAACAGGTAGATACATGAATTGGATATCACCCTGAATTTGTGAAAACAAACCATGCAAAAATTGAAGTTTGTAGCACACACATTTCAAGAACCAGTAGATAAAAGTCATAAAACAGGGAATTGACTGTCAGACACCTTTCCAGGCGGAAAATATTTCGTCAATAACTTCGCTTACCAGTTCCTTGTCAACAGACTGTATGAAGGCCTTGAATTCTTCTTTAATGTCAAAAACCTTACCAAGCTTCACAAGATACTCCATGCAACAAAACTTGAGTCTCGGAAGACGATACAGAAAAGCAGTTTCTAGCAACTCAAGCACGTTCTGTCGTTCTCTGAGTCAATATCTTCTATTAAGCCTTGTTGACAATCGTCTTTTAGATCAGTGATATCATACTTATCAGCAGCTTTGAGAAGGTCGAGTCTGTGAGCAATAAAATCTTGGTCTTGTATGTTCTAGAATACAAGTAGCTAAGAAAAGCTTGGCAAACTGCAATGGACATGTCAGGGATGCTAATGGAAGAGGAATCTTTTTCTTTGAGATCGTGGGTGAACATGCTATCAAAGACTGGTGAATGGGCTACAAGAACTGCTCGGTGAGCACCAATGCTTCCATCAGAAGCCAAGATGGTGATATCTGTGTGGATACTTTGTGACAACATTCTGCCAAAGGCAGACGTTGCTGTTACATTATGTATACACCTTTTACTCCATATGGAACGAGGTTTGCCCCCCTTTTTGTACCAAAAAACAAATGTTAACGGGTAATAGCAGAATGAGTTTTCACATTAGTGAGAATAAATACAGGAAAACAAAAATTCCAATGCAAGCAGTGGACTGATTGACGAATTTTCTTTGATAAATGCAGTGGCTATTTCATCGAAATTGTTAGAAAATATAGGGTATGAGCTATAATAACTATGTTTTGTATTTATTTGATTTTAGCACCACAAAACAAAAGATTTCAAGGACGCACATGATTTGTACGCAGACCTCTAACGGATTTAGGATCTAAAGAGTTTCAAGATCATGAATGTTAAATAAAATACCACTAACATAGATCTGAACTAGTTTCCCGCATCTAGCAATTTGATCAAAGATGTTTTATTTTAAATTTTGCTAACTAACCCAATGATAATGACCCTTGTTCTTAGTTTGAGTCCTAGACTTGACTGGAACTTGTGATAAGAAACACATTATCTAGATGCTAAACTCACAAAATTGGTTTACCAACAACGACTAGATACTCCCTGAAAACAGTACATATACTGTGAAACATCCAAACACTAAATAGGAAGATGAATCAATAACACTTACACTTGGAGATGCAGTCTTGAGATCAAGAAACTCAACCTCAATGATAAATGGCCTTGGAAATGAAGCATCAAGTGACCCTTTAAAACCATCCGATTTTAGCTGATGATCCCTAATATCTGCATCCAAATCACATAGAAGAAAGTTTAAAGCTGAACTACTAATCGCGCCAACATATTGCAAAAGGATCGTTGAAATCCATGGACTAGAAAATACTCCTCCTTTAATTGGGAAAGTGAGAGTAACTCTGTTTTCTAATGAAGTAAACTTGCCTGCATGCCCGGGAGTCTTGCAACCTCCCACCAAAGAGACAAAACGCAAGTTGAAAGAAGCAATAGGCAGACCGTGTTCACATGACATCGCTACGAGTCTAAGGAAAAGGTTTTCATCCTTCGTCAGTATGAACTTCCTTCAGTTTACAAAATAAGAAGAAGAAGAAGAAGAAGAAGAAGAAGAAGGAAAAAAAAAACTAAAATCACTAACTAATTCAAATAAAAACTAGATCTCCTTTTCCAGTGACGAAGCTTGCTTGTGTTCGTTAGTTTAGATTTAACCGCACAAAAAGAACAAACACGAACACAAACACAAACACAAACAAAAGAGTTGTTGTGTTCATGTTCGTTCATCAAGAAAATGAGCTTGTTCATGTTTATTTATGGTAGTTCATTAAGACGTTAAACGAACATAAACAATCAAATATTAAAAAAAAAAAGAGATATACATAACATTCATTATCGTTTATATCCATTCTTATTAGTTTTATTGAAGTATAGCTATGTTATCAGATACATTTATATATTACATAAGTTTCAGTCATAAGCAAAAAATTGAGCATAAACCAACGGATTATCACAAGTTCACGAGCATAAATAAACGAAGGAGACATGTGTTTGTGTTCCTTCATCTAACCAAACCAACATATAATCTTGTTCATTTTTGTTTGTAGGTCTGTAATCTAACCAAATGAGCAGGAACTGAGCTTGTTCATGTTCGTTTAAGTTTAACCGTACAAACAAACGAACACAAACACAAAACACTTGAACAAACATATATAAACTTCTCGCAGAACGATTTATGAAATTCTGCTAGATTTCGGTTCGTTTATAGCCATATATGTTTGTTTATTAATGGACTTCGTTGGTTCGTTTACAGGTCATTGAGGCATTTTGTGGAGCACATGGCAGGTAGGGCTAGTTAATGGAAAGCAATAGTGTTCAACAACACTTTATAAAATATTTGTTTTGACAGAAATGATTAAACAGATTTACCAGTTCCAGCGTCAAATCTTGAAAAGATGGGATGATTGGGTTGAAAAATCTAAATCAACGATACGCCATCGAGCAAAGCGGGAATTCGTATCGACGACACGTCATTCATCCTATCCATCCAAAGCAAGCAGTCGATATTCGATAATGCCAACGGTTGGCTTAAGACTCACCTATCCTATGTGCGTGTGTTCTTTCCTCTCACCCAATATGTGGCTCGAGCAGAGCTGGCGGGATTTTATAGCCTTTTCAAAATTTCAAAGTTTCTAATTTATGAAATTTCATTTTTTTTATTATTTTTATTTTTTATTTTATATTTTTTTTTGGTTAAAAGGGCTACTCAGGGCTGAGCATCGCAGACAAAAAACCGACTGAACCAAAAGACCAGCGGTCCGGTCTCGGCCCGGATTTTTTCCTTATTTCGGTCTCGGTCTGGTTCGGTCCAGACCGGTCTTATGTAAAACCCGACTATTATGCTTTTTTGGACTGGACTGACCGAAGGACCGGACCGGACACGTTCGGTCCCGCCCTTGGTCTAAGGTTTTGGGCTAGTTCGGTCTTGGTCCGGTCCGATTTTGGCGAAAAATGCAGGTTTTTCTTATCTAGCGAGCGCCAGATATTTGGCGAGCAAAATGGCGAGTGCAACCACCGGTGCAGTGCTTGGCTTTGCGAGGGTGCCTCGCCACTGCACCTTATGCTCTAATAAGTAGCAGTAAATTTAAGGAAAGTGCTAAATGTAACCCTAACGGGTTATGTTTAAGAAATTTTGATATGCATAAATTGTTTCTACTTTTAGAATAACCGCTATTCACCAACTAAATGTGCTACCTTTTATTGCATGTTTTTATTTATTAAACATATCCTTTAGGGTTACAAATAACAAATTCTTAGGTCGTGTTTCTTTCGGCTTATATAGCTGGCTTACGGCTTATTTAGTTTGGGTTTATGTTTCATAAGCTCACTTTTTGTGGCTTATTTTGAAATTTTCGCCTTATATAAGCTTACAATGATATAATAAACTTATATAAGTTGAAAAGTTTAAAAAATAAGCCACAAAAAGTGAGCTTATGAAACCTAAACCCAAACTAAATAAGCCGTGAGCCAACTTTATAAGCCGAAACAAACACCCCTTTAAATTTACACACAAAAAAAAAAAAAAAAAAAAAAAAAAAAAAAAAAAAAAAGTAAATTTATAATGTTTAGCTTATGGTATGTGAAAGTAGAGGGATGCAACATTCACAAAAGTATGTGACATGCATTTATAGGAAGATGGAAATTTAAAAACAAAAAAGATAATTGATTCAGATAATTTTTATTGGTGACAAGTCATTTTGTGAATGATTTTATAGGATTCTTTGTAAATATTTTGTGGATATAACATTTCTCGAGTGTTCGGTGATGTGTATTGTAAATTTTTATTTTTTTTAAATTTATTTGTTATTTTTTGTTTTATATTTACATTTTTTATGTAATTTGTATTTTTATTTTATTGAATAAAAAATTAGTTGGTTCAAAAAAATGAAAAAGAAAATAAAATGTTGGGTCTCAAAAGTGAGGTTTTGGCTTAAGGCTAGTTGTAATGGTCGGTCGGCCTACCTGACGCGTAACACCCCTTTACACCACCCCATAGGGGACGCGTCCCTCTTGGAAAAAAAGGTTGAATCGATCGCAAATTCGACCGAGTCTATGGCACAAACAACAAACCCCAACGGCTACAAAATGTACAGTTTTTTTTTTTTTTTTTTTAAAGTTTATAAACTTTAACACTATTTTGTTGGTGCCTGAACTTTAATCACAAGGTGCCCGCCGCCGCAATGCGCGGATACCGTGCTAGTACACTATAAAGCACCTTCTCATTAATGTCACCCTAAAACTTGAACCAAATCAGCCGGAACTTATATGCTTGGTGGTCTTAAAAAATGAAAGTTGTGCCCGAAGTTGATCACCTAATCGCACATCAATAAATCTGATAAGCATGCAATTCAAAATCCAAACTATTGTTGTATCAAACCATAAACTCATCGACATAACAAAAGCCTGAAAAAAATGAACCTTCGATACAAAGAGCTACACCCAGGCTTCATATATAGTACAGAAAAACATATTACTGTTCCAACCCACCCAAGCAGTGCTCAAGGCTTCTCATAAAACTTCTTCAATATAAATCTCTGCCAACTTTTTGAGGCCTGCCAACTAAAAACCCATATGAGGACACCACTGGAACTCATCGTGTACATTAGAATTCACGCTTATTTTTCTCCAAATACTTATACAAATACACACGGCGTGAATAAAAGAATGAACTTTCAAAATTATAAGTTAGACAAGTATCAACATGACATGATACAGCCTTTGAAACAAATGTCACCGACACTTGACAACATAAATAATGGCGTCACAAGGGCACAGAACAGAAAAAAAGATGTTCCTTTTGTATTAACCGATTCTTGAACTTCGTATAACTAATATGATTGAATTACATGGAGAAAGTCTGCAAAATCTATTCCTCCTATCTAGTGAAAACCCCAAGAGTAAAGATACAGTTTTTGTTAAAAAAAAATAATAATAAAAAAAAAAAAAAAAAAAAAAAAGAAAAAAAAAGAAAAATAAAAGATACAGTGTGATATTCAATATAGTCAACTAAGAAAATGAGCATGGAAGTACATTATGGAGACCTCATATTACTAGAATCGTGCCGTCTCAAAGGAATGCCTTCCTGATACACATCGTCTTCCTCATCCATATGCTTAGGAGATCGCCCTAGGCCTGTAGATGATGCTTAATTAGAGATGGAAATATTGGCCCATTTACTTGTAAAATGGTCAATCGATACAAGTATCTCAATCTCTAACAGGTCAAATGATAAAAATCAATAAAAATTTGTTAAAAAGGACCCTGTTAAATGGGTCGAAAGGTCACCCAAAGTGTAGTGTCAAATGCTTAATGCTCACTAAATTCCTTATTCAGTAATTAGGTTACTATTTTAATGATATATTTTCGCAATGCTATTTATAAAACAAATTATGTGTCAAAAGAGTTAATATTTTGGGCAGTGTTGCAAAAAAAGGTCTACAAGGCCGATTAATCGCCGATTAGGTGCTACAAGGCCACCGACCTTGCCGATTTATGTAACTGGGTCAAACAAATAGGTCAACCGTGGTCAACGGCGATCAACGGCAGTCACTGGTGGTCAAACTTTCCGGAAACCTATAAATCTTGCCGGAAGTACCCAAAACTCACTGTAAACTTATTTTGATCACTTATAGTAACTGTTTAAGTCTATTACAAGTTGTTTTTTAGAGAATACCTTGCCGGAAATACCTAAAACTCACCGGAAATACACAAAACTTGTCGAAAATAACTAAAATTTGTCAGTAATGCCAATCCGATTAATCCCGCCTAGACCGATTACAAGCTAAAAGGTGGTCGACCGCCCGACTACCGATTCGCGATTTTTGCAACCTTGATTTTGGGACAAAAAGTGTCTCAGGTCAATTGCATTTGACTCGTCCAAAAAAAAAAAAAAAAAAAAAAAAAAAAAAAACTTTTTACCCAGCCCGCTAGACCTGCCCGTTTTGCTACCTCTAGACATGATGTAAATCATTTGCTAAGACATTTGATCCTAAAGAGCCATATAAGCCAAGTAGATAAAGATCAACCACATTCGTTACAGTATCATGGAAATGGGAAGGTAGAGAAGCATACCATCAACCATGTCTTTGGTTTTATGAAGAAGAAAGGTTCCCGAAAGGATTGTCACAAAGCCACAAAGTTCTGTTATAATTTGAGTAGGATCTTGACCATCCCAATCCTGTTAAGAAATGGAGCTTAAAAGATTCATTCTTGATAAATACTAGTAAATTTAAAAAACAGTGCAAGATACAAGAGTTCTCCCTACTATTACAAAATATAAGTCAAAATCTGTTTCCTTTTGCACGATTAAATATACAAAACAAAGCTTTTAGGGTATGACTAAAACAGGGCATAAAAATGACAAAATGGGTTCACCATAGATGTGGCAAGATGGGTGGGTTGGGTAATGGGTCAAAACATCATGTTTCACTGCAGGCCGAGTAAGATTGACTCACAGATTTTTATCCATTACTTATAAATAGCTATGCGCTATACACAATTACAATAATGATCCAACTTTTCTTAAGCAACATTTTAGGAGGTTGTAAGCATTACAGTTACACTGTGGACAGCTTTCTAACTGTTTGACTCGTTTCACTTTCGTTAATTATTTTATTTGACCCTTCTAACCTTGTTAGGGATCCCAAATCAACCCACTCATTATTACTCATAACCCAAATCGACTCCTGAGTGGTGTATCAAGGATCCTTGAGTCCTAACGGAATAGATAACAAAGATACCTTGACGTTGACACCCACCACCACTAAATTATATATGTCCAAGTAAAATAAATTTTACTTAATTAAATTGACAAAGAATTACCTTGAACATGATCACACTTGCCAAGATAGTAAGAGACGTGAACATAACGTAGTATATGGGAGAAACAACAGCCGTGTTGAAAGTGTCAAGTGCCTGCACAGGAAGCATTTATAAAAGCAGTTAGGAAAAAAGGAACGATTAAATTGCACCTAAGAAGAAATAATGCATCCAGGAGGAGGAGAAGAAATGCATTACAAGGAATGCATATACACATATAACGTTGTGGTGTAGAATGAAAATCATACCTTGTTTAAATAATTCATTTGAGTAATAATACAAAGGATAACAAAAAAGGTAAACGACCACGTTTGAGGATAAACAAGTTGATTCGTTCCTGAAAAAGTGAGTTTCAAAGCAATTCCAAGACCTTTCACGCTCATGACCTGTAAAAAATCCACACATTAAACAAACTAAAGGGTTAAGCACCAAAGGTGAAGAGAAAAAGGTAGCAATATTAACCCAGTTATTTAATGGTCGATTTGGTGATTTTTATCCTAAACACATTAAATGGGTAAGTTTAAAAAAAAAAAAAAAAAAAAAAAAAAAAAAAACCTCTCAAATACAGGTAGGGTCATATGGGTCGAATCAGATGGAAGTTGCCCAGGTGAATTTTTAATCTTTTAGTCCATAAAATCTCCTAAACCATTTAATTCCAAAAAAAAGTTCATTATTGAAACTTGAAATCATATTTTACACACTAACTATATATGAAGACCATAAAAGTTGAACAAAAAGTGTCACAGGTCACCAACATGAGTACATGACGCGACCTATTTCAACCCATCCATTTAGCCAAATTTAATAAACTGTTAGAACAAGAGATACTCAAATAAGGATACATACCGACAAGGAACCAACTAGCGAACAAACTCCAATGTAGCACATTACGTGTGTATGACCATATAATGGGATATAATGTATGACAAGTATAGAAACAGCTACTAACACCAGTACCCCATATAGAAGAAAGGCTGCAAAAACAAAGGGTAGACAAAATAGAGTGAGACTGCAAAACAAAACAAAAAATGTGAGGGACTGGAGTACAGAACTTTACATTTGGAAACTAAGTCATAAAAGCACACAAAGTTGTTAACCTGGCTCAGTAGCAAGATCCCATACTTCTGTCACTGATTCAATGGCACGTTCCTGTGGCGCGTGCAGAACTATCGTTATGGAACCCACAACACATAGAGCACAGCCAAGAACCCCAAAAATATGTAGTTTTTCTCGTAAAATGATATGGGCAAGTACAGCGCTGCAATATAAATTAATATTAAGACCGTGATGTAAAGAGAAAACAATCAATTCAAATATAAAGTTTTGATTTCTATCTTGCCTGATTATAATGCTGAGAGCCCCAAGAGGAGTGACCAGAATAGCTGGTGCAAATGCGTAGGCTGCAAAGTTTGCAACCTCTCCAACCACCACTGTAAAATGGTATAAAATGTCATGTGCACATAAATAATTGTATTTTAAGTAGCTTGAGCTGAGACATATATGCCTCTAATATAATCATACCACTTTTTCAAATAATATCATAAAACAAAACTCACTTGTTATCATGCCGACCCACCATAGAGGCTCAGATAAGTATGAATATCCTCCACTTCCTGACAAAAAAAGGTCAAATTTGTTAGTAAGGAATGACAGGACACGACTCGAAAACACAATTTAACCAAGAATAAAATCAAATAGAAATAAAGAAAGATAATAGCTTATATGTGAGAGATAAACCAACTCCTAAATTACAGTTTACTTCCAAGAGGTAAACGAACACTCCCATTGATGTTCAAAACTTAATATTCTTTGTATTTCTCTTAGATCACGCATAATAGAATGATTCTCCTAATACATATCTAGATATTTTCCTATCAAGAATCCAAACCTAAAAATAGGAGCAATAAAATAATACTGTATTAATCTCATGTAATTAGTCTCAACTAATTATTCTATGACTGTCATGATAAAAATAGAAGCACTGGTTAAAAAGGGGATATAAATGCAGCAAGAAAGAAACATGTGTATATAAAAGGTAATCTATGTTTTAGAAGTAGATCAAATGCACGATACCACAAACACCCTAACAAGGAATACCATGAACAACAATTAGTTAGATTCTGCATATAAAACGATTCGTCTTTCTCACTTTGGAACTCAAATAGTATATTTTACTATCTAAAACACTCTGTAGGATCGATATATCAAATGATTTACACTTAAAAAGTAAAACCAAAACAGATATCGGATTTTCATAGCCATACCACATTACTGGTCATACTGAATGTGTTAGACTGTAGTAAAAAAAAGGGTGTGAACACTTGTATCAGAGGCATATAGTCTTTTTAAATGCATCCACTGTTTCAAAGGCATGATTTTTTTGGCCAGAGAGTCTGAATGTAAATCAAGTTAAATTACAAATATTAATTCGAGAAACGAGTTTATTGTGCTTATCCGACATAGCAAGGTACTGGAGGACTGGCTCTTTACATGATTTAGTCCATGCCAACAAACGACCAAGCTAGCACAAACCTACTAGAAGAAACTTATATTCTGTTCAGAAAGCTAATGTGGAGTATTTCAATGGCTCAAAATCAATATCTAACAATTGATGATGTTCCTGATGGATGGCCAAAATGGATGGTTTACAAAATTAAGCTGCTGCTGACAATGATGATGATTACGATGAGTAGGACTTAAGAATAATCCAACCGTACAACAAAATTTATAGCAGCCACCATCTCTAATCTCATACTTGGGTTGTATATAGTGGTGCTAAAGACCAAATTTGATCTATCCAGCTAATGCATAACTATTTAACTCATATTGTATTATATTGACATCACTCTTCCTAATGACCAAAATCTATCAGTTCAAACTTCAAAGTACAGGATCTGTGATCATAAATCCCAATCTTAGCATCTACAATGTTCCTCAATTCTCATATGCTATAAAATGTTATTAAATATAGACACTGATGCCTGGCACCTTATAGTCATTCTACTAAAGGTCACAAAGCATTCATTGCTTAAGTTTAATCTCATATTCGACAAAGGGACATGTAACCAACTTTTCAACTCATAATTTAGCCAAACACAGATAATGGTACCAAATTTTCATATCCCTATTGACCAAAATAAATCGCCAAAAGTCCCATACACCCTCCATCAAAATTGTCAACATCTGTCATTTCATTTCATAAAAGGCGCATTAAAGTAGGAAAATTCTCCTAATAAACTTTAGGGGAAGTCTACTACTAACTAATTGCGAAAAAACACATTAAATTGAGAAACAAAGACATGAACAATTAAAAAAGGATTAAGAATAGTACCAGCCCTAATACCAGAAACACCAGCTTTCTTAAGACCCTTTTTCTTAATAATGAAACTAGAACCAATAAACAAACTAGAAGACAATGCTAAGATTAAACCCTTTATGTTATCAGTGGACATCCCACTGTATGCATCCTTCCACGTCATCCAACTAACCCTTTTCTCACAACTCCATTTTTGGGGGATTTAAAGGGTTTTTTGGGGGGTTGAAGATGAATTGTTAAGAGGGTTTGTTGGGGTGTAAGAGTGTTGATCAAGGTTTGATGGTTGTGTGTTTTTAGTTGTACCCAAAATTAGATTTTTAGTGACAATTTTTAATGATGTACTTAACGAGGATGATATTGGAAGAAGATACATGTAAAATGTGTAATTAAAATCTTTATATGAATGAAAACTTACCGGCTAAGAAATTGAACTGAATTAAAACCTGTTGGGCTATGGACCTGTGCCATGGCTTGTTAACTTTGTAAATTTTTTTTACCTTTAGCAACTTTAGACTACAAAGAAATAATTAAATGTGTGATTAAATCTTGGAAGATACTGGTAACATTAGGGGTGTCAATTCTCGACACGATACGATAAATGACACGAAGTTAAACAGGTTTGGGTTGAGGACAAACAATTTTGGGTAAAAAACAGGTCAACCCGTCTAACCCGTTTAATAAACAGGTCGTGTTTGGGTTGAGTAAGTATTAAACATGTCAACCCGTGAACCCGTTTAAGTATATAAACTCCAAAAAATAATAATATATAACCTGGTTTTTATGCTGGATGTGGATTAAATGTATTTTGTTATATACTTAATAATATGAGTGAACTACGATTATACCTCACATATCATTGAAATTGACGTCTGGAAATTGTCGTATAGTTATTTGTATGTTATTTTTATCATATTTTAAATCCTTATAACATTTTTTTGCATTTAAATTAGCTAAATCAAAAACCACCAACCTTATTTACTGCTTGATCTATTTACTTAAACGGGTTAAACGGGTCACAAACGGGTTACACGTGTTATGCAGGTCTGGGTTAGGGTTGAGTTTCTTGACATGATTAATAAATGGGTCGTGTTTGGGTAGAGGTTATGCTAACCCGCTAACACGCGAACCTGAATAGGTTAACACGAACACGACTCGATTGCCACCCCTAGGTAACATGTGTAATTAAATCTTTAGAGTTAACTACATTTTTGGTCCTTGTGGTTTACCGGGTGTAACACTTTTAGTCCATTAGTTTGAAAAGTCCCGGATCGTGTCCAGAATTGAAACACATGTAACGAGTATGATCCAATTTTTCATTGACCGTTAGTTTGACTAGTTAAAAACCGTAAAATGACTAAAATACCCATATATACTTATAAAGGGTGGCCTGATTTACATTTCATACTTGATACTAATAGGCTCTATCTCAGATTCTCAGTAGTTTTTCATGAACAAGTATCACTAACTTGATCACTTAAGGCAATATCCAAAATAACAGTCAACCAAAAGAACTTGATTGTAGCCGATCCACTCCAAGGCATTATTGCACCATCCTATCATTTAGTCACTCGCAGGGACGGACCTATGATTTTTGAGAGGGTGTTGCACAATTTTTTTTAATGAGTATTAAAGTTGCTCTATAAGGAATTTATTTGGTAAAATTGAGGGTTGTCGTGCTCAGAAAAAACATATTTTATAAAAAATTTACCCTTCGTGACCAAAAATCACCCGACTCCCATGTGTATCCGTCCATGGCCACTTGCCTTATCAAAATGCGCGTTGATGTTACTTTTGCAACCAGCTTCACCGGGGTAAAACACATCATGGACAAACAAACCAACCATTCCACCCTAAACTTTGCACCATTCTCTGATGGCCACGACACTGATGGGAGTAACAACTCAAATTAGATTTTACTACAAATGGTTCTTGTGAAGTTCCAGATATTATCAGCTCAGTAGCAGCTAAAGGCCAACTATTTGACAATGTTGTCTACAACATCCTCGTGCCTTGGGCAGTGACTGTGGCAATGACCCATGGTGTGAAAACTACTCTCTTCCAGTACCAACACATAACATAGCAACTGAAACATCATCATGATCCAAGAGCAGCTTTCAGACCGTTCACATGATGCTTCCATCAAATGATAATGTTAATGTTATAAAATCCGGCCTTGGTTTTGAGAATCCTAGTCATTTGAATTTTGAGGATCCTCGTAATTTGAACAAATCTAAGAAGTTGACACCCAGTTTGTATAACGTTGACAAGATGGGACAAGATATGTTTTCCCATCATATGATCAATTCTTAAGAAGTTTTAGAAAGTGAAAAGGAAAAACGTTTATGTTGTCCCATAATATGATAATCTTAGAGAGAGAGTGTGTGTGAGTGTGTACAATCTTAGTCTAGAGAGAGAGAGAGAGAGAGTTTAGAATGTAAACTAGTATTTCATTAGACACACACATCCCTAAGTGAGGAGGGGTGGGGGTATTTATACCCAAATCATACAAATGTTCCTTACCCTCCCAACTATACAAGTGTTGGGAGGGTTCCCAAGTTTCCATCCCCTCCCAGCTATAAGTGTTGGGAAGGTGACTAAAAGCTAACAACTTATACATAATACTACCAACATATTACAAGAAAGACCTAATACAAATGATACACACTTTATGTGTCCTAACAATCTCCCCCTAAGGGTGGATTATTGGGGTCTTTCAGTGTAAGGAAACCGGTCTTTGTAGCTCCTAGCTCCAATTTATTTCTCCATGCATTTCCATAACTCATGAAGCTCTAGCCTTTCCTTTATCACCTGCACAACTCTACTCATTAGAGCTTGTTGCTCAATATTCATCTCAAGTTGCTTGTAGTATACCTGATCCAATATGTAACACCCCAACCCGAAAAGGGTCAAAATGCCACATTATGGTGTCAACAGAACAAATGCAAGCGGAAGACTTTTATTAGTAATAAGGTTACATAAGTTCAAAATGAAACTAAGGGAATAATAATTCTAAATCATAATGTCATCCAAAACTAGATTACAAATCTGAATCAAAACTAAATGGAAGATAACTCCAAATCTAATTCACAAGCAAATGGGTAACTATCGTCAAGGTGGTCCACTAAGAGCTCCTATGCACTCTTCACTCAAATCCCAGCTTCCACCCTAAAAGGAAAAGAAATGCGGCTGAGCTTTAAAAGCCCAGTGAACAAATATAACAAAACAATAACTAAATATGAATAAGTATACAAAACGGAATCAAACGAATCTGTTGAACAAGATGTCATATATCATAAGAGACATACGAAAGATGAGTCATATGTATCATAACGAAGTCAAGTAGATGCGAGTAATAAGTATCATAAGGAAATCAAAAAATCAAACGAAATCAAATCATAACATCATAAGGATATGCCTAACGAGCTCAAAAAGCATGCCACATGCTTAGTCACAAAATCATAATCATAACCTGTCATATCATAAGTAACCATAGAGGAGCGACCTCTCAAAAGTGAAATAGGGTGCATGGCACGCACAAACCAATCACTACAAAGCCACATAATAAACATATCACAAAACCTAAGATGCATCCATATGCTCCTCGCAAACAAAATACATATGCCAGTACTAGACTGAACATACATATACATAATGGCCAATGTGCACAAACATCATACATAACAAAAGGGAACGACGTGGATCAATCACACCTCCACAGAAAGTGTCATGCCATTGGTGCCTCAATGACATGGTCATGGTACGCACAAACCAATCACTACAAAGCCACATAATAAACATATCACAAAACCTAAGATGCATCCATATGCTCCTCGCAAACAAAATACATATGCCAGTACTAGACTGAACATACATATACATAATGGCCAATGTGCACAAACATCATACATAACAAAAGGGAACGACGTGGATCAATCACACCTCCACAGAAAGTGTCATGCCATTGGTGCCTCAATGACATGGTCATGGTACTCCATGACTATTTAGCTCAGGCAATAGAATAACAAAGCTATCCAAAATCATAACGGAAAAATCATAGCATAATCAACAAAGGCATATCAACTGAAACGGAATCTCATATTAAATGAGATAACAAATGAATATCATAACAAAATGGATAGCAACGGAATCATATCAAAAGATCATAGCAAATGATCATAGTCAAGGATATCATAACAAATGGAATCATAATCAGAGTCAATGATCATAATGAGAGTCATGAGAGAAGCACCCTTATTGAGAAAGGGTAGAATATTTGTACCTTATCGAAATGGAAACAAACAAATGAATGAACACAAAGGAATACGAGTCACTCCTTCTTCACCAAATCTACACGAATTATAATCACATATTACTTGTACGCTCATTTAATGTCACAACTGATTCTCAAATACTTTTAGTTATTCATTAATTGTGATTAGGGTTTCATAAATGAAATTAGGTTAACATATGCTTAAAGGTATCCGGATAATTGTTCAAATGAGTTTTAGGGTCAAACACATTAAATGAGGTTAGGTTAAACCAAAACCCTAGCCTTTACTATATTTTAGATTTCATCACATTCTGGTCCCTTATTTATGAATTTCCAAACCATACTTAAGCACTTAATGAGTGTTGGAGTTTAAATAACATGACATTCATATAAATAAATAAACATCACCAAAGCACGTAGCGGAAGCAAAGAATCAATAATTAACATGTAAATAGATTAACCGAATATTAAAGATAACGTACCTTTGATCATAGTAAAACAAGGATCTAAACTTCTCTTTTTCTTCTTCTTGATCAAACAGTATGATTAACGAGAAACCCCTTACCGTTTTGTTTCTCAATCCAGGATAGTATTAACTAAAATAAGTTAATTACCAAGTATTGTACACACGTACTATAACCAATTAATGTCTGATGCTAGTGAAAGAACACGAATTAAACCAAACTTATTTGTTTAATAAAATCAAAGTCGATGCCCCTCCAATGAGTTGGATCGATCGGATTTAAGCAAAAGAAAGAGAAGAACAAGTTAGGGTTATAGCAAGAGTGCACAAGGTATCAAACCCTAACCCCTAGGCCTTGTATTTATAGGCTACAAATCTTGGAGGACAAGTTGTTCTAGAATTGGGTTAGAAACCCATAGGGCCGATCGGCCATAACCAATATATGGAAATTCTAGAACCTTCTTTCCCTCTATTTGCACCTATGGTCCTTCCTTTATTCACTAACGGTCGTTAGTCAATTCCGTTAATTACTTAACGTCCGTTAGTCGTTATTTCGTGTCCAAATAATTAAATACACAACGGTTATATATATTAATTATTTACATTAATCATTCATACGTAAAGTGTGCAATCCCAAGGTCCCGTGTTCGATTCTAGTCATACACAACTTAATATTTTTCCAAAACCCTAACAGCTCCCACTTGGAAATCTATTAAAAGGGTAATGACATTGGTTAGCGTCTAGCAACACGCTAATGCCCTTAGTACAACTCGGGTGGTGGTTCCCTGGAAAAACCATTCGATAATTCATCATCATACTCATCCTTTTGTTTCTAATACTACATTAATAAAGATATGGATCTCAGTCATTCTTTATTAATTATTATGTTTCTCGTTGTTTTCGATTGAGCAAGATTACCAAATCTTCTGAACATATTCAGGGGAGATCTTGGGTGTGGCCACACATACATCTTACTAATCCTACGAGGGGCCCAGCAGTATTAAACTCCAAACAATTTGAAGGAACAAATTCTATCTTGACTACGAGCATAACCCACGCACTTTGCAACATTCCTGAAAATAATCCTTATAGCTACCAGTTACGTATAACGGTAAATTGAATCACAGAAATGCACTACATGCATGACAGTTATCTGGCATCTCAAGTCTGAGGATAACTATATTCACATGATTTACTTGATGACAGGATCCATAAAGTAAACTCATGAAGTTGGGATAAGTCCTATATTCAATTCATTGAATATCATGTGAAATTGGTATGACAACGCATCAATATACTTTTAAGTATACTCTACCAATACTCAGATTTGTCTTAGTTTAATGATATTCCCATATCATTAATCGACAACGGACAATTTAGAATATATAAATATATTCAAGGATATAAACATGCAAATATAGGATATATTATTAAGAAAATGACAATCAAACATAACAAGTATTTTATTTCATTAAAATAATAACTGTTCAATAACATCCCATTATCCAAACACTAATCACAGATGGGCATGAAACTACTAGCTAAACGAAGTCTTATGCCTTCAACATGTTGATTAAGCTTTCCACCAGGTAAAGCCTTCATAAATGGATCAGCTAGATTGTTATCTGTGTGAACTTTGAGTAACTCGATCTCGCCTATCTCCACTTGTTCTCTAACATAGTGATACCGAATCAGGGAATGTCTAGCGCCCTTCATGATTCTAGGCTCATTGGCAAATGTAATTGCGGCTGAATTGTCACAATACATCTTTATAGGTCTTTCGATTGAGGGCATAACGCCAAAACCTGAAACGAATTTCCTAATCCAGACAGCTTCCATTGCAGCTTCTGAAGTAGCAATATACTCGCTTTCTGTTGCAGACATCACTATAGTACTCTGCTTCTTGCTCTTCCAATCCACAACACCTCCATTGATGACAAAGACATAACCCGTTTGAGACTTCGTATCATCTTTATCACACTTCCAGGAAGCATCGCAGTAACCTATAACACACAGTTCTGCATCTGGATTTCCCCCATATACTAAAAACATATCTCTCGTAGCTCTCAAATACGTGAGAATATGTTTAACAGCAGTCCAGTGGAGCTCACCTGAATTCTGCTGATAACGACTGGTAATGTTCTGAGCAAACGCCACATCGGGCCTTGTACATCTCACCGCATACATTATAGATCCCACAACCGAAGCATAAGGGACTCTACTCATGCGTGCCACCTCTTCAGGTGTTGAAGCACAAGCTTTGCTACTCAAGCCATGTTCTACTTGCATTGGCAAATATCCCTTCTTGGAATTTTGCATACTGAATCTCTTCAATATTTTATCAATGTAAGCACTTTGGCTTAATCCAATCAACCGCCTTGATCTATCTCTATAGATCTTGATTCCTAGAATGTATGCTGCTTCTCCTAGATCCTTCATGGAAAAACATTTCCCCAGATAGGCTTTCACCTCATTCAATCTTGGAATATTTTTACCCATGATCAATATGTCATCCACATATAGGACTAGAAAAATCACATCACTCCCACTAGCTTTGTGATATACACATGGCTCATCAAGATTCTGAGTAAATCCAAACCTTTTGATTTTTTCGTCAAATCTCTTATTCCATTGCCGTGATGCTTGCTTCAATCGATAAATGGATCTTTGAAGTTTGCATACACGGTTTAGAAATTCTGGATTCACAAACCCCTCAGGCTGCGCCATATAGATATCTTCATCTAGGCAACCATTCAAAAAGGCGGTTTTTACGTCCATCTGTCAAATCTCATAATCATAGTGTGCAGCTATGGCTATGAGAATCCTAATAGCCCTAATG